>JADRCH010000078.1:718082-733631 GCA_019843965.1 Rhynchomys soricoides
TCTCTCTCTCTCTCTCTCTCTCTCTCTCTCTCTCTCTCTCTCTCTCTCTCTCGATGGCTAGCCTGACTCCACAGGACCTGAAGGAGAAAAGGCCCCAAAGACAGATGCAAGAGACATCAGGTAGTCTTCACAGGGTCAAGGTTTCCCCAGCCCTGTAGGGCAGTGGTTCTCAACCCATGGGCCGCAACCCCTTTGGCAAACTTCAATCTCCAAAAATATTGACATTGCGATTCCTAACAACAGTAGCAAGATTACAGTTATGAAGTTTCTACTTCAGAAACAGTTTTATGGCTGGGATCACCACAACATGAGGAACTGTGACAGGGTAACAGCATCAGGAAGGCGGAGAACACTGCTCTAGGGTCTCAGAGAACTTCCCCCAGGTACTTTAAGCCAGGAAAACAAAACAGAAGAGGGGGAGGGCTCCCAGCCTCCACTGAACCTGCCTGGCTTAGCTCCAGCATAAAAGCAATGGGGTGAAGCCACCATGACCAGCATGAGGACCTTCAAGGAAACACAACCAGGCCATCCCCACCTCTGACAGTACCTAGCTTGGGCACCCAGTCACTCTTTAACATACAGACTTGCTCCCATTTCAGATACACAGCCTTAAACCTCCTCGAGCCCTAGGTCTAGCCTTGTGCTAACCACAGGTTGTCTCTACAGGAAAGGAGGTGGGCAATGCACAGAAACTTGGTCTATCTCCGGGAAGCTGACGAGTGAGCCTGATAGCCAGTTGAGCCAAGGGCTGACAAATGGTGACCTGGTTAACTATACTCACCGAACAAGTGCCCAGCACACAGCATAGCACCAGCACTGAGAACATGAAAACCACACAGGCTGCCTCCATGGGGCCAGCTCAAATGTAGAGCCACAGCCTCAGGACCACATAGGCAGAGCAGGTATTAGATGCACACCCTTCTGAACAGACCTTCAGAGCAATGCCACCTCATCCCACCCCCGCTATCCGCAAATGGGGCTTGGAGAATCTGCAAGGTTGTAGCCTGCTGATGACAGAGCAAAGACATATCCAGCCTGCTGGGTTCCAGAGCTCTACAGCCTAGCTATCAGGCTTTCCTCCAAGGGAACAAATGCTGTGTCTTTGCAAACAAAATAACGGAAAGATGCACCCAGGGAGAGGCTGGCACCTCCCTGTGACGTTCTGGGTTGGTTCCTACCAGTACTGGTAGTCAGACAATGCTAACAGCATCAACTCAGCATGAGGGGACACTACAATGGCCTGCCAGACTACTGGGCACTTCCACTCCTAACGCCTGCCCCTCCCCCTCCCTCTCACAGCCTCACACACCAGGGTCTAGAGACACTGGGTTAGGTGTCTGTTCACACAGCAGGGGTGCAGAGAAGCCTGGTCTACCCAGCCCACCGTCAGGAATGGAAAGGGTCTGAAGTAGCAACAGGCAGAGGGCTGGTGGTCCTATGGGTTCCTGTGGGACAGAGCATGAGGCTGGACCCCATCCCTCAGCCAGGCTACAGTGTCTCCACAGCAGGGTCACCTCCAGGTCCAACACCCAGCCCTATGACTCAAGGTCCAAGTCCAGCATCCACTCCCATTTCCCACAAGCATATGCTGGAACAATGCCAGGGGGACAAGACCAGAGGCCAAGGTGAACGAAAAGGTCCTGGTGAAGCCCCCACATGCAGCAGGCTCAGTGCACTCACTGTAGGGCCAGAGCTGCCTCATCAAAACTGCTGACGATGACAAGGGACCCTTCTTTATAAACGGCCTGACCACACAGTTGGCTGATCGAGTGATGGGAGCTTAATCCAGATTTATGTGCCTTACATCATGGTGCATTCCACCATAGCAAATTAAAATCAAAATGAAATTACATGATATTATACACTGAGCACTCCAGGGCTGAACTGCTGAACAAAGTGTGGGTTTGTTTAGGGTTTTCCCATCTTTTTCTCAATATGGTCATTCCTGGGGGTGTGTGTGTGTGTGTGTGTATGTGTGTGTGTGTGTTCCAGTTTTCCCATCATGCTCTCTCTATAATGAATGGGTGTACATGTGTGTTGCAGCACTCTCCAGAATCTAGGCCATCAGCCCCTCCTACCTAGAATGCTGTGGCAAACTCAACTCAACCACTTCCAGGAATAAGACCAGGAGAGAATCCCAAACAGACCTATCAGACTGAGAAGCCACTCACAGGACAGGACACCACCAAGGCACCATACAAACAGAGAGAAGCATAACTCTGTATGTACATGATGTTGCATGAATCTCCCTGTACCTGCCAGGACCTCCGGGCTTCACAGAGACTTCACTCTATACTACTTGGCCTTAGCAGCTTTCTGGAACCTTGGTGCAAGCCTCCACGACCCCTCAATTCTTGCATCTCTCAAGCCTGACAAACCTGACAGCACTAGCATGGTGCTAAGTTCTGCTGACTGCTAAGGGCCTGGTCTCTTCTCCTCACGTCAGGGATGCAGTAGCCTCTGTATGCTTTTATAGCCAAAAGAAACCTCTAAAACCTGATCCCACATGGAAACAGACTCTCAAAAGGAGACTCCCAGGACAGATGAGGCCAGTGCCTCCCAGAAGCCCCAGTCCTCAGCACTAAACTGGTTTTCAACACCACTTCACAGAGGAGCCCCTTAAGAAACAGACTGCTCGGCATTTATGACTGAAAAGTGTGCTCTCCTGTTCACACCCTGGACTCAAGGCTGTTTCCTCAAACACCCAGTCCCTGAGGATGGTCCTCAGGGAAGTCAGAAAATGCCTGTCTCTGCCTCCTCTCAGTAGCAGGCTGAAGCAGCTAGCTCAGAGGCCACACCAAGCTGTGGGGGAAAGGCAGGCAGCATGGGGGCTTTAGGAGACAAGCTCAAGTCCTCACTTCAACTCTCAGTCCCCCACCCAAAAAACATTATTACTCATCACCCTAACTTAAAAGGAGAGCTGGAGGCGTGACTCAGTGGGTAAGGCACTGCGCTAACGTGATAAAGCCCTGGGTCGGATCTCCACCACTGCAAAAACCAATAGTAATGAACACTGTAACCCCTAGTACCTGGAAGATAAGGGCAGGAAGATCAGAAATTCAAAGTCACCCTCAGCTACATACAATGTTCAAGGCTAGCCTGAGCTACCTGAGACTGTCTTATAGGAGGCAGAAGCAGGCAGATGTCTGTGAGTTCAAGACCAACCTGAGCTGTTACACAGAAAAACCCAGGGTGTGGGAGCAAACAAAAAATGAGTTACCAATATTTCCGGTGGTACCTAACCCTGTCACTCCATACCCATGCTCACCAGAAAGCCACCAATGAGTCCTAGCCTCCCGGGCCTTTGCATCTGCATCTGCCTGGCCTCTAGTGCCTCTCCCTCACTAGGGGGTGCCTAGCACACTCAGCTTTCAAGGCATCCCCTAGATTCAGGCTTGGGTGGTTCCCCTGACTGAGAGGGAGGATCCACCTTCCCTCTCCACCCTGCCACACAAACCTGGCTTCAGCATGTTCCCATCTGTGACACAGAGTTGGCAGATGGCCAGCCTGTGCAAGCGTGTGTCAGTCCCACACCAAGAGCCCACTCACCTTCCCGAAGTCTCGGACATCAAAGAGGTCGAAAGGGTCAAACAGCTCACTGTTCCTTAGTCCAAATTTGTCGTGGCAGACTTTGAGGAAGGTGCGAATATTCTTCAGACACAGGAACTGGAGAGAGAGCGGGGCATTAGTAAGAGGACTATATCACAGAAAACATCAATCGCATGGTCACATCTGCCACAGCTCCTGCCTTGGGGTGCCCATGCAGAGGAACTAGGCAGTTTCACAGAAGACATCCCCATTACAGACTGAGGAGGTGGCTGGAGCTCAGAACCACTGCAGCCTGCAGCCTCCCCCAGGGGAGAGAATGTTCCATTCACATTGGTCCAAGGATGAGACACAAAATCAAAGCCAGCAAACACACACCCTGCCCTGGTGTATCCTGTGCATCCCAATGCTGACAGCAAAAAAATATGCTGGCCTAGAATCAGCAAGCTCGACAGAGCACCTCACACATGTTCGCATCACGCCCACATGCATGTGTATGCACACACCTTACAGCACGCACCTCTCTTCACGGAAAACAAAACCAGTAGCCAAGCTGTGCCACTGACCACCAGGACCTTGGCAAGGAGCTATGCTGGACGCAGCAGGAGACTGTTGGAACAAAAGGTTGTAACTCCCAAACCAACAAATGGCTACATTCAGTACCACATCTCCCATCATGCTCCAGGCCAGCTCTGACCCTGACTTGTAGGGAGGAGGGGATGGGGGGAGGGGAGGTGACAAGATAGTCAACTTCTAGTCCTTGTGGAGAATCAGCTATAAACTGACAGGAGGGGCTGGAGAGAGGGCTCAGCAGTTAAGAGCAGGGACTACTCTTCGAAGAGGACCTGGGTTTGGTTCCCAGCACCCACATCAAGTTCACACAGGCCGAACCTCTAATTCCAGAGGGAACCCAGCTCCCTCTTTTGGCCTTTGTGGGAGCTGCGTGCACAGAGTGTACATATAAACAGGCGCACATATACACATTAATGAATTACACTTTAAAACAAGAAAACCATTTTTAAACTTTAAAGAAACTGACAGGCAGAGGGAAGGAGGCCCCAGCACAGGCTTTGGAACTGGTTTAAATCTTGTCTGCCCATAGTAAGAAGAGAGATGACCAACAGTGGCCCATGCTCCTGAGGTGCTTGCTAGGCAGGTATCAGCCTCGGATAGTAGGCAGGGAGCAAACAGTATGTGGAAACCATTCAGTACCCAACACAGCTGAGCACAGCATTCAAGAGGCAACCCACAGCCCAATACAACTCGGGACTTTAGGCCAATCAATATCAATCCCTATAGGACAAATCCCTAGCTCATCAGCAGTTTAGACAAATGAAGAGATTCAGATGTGCAGGCCAGAAGCACAAACAGCATGAGCCCCAGCTAAGCTCGGGGAATAGAAGCCCCAGGCCTCTCCTGAGAGAATACAGGGCCCCTCACTACCTCTGTCATGTGTCACTGCCCATTCTGGCATCATCATTCACAGACAATTCCAGCACGGTTCCTGGTGTTTCACAGCTCACTCGCTCTCTCTCTCGCTCCCTCTCTCTGTCTGTCTTTCTCTCTGTCTCTCTCTGTCCCTCTGTCTCTGTCTCTATGTGTGTGTGCACGTACAAGCACATGCTCACATAAACTCATGCACATGCACGTGCTTGTCTGTCTGTCTGTCTCCATATCACTCTAATTTCCCCTAAACAACATTTAGGATGAACTGAGCTTTATCCCTAAACACCTGAGCATGCATTTCCTGGAACAATGACATCATCGTACATGTTCACAGCACAGTCAAGTCAAAAAATTAGCACAGATGCCACCTGTCTTAGTCAAGGTTCCTATTCCCGCACAAACATCATGACCAAGAAGCAAGTTGGGGAGGAAAGGGTTTATTGAGCTTACACTTCCAATTGCTGTTCATCACCAAAGGAAGTCAGGACTGGAACTCAAGCAGGGCAGGAAGCAGGAGCTGATGCAGAGGCCATGGAGGAATGCTGCTTACTGGCTTGCTCAGCCGGCTTTCTTATAGGGCCCAAGACTACCAGCCCACAGATGGTACCACCCACAAGGGGCCCTCCCCCCTTGATCACTAATTGAGAAAATGCCTCAGCGCTGGATCTCATGGAGAGGCATGTTCTCAACTGAAACTCCTTTCTCTGTGATAACTCCAGCTTGTGTCAAGTTGACACACAAAACCAGCCAGTACACCACCCAATCTGCATATTACATTACATAAAAGACAACCAGAATGGCCTTTATGGTAAACTAAAAGCAAAGGATGTAAAAAGGGGGGGGGGGAGGGAAAGAGGGGTGAGGAGGGGAAGAAAGGTGGGAAAGAGAGGAGAGGAGGGGAAAAGGAGGGTAGAGGGGGAAGAGGAGGGTGGAGGGGGAAAGGTTGGGGGAAGGGACCCGGAAAAGGGGAAGGGAAGAAGAGAAATCTAACTGCGAACAGGAGAGGGGAAGGAAAAATCTGGCCGAGAGTCCAACCCTGGACCACACAGAATATTGCTGTCACTTCTCTTTAATTTCCACTGAACTAGAACTGGAATGTCCTTTATATACTCTGCCCTGTACAGTCCATGTCACTAGACACATGTACCCAACAAGCACTTCAGATGTTAAGCCATGCATGGCTGAGAACCACTGACAGGGACCACACGGGTACAAAGCATTCCTCATGTCCGTTGTCTATAACCTGATGGTTCTGAGTGTATCCTTCCTGTGAAGGTCCTAGGGTCTAGATTCAGCACCGAAAGCATTAGGGAAGAGGGGTTTGTGTGATCGGTAACGGCCTGGGAAAAAGCCACCCTGGTGGTGGATGGGTCACACACACATACTGCTATACCATAAATGCTTAAAGCACCAAGCTGGATGCTTGAAAATGGGAAGGTAAAACTAGACATAGTGGCCCACTCCTGCAGTAACAGCACCTAGGAGACTGCAGCAGGATTACAATGTGTTCTGGGCTAGCCTGGGCTACCTAGCAAGACCCTGTCTCAAAACAAAGACAGAAGGAATAAAAGGAAATGGTCAAGACAATACATGCTTACATATCTCAATTAAAAAAATCAAAGACAGACACGGAGACAGCGTGACCCACAGACAAACGCCACGTGATGATGGAGATGCTGTATTCCCAGCAGCCAGCAGCAGTGGAAGAGAGGCCTAGGGCACAGCTGCCCCCAGAACACCATCACAGCCAGCCTCTGGCATCCACCAGCAAGAGGGCACAAATCAGCAGACACGTACACTTAAGCAGAAAGCAACTGTGTGCACACACAGACGAGCCTGGAAACTGGGGCAAGGGGAGGCTCTGCACCCTAGGGCCCCTGGCACTACTTCCTGCTTCCTCTGCCCTGTGGAGTACTGAGCTTCCAGCCCTGGCTCAACTATTTTTGCCCATGGCTCCTCTCTAATTTCCACTAAGCATTTATTGTAATTCCTCCCTGGCCTTCCATTTTGGAGTTAATTACACAGGTCCTGACCATAATGATGGCCAGTGAGGCCAGGCTTCTTTTCAGGGCTCAGCACAGGCCAGTATCCCTTGTCCAGTGGCCCAGCCTCAGCCTGCACCCGCCCCATCACCACTCCCACCAGTAACCACTTGGGCAGCCTAACCTTCAAGAGCCCCGCCCCTGGAAAACAGCCACACAGGCAGAAGTTGGCTTCACAGACAGGGACAAAGGTCCTGGACGGTGATGAGTATCTTCCAGGAAGCAGCACGCACACCACCGACTTTCATGCAGAGCATCCCCTAATCTATTCACTCTGTGTCCTTATTGCCAAAGTCCTGTGGGCCATCTTATCTTACTTACACAAAAGAAAACCAAGGCAGTAAATAAGCTAAGGACTTTGGCACACAAGCTGTCAGCATCAAGGGCCACAAACGAGCCCATTATCTGCTTCAGAACAGAGGGCACTTGAGATGAAAGGATTCTGAGGGGCACAGGGTCACCTGCTGTCTGTGCTTACCAACAACACACTTAATTCCCTCTCTAACCATACAATTAGGGAAACCGAGATCCCGAGGGGCAGGGGTAGAGATAGGCAGAATACCTAACTGGGAAGGGCAAGCCCATGGTGGCTGTCAGTCTCTCCCCTTCCCTGGAGGGGTGGGAGGGGGCCTTCCCAGAGGGGTGGGGTTTTGGAGGCGGGGCTTCTCGTGGAGGCGGGGTTTCCCATGGAGGCGGGGCAGCAGGCACTGTTGGTGCGAGCGTCTCAAATCCCTTCTTCCTGGACTTCTCCAGCACCAGGAGGGCAAGACCCTGCCAGTTGGAGATACTCGCTCACATACTGCAGGGACTGGTTCAGATTCTAGACAGTCCTGAGGTTGTGCGTGAGAGAAAGAGAGAGGCCTGAGGCTGCCACAAGCCTGTCTAGGCACAGTGGAAGGAATATAGACTGGTGAGGTGCAGGCACTCGACAGCACTGATCACCTGGTTGCCAGCCCATCCTTATTGCATCAGGGGTATGCAGCATTTTCTCACTCATCTGGCTTAGCCTTTGGGGCCTTCGTAGGACAGCCAGAGGCCTCAAGGTGTCCTGAGGCAACACTCAAGCTCAGGGGAATTCTGGTGAGTGTCCACGTGAGTAATAGGGCTCTCCAAGGGATGGCAAGCAGCAGGCCACTGGGCACAGGCCAGCAGCTCCTATTGTCCTTGACCCTCCCTGGGTTCCATCTCTAGGTCAAACAATCCTGCTTAGTGTGGCCTTGGTGGTGGGAGATCCAGAGTAGACTGCTCTGGAAACATCAGCAGTGACTCACTGTCCACCAGCTCCCAGAGGATCTAATCAGGCAGAAATCACATTGACAACAGGACAGTCTCCAAGCTCAGCTACCCACACACCTCCCTAGGCTCAGTGGGACAGGAAGCCTGGGTGCTGTTCCCCATCATCTGTCATTCGGTTATGGCAAGGATTGAGGGTCAGGGGCACACACATGAGCTGCCAAGAGGCCTAACAGCACAGAGGGGAGTTTTCAGGCCCAGCCCAAGTGGTCCCACAACAGCCATTCTCTGTGGGGCTTTGAAACCACCTGGCCATGGTAAAAACAGCCCTCCCCAGTCCAAAGGAGTCACCCACCAGGAGAGGCAGCCTAACGGCTGTGGAAAGCATCACCTTTGTAGGGCTTCTGGCACTGCCAGAATGAGGGGCCCATCAGGGCTGCCCTACAAAGCCCATTCTACACGAATGCTCCATGCTCAGAACTGAGATGTGGACATGAAATAGAAGTAAGCCAGGGGAGCTAGTTCCTCCTCCTACGGCCACACAGCTAGCTAAGAAAGTCACCTGGGAAGGGAGTCTCCATCTCCAAAGGGACTGTTTAGATCAGCAGTTCTCAACTTGTGGATTGTGACCCCTTTGAGAGTCAAAGGGCCCTTTCACAGGGGCAGGCCTCCGCGCATCAGAAACCAGATATTTACAGTACTATTCATAACAGTAGTAAAAATTACAGTTATGAAGTAGCAACAAAAATGAGGAACTATATTAAAGAGGAGGTTGAGAAGCACTGGTTTAGATCGAGTTAACCTAAGGACGTATCTGTGAGAAAGTGTCTTGATTAAGTTAATTGAGATAGGAAGACCCAACCCACTGTGGATGCCAGCCACTGGTCTGGGGACTTGGTCTCTAAGAACAAAGAAAGCTAAGAAGTAAGTCAAGCATTGATTTCTCTCTGCTCTTAACTGTGAGTCTGACAGGAGTAGCTGGCCTCAAGTTCCTGTTACCTGACTTCCCACAATGGAGACCGTGCGAAATCAACTTTTTCTCCCTCCCTGCTCTCATTGGGGTCTTCTATCACGGTGACAGAAAAGTCAGTCAGAACTGGCCCTCAGCCTGGAGTGTGCAGTTTGAACACAGGGGGTCCAGCACTGACCACCGGGGACAGAGGGCCATATCAGGTGTCATGGTTTGCATATGCTTGGCCAAGGGAGTGGCACTAGTTAGAGGTGTGGCCTTGGAGTAGGTGTGTCCCTGTGGGCCTGGGCCTTAAGCCCCTCATCCTAACTGCCTGGGAGTCAGCCTTCTGCTAGCAGCCTTCAGATGAAGACGTACCACTCTCAGCTCCTCCTGCTCCACGCCTGCCTGGATGCTGCCATGTTCGCGCCTTGATGATAATGGGCTCAACCTCTGAACCTGTAAGCCAGCCCCAATTAAATGTCCTCTATAAGACTTGGTCATGGTATCTGTTCACAGCAGTAAAAGACATCAGGTTTCTGCGCTAAGCTCTTGCCATCACATACCTGTAAGATCTGGAGCCCGGTGCACAGACCATCCCTATGTCCCACACACCAACCAGTTCGAACAGTCTGGTCATGGGCGGCCCAGGGCCAGGGCTTGCAGCCACAGAAGCAGAGACTAGTCCTGCCTCACTAAGGGTAAAGGTAGCTCTGCGCTTCCCAGGAGGCCTGGTCTCCATGGCACCTCTGCCAGCCAGCCCACCCACTCTGAGAGGCCATGGAAGGATAGCAGGATGCCCAGGACTACCCTCTGTCTACCACAGACCTGGCTCCTGGCTCTGGAGCCACACATCGCTGAAAAAGGGTCCAGCCCAGAGTTCCAGGCCTTTCCAACTCTAACCTCTGGGAGTCTCCATGGCTGACTCATGACAGCCACAAAGGCCCCACTGTACAGGGTTTTCCAGAACTCCAGGCACTACGACAGAGCCCCACTGAGCTGCTCACAGCAGCCCCAAGTCACTAAAGAAACCCAAGTTCCATGTCCCCCTCCCGGACTGTCTGAGCTCACTAGCCAGGATTCCACACAGCTGGAGGCAGATCTAAGACATTTGATCTCCAAAGCCAGATTGTTATTACTGTTGAGCTATCTTGTGCAGGTTTCAGGACAGAAAGACAAGAAGATGTTTAGTACTGGCAGTACAATGAGAGTAACCAACTAGCAGAGGTATGCCATTCGCAGTCAAAGCCCTGTGGCCTTCATACACCTGCAGCCCATCCTGACAAGGGGGCTTCTATTTTCAACCCCGTTTGCAGATGCAGAAACTTTAGACATGAGAAGAGAAATGACGTGAGATCTGAACTCAGGGCTGTCCCTCCCGGGTACTCCTGGCCAGCTAGGCTCCAGGGATGACAATCGATCTTCTGGGGAGGTGGGGACTCACTCCCCTACATCTTCACCTCCTCACCTGGGAGTCATCACCAACAGAGTTCTCACCAACCACTTTGACCTCCTTGCTCCACCCCCCCCACCCCCCATTCAGCCACATTCTGGCATAGACCTATAGCAGGTATGCCTGGTGGTAATAGACCAGACTAACCAGTGTGGAGAAGCCTGCTCCCACTTGACAGCCACTTGTCCTCCTCATGGCTCAGTTTTCCAATCTGTAAAATGAACACAAATTCTGCTCTCTCCACAGTACTGGACCACTTCGTTTAGGATAAGCAACAGCTGACACAGGATACCTTCTGAGGAGGTGTAGAAGGGCCCTGGGCCGTGGTGCCTTATCGGGGCCTTGAGAGCCGTACCTAAGGCTGATACTAGGCCACACCTGGCATGGACCAGGAACCTTCCTTGCCACCCACCATCCACCCTAGTGACTTGAGCCTAGCACCTGTACCAGATTCTAACCAACTCTTGCCTCCAGAGAACAGCCATGCAGGGCATCGAGGAAGACAGTAGCTAGCCAGAGACTCTGGGGAAAGCAGATTCAGGGTCTCTGCTCACAAGCAGTCCCCCTAAGACTGACTCTCCATGTTTCCTTTGTGCACTCAAGGGTCTGCCAGAGACCAGCCTCACCCACTGACAGGCCCAGGAGGGAATGGGAAGGCCACACCCAGGAAGGGAAGCACAACAGTCCCACACCCCCCACAGAACAGCACTCTTTCAAAGCCTTAAGGGCTCTGAGAAATGGAGATCTCCATAGGCAACTGCCCTGCTCTGTAGAAAGGCTTGAAAGAATACCAGTGGCCGCTGGCAGTCAAATATTCCAACAAGTGGAGCTAAGACGGGTCTGCTTGCAGTGTCTCTGCTTCTGGCTGACATGACAGCGCGTCTCCCTTGGGCCTTGGGTCCTACCCATCAGAGTTCTGACTGGCAGCTAGGGATGACTTTGATCAATAAAAAATGGGAAAACGAATTAATGTCTTGCTTTATTTATGCCATGCTCGTCCCAAAGCCATTTAAAGCAGCGTCATTACTCTTTAATAGGTTAGTTTGCTGGAATGGATCAAATTTGGGGCTCCTGGAGTAGATAAACAGGTGATCTTAGGTGATAAGCTAGCCAGACAGTCCCCAGGGCACACACCAAGGCCACTTGCTTCCTCTGTGGCTCAAATACCCTGGATAATGCCCAGCCCACTGCAGGGCTCAGGAGCTGGTAAACAAACGAATGGAAGTCCACAAGGCACTTGCCCATGTCTTCCAACTGCAGACCCAACAGCCTTGCATCTTCCCAACAAAGGGGGTACAGCTACCCTAGCATCAGAGACAGAGACAGAGCTGTTGCTACTACAGGAATAACCCGATTCTGCCAACAACTCTGCTAAAAATAGCTAGGCAGGTAGAGTTGGGGACTAGCCACGACACCTGCCTTACCTATCTCACACACACACCCTCTGCACTGGAGGGTTGACCTCAGATAAGAAGCTGAAGCCAACAGGCTGGGACAGACTGAACAGGGCTGCCCAACACCATCCTGCGGACACCCACAGCACCTTGAGACTTCCCAGGCTGTGCCCTGGACCATCATGACACCACCAGGCCCTGGTGGTGAGACACTGGAGATGGTATGATGTCAGACTCCCTGGGAAAAGTTCCAGCAAACCCATCCACTGCCGTCAGTGAGCACTCTCTGGAGAAGACTGGGAGGGGGTGATCTGAGGGGCGTAGGGATTTGATTTTATCTGGATGGTTTAACATGAATACTTCCCGTATGCTTCCTCAGCGGCACACGAATCATCCAGATGAAGTGCCAGCAGCTGGGGACGAGCCGGTGCCTCCCGGCAGGAGACGGCCAAGTTTCCCCTGTACAGGGCTGGAAGGCTGAATGGCCCTGTGAGAACTAAGAGGAAGCAATATTTTCTTTGCATCCCAGGTCTGCCAGGGATAGGCAGGTCATGCTACCATGGCTCTGCATGTCCTCAGTGGAGGGAGTCACCTGCCAGGAGCAGGCAGAACATCAGAGATGGCTGGCTTCTCCTACAGGGCAGCAGAAAGGCTAAATGTGCCTCCTTTACCATTTTCCAAGATCCCCAAGCTGCAGTGTCATCCGGAGTCAGTGCTTAAATGCCAGGTGGCATTTCTACCTTTTCCAACAACCATCAGCACCAGATGATCGCCAGGCTAGGCCAGGCATTTTGCCAGGCCCATCACACCACTGTAACCTTGACCTGATGCAGAAAAGCCTCGGGCATCAAAGCTCTGGGGGCTGGGGGGAGCACAGAGGGCGGAGCAAGCCCGGGTGTGCTCTATCCCCAGAAAAGCACCAAAATCACTGGGGTACTATAGAGGTGAAGACTCACATGAGCAACAGCCTCTGTCACACAGGACAATGGTCCCCACAAAGGTCCCCACAAAGGCTGAGCCTGCACACCTCTCCCTGATACCTTGGGAGTATTAATCCAGATGACCCAGAGAGGAAACCAACATGTGGTTCAAAACAAAGGAGTCCTCCAAGCTAACCCTGTGCAACCAATGCCTCCAGGCCCTTCTGGAAACACTGTTCTTTCCCCAAAGTGCCTGGGCCCTGACCATCCTCCTGAGGCTTCCTTGGGGGCCTGCCACTCCCTCATAGGAGGCCAAGGATGCTGCAGGCAGCAACACTCTCACACACTCTGGAACTCACACCCTCCGTCCCCACTTCCGGACCTCTTCCCTCTCAATCAGTTCCCCGAGTGAAAATGGGCCCACTCTCCTCTGGCTCTGCCTCTATCTTCCACACAGGTGTGGGTGCCTGGGCTGTATGCTTGGCACTGTCCACAGGGTGTGAAATAGGAACCGGCTCACTGAAGACTCAGAGAGGACTCAGAAGACTGCTGAGGGTACTGGACCCTTAATCAGAACTTGACTATAGATTCAGAAGCCAGCAGAGTTTTTTGGTTTTTGGTTTTTTTTGGTTTGTCAAGACAGGGTTTCTCCATGTAGCCCTGGCCGTCCTGGAACTCACTCTGTAGCCCAGGCTGGCCTCGAACTCAGAAATCCGCCTGTCTCTGCCTCCCAAGTGCTGGGATTAAAGGCATGAGCCACCACTGCCTGGTGCCAGCAGAGTTTTAAGGCACATTTCCGGGCTTGTCTGGAAGGTGCTTCCAGAGAGGATGAAGTGAGGGGAAGACACACACCCCAAATGTAGGCAGTGCCACCCCGTCGGCTATGGTTGGGATGGAATACAAGTCAAGGAGGAACCCACAGCACACGGTATTCACTCTTTCTCCCTCTCCTTGTCCTTCCTGCTGGCCATGAGGTAAACTACATACTACAGCCTTCTTCTCACATTTACAGACCGAAGCCCTGAGAGCTAGAATATCCTTCTCCATTGAATTGTGCCGGGTGTTGTGTCACGGTAAGCAGAAAGCTAGCTAAGCCTTGCAACATGAATTTGACAAACCCTAACCCAGCCCTCAAATCCCAGGGCCTCCCAAAAAAAGAACAGGAATGAAGCCTGTTTGTAGCCCCTGGTCCCAGGCCCTGGCACAGGTACGGGCCATCCCACAGACAAAGCTCCCCTCTGGACTCCCTGAGCTGAGCACTACAGGATCCCCCAAGCTATTGTCAGCAGGAGCGGAACTACGAAACTGGATTCTGTCATCACAGCCATATGGGTCCATCTGCATCCAGAGCCCAAGTTGTGTGGAACGGTTTCCAGAGCCTGTGGGATGGAGCTTTTTACAGAAGAAACCCACTGGTGGCTAAGCAGGTGGTCTACTCACCCAGAGCTTGGCCCAACCTTCAAAGTACCTGGGAACAGAGCGACCGAGGAAAGCACTCAGCTAGAAGTGGAGAGAACAAGCGGGCAGACAGGAGACTCTGCTCAGTTCTGAGACCCTATCAATCCACACTTAACTGACAACCATTGCAACCTGAGCTCAGAATATGTAGCCTGAATCCAGCAGAGGCAGCTGCAAGAGAATAATCAGCTCTCTGCCCAGGCGCCCTCCCCTCCTGCCCTCTATGTGGCTAATGGCCTGTTTGAGCCTGGGGATAAGAGGGGCCCATGGTATCAAAACTTCAAGGTCAGGGTTTTCAAAGCAAAGGTTTTCTATAAAGCTAGCAGGAAATTGCTTTTCTAGTATCTCCACATATAACCGTCTTCCTTAAGCCGGCTCAGAATGCCGCCGGAGGGTTCAAATCCCACTCTCTGCTGCCCAGCTCTCCTAGGCAGGCAAGACTGAGAGATCAGCCCAGATGCTGCCTCCCCACATCCTCACTAACTCTCGCCCCTCCCCCACCCACTCCTCTGATGCAATCCAGCAGCCAGACCACTAATGTGAGCCCACAAGCTGCCCAGGGAACTGCCCAGGCTCTGCCTCTTCATCTTCTCCTTCTCTTTCTCCCCTCTGGAGAGCTGCCTCCAAGGTCATTCTGGGAGAACAGCTCTCTCCTTTAAACACCCCTTCTCCTGTGCAATTTGGACAATCCAATTCCAGACAGACCCGGGCAGAACGCTCTCCACTGTTCTTTCCCCACTGCGCACCAACATCGAAGCCAGACGCATCCCTTAATGGTTGGCACACATCGGATTATCACTCTCCCATCTGCGCAAATGAGACTTGCCATTACTCCTTCCTGCTGAGCTGAAATTGTGGTGGGAAAATCCTAACAGTAGCATCAGGGAGCTCCCAAGCAGGAGAACCAAATCAAACATTCTTACATGATCCAAAGCCAAGAGCCAACAGCCCTAAACTATGAGGTGGCAGGAAGGGAGCGGGGCTCTCCGCAAAGGGCTCAGGCCAGCCATGCACATGACAAAGTGTCAACATTCTTGGATAAACTGTAAATACACAATCTCTGGGAGTGAGGGGCAACAGCTGACCCTTGGGAATATTGAGGGCAGGC
>JADRCH010000078.1:733641-816579 GCA_019843965.1 Rhynchomys soricoides
TGGGAGTGAGGGGCAACAGCTGACCCTTGGGAATATTGAGGGCAGGCTTTGTGTGACTTTGCTTAGTCCCTGCTGGGGATGCTGGATGTACACTGGAAATACGTCGGCAGTACCCCAGGGATACCAGTTACTAGGAAACAGCCCCAGGGAGATCCTTCTGGAACCCAGAGATAATCCTGCTCTCCAAGCCCACCATCAGGACCTGGAAGTTAAGTCTGAACACACACCTGTCACATCACTGCAACACCTGTGTCCTCACCTGCCCAGAAGCTGTTAACAATCCACAGGTGAGTCACTTCCTGCTTTATGGTTTGGATTTAGAAGGTTGCCCGAAGGCCCACATGTCAAGTCTGGGCACTCCTACTTGATGCTAAGAGGTGTCAGAAGCTATAAGAGGTGAGGCCTAGGGCTAGAGAAATGGTTCAGTGGTTAAGAGCACTTATTGCTCTTGTAGAGGATTTGGTTCTGTTTTCCACACAAGGTGGCTCATAAGCATCTGTAACCCCAGTTTCAGGGAATCCAACTCTCTTCTGGACTCCACGAGTACCAGGCATGCATGCAGTATACATACATACATATATACAGACAGACAAGACAAAACACTCACACATGAATTTTTTTAAAAAAATGTAAAAAAGAGGTGGTGTGATGGCTTGAATATGCTTGGCCCAGGGAGTAGCTCTATTAAAAGCTGTGGCCTTGTTGGAGTAGGTGTGTCGCTGTGGGCGTGGGCTTTGAGATCCTCATCCTAGCTGCCTGGAAGTCAATCTTCTGGTAGCAGCCTTTATAACAAAAGGTGGAAGTCTCAGCTCCTCCAGCCCCACATCTGCTTGGACGCTGCCATGCTCCTTCCTGGGTGATAAAGGACTGAACCGCTGACCTGTAAGCCAGCCCTAATTAAATGTTGTCCTTATAAGAGTTGCCTTGGTCACAGTGTCTGTTCACAGCAGTAAAACCCTAAGACAGAAGTTGGCACCAGGGACTGGGGTATCGCTGTGATGGGATTAACCATGCTTTTGTTTGTTAGACTGTGGATTTGGGGACTCAGGATTTGAAAATCTATGGGATGTTTTAAGTGAGGCTTAATGAGCCACCCTAGTAGGAATATGGAAGACTTTATTGCTGTGAGTGATTTGAACTGTGCAGACCTGGACCAAGACGCTCCGCTTCAGTGGAGAACTTCAGTATGTGGCCTAAAGACTGTTTTTGTAGCTGGGCAGTGGTGGCGCACGCCTTTGATTCCAGCACTCGGGAGGCAGAGGCAGGCAGATCCCAGCCTGGTCTACAGAGTGAGATCCAGGACAGCCAAGGCTACACGGAGAAACCCCGTCTCAGAAAAACCAAAAAAAAAAAAAAGGACTGTTCTTGTGGTATTTGGTGAGGAATGTGGCTGCTTTTTCTGCCCTTGTCTTAGCGTCTGCCTGAAGCTAAGGTGAGGAGGCTCAGATTAATTGCATTGACAAAGGGAGACTCGGAGACGCCCATCATAGACTTGGTTCTCTAGTTAAATCTCATGAAGAGCATTTTAAAGAAGCATAGCAAGCTGAGAAAGGAAAAATATAAAATATGTGGTTCAAGTACTAAAGGGGCACCAGGAAGTGAAATGGAGCTGAAGCTGGTGATCAAGGAGATTCAATTAAGGGAGTAGTGACCTTGCGACAAGATCCTACTCAGCTAAATTTAGATCCAGACAGTGGTACACACCTTTAATCCCAGGAGATAAAGCCAATCAGATCTCTTATTTCAAGGCCAGCCAGAGACAGAGCAAGTTCTAGGTGAAGAAAAGCTTAAATCCAGGCAAGGTGGTACACATCTTTAATCCCAGGAGACAGGCAGGCCAGATCTGATCCAGAGCAAGATCCAAGACAGCCAAGCTTAGGCAGTGAATGGGTTAGAAAAGAGGAAGCTAGTGATGATGTAATAGAACAAGGGGGCCATGTTCCAGCTCCTGCAAGCAGCAGAACTCAGCAGCTTCAGCCATGTGTAGTCAAGAGGAGAAGGAAACTGCTGGGACAATTGATGGTGGTTAGCTGGAGCTAAGAAATTAGCAGTGATTAAGAGGAGACCAGCATCACTGAGATAAAATCTTCTGGGAAGTGTTTTCTGAGAACACAAAGAAGCTGTGCTCCAGAGATAGCCAAGGTTGTACCTCATGCTGCAGCTGTACTTGGTAATTGTATTAAGAATCACCCAGGTGATACTGGTCTTGAGGCTATTGGTGAAGCCTAGTTGCAGTGGAAGATCCCAGTGTATTATAGATGCCAGTACCATGGGATGACCACCAAGAACAGCAGCAGCAGTGGAGCGGATCAACCTGAGCCTAGAGTGCTACAGAGGGCAGAGCTGGAGAAGTGACACCAGCCATTTGGAGGAGATCAGAAGTTCAGGTGTGGATCCCAGACATTGGAACAAGAAGCTGTAACAAGACCCCAAGATTTTAGAGATGCCAGAGCCATGGGATATCTCCTGAGGAAAGCTGCTAGCAGGGAGTGGAACCAGCCCAGGAAAAGAAGTTTATTGCAGTCAGCAAAGATGAAAAAGGAATCGGAGATCTGAAAACCACTCTGACATCAGACATGGAGATGCAGGTTTGGAGTTTGCCCAGCTGGTTTCCTGTCTTGCTTTTGGGATTACAGTTCAAAGATTGGAGGGATCTCAGAAGAGACTTTCAGCTTTGGACTTTTAACATTGTCGATACTGCTATAGAGTATAGGGACTTTGGAATTTGGACTAAATGTATTTTTTTATTATGCTATGGCTGGATATGGACCCCATAGACTCCTGTGTTTGAAAAGCCTATGGGGACCAGGGAGTGGAGTGTCGTGGTTTGTATACGCTTGGCCCAGGAGGAGCACTATAAGAGGTGTGGCCTTGTTGGAGTAGGTGTGCCACTGTGGGTGTGGGCTTTAAGACCCTCATCCTAGCTGACTGGAAGTCAGTATTCTGCTAGCCCTTCAGATAAAGATAAAGAACCCTCAGCTCCTCCAGCCCCATGCCTTCCCACCTTGATGATAATGAACTGAACCTCTGAACCTGTAAGCCAGTCCCAATTAAATGTTGTCCTTATAAGAGTTGCCTTGGTCATGGTGTCTGTTCACAGCAGTAAAACCCTAACTAAGACAGGAATTATGGTCCCCTGATATTGGAGTCTTCAGATTCCCTCATGTCCCCAAAAGCCCAACAGTGGCCACCAAGCCTCTCACATGGGCATCCAGAGGACAGTTCCGATCTAAACAATAACAAACAAAAACCTTGGTTTCTGCGACTCCTGTCCCTCTCTACCATTCACACTGCTCACAGGTCCCCACCCGACTGCTCTGGATGAGACCCCAGTGCCTGGGCACGCCACATGAGGGCCTAGGATAGGACCCATCTTAGACTCTAAGTAACTAAGTCCCCAAGGGACCCCTGCCTGAGTCCAGTCTCTCATTCCCCCTACTAGATACCGTATCTCACTTCTGCTGCAGATACCTCAGAGCTAGGGTGGTATGTCACTCAGGAACAGGGTAAAACAAGCCTAACCACCTTCCTGGCAGAGATCTTGGTTTAAATCTTCCTCACCATCCATTCCCGAGAACTGCCCTCAGGAACCAAGACTCCACACTGCACACAGATCTCAGGTCCAGACCCATTTATCCAGTGGTTGCCTCTGTATATGCTGGTCAGTTTTTGTCAACTTGAAACAGGCTAGAGTCATTTGGGAACAGGGAACCCGGACAGAGAAAATGCCTCCATCAGATGGCCTGTGTACAAGTCTAGGGGGCATTTTCTTGATTAATGATTGATTGGGAGGGACCAGCACCTGGAAGCAGCTGTGACAATCCTCTCCTGCAAAAGCAGGCGACTGTCCCACATGGGACAACACTATGTTTTACTAGAGACACACAGAGATAGCGCAAGCCTCCTCTTTCTCAACCATGTGGCAAACCCTCGGATCACGGGGAAAGCACTCCTGTGGCTGACATGGCTAGGTGAGCTCACCTGGGATGCTGGTATGTGATGTGTGTGTGGTACATGTGTCTGTGGGCAAGAGGTGGATGTGTGCACACCTGGAAGCATGCAGTGGGTCTGTCTTGTACATGTATGGATTGGTGTGTATGTGACTGTCATGACATAAAAATGTCTAATGAAAAAACTGTAAAAGGCGAGGTGTATACATGTTTTTCCTGTTTCTTAAATGGAATCCGTTTTCATTTTACTTTTTGTGTACAGTAAACACAAGCTTAGCTGAGGGGGAGGGAGACAGACTTCCTGCTGCCCCAAAGACTCTGTCCCCCTGCATACAAAGTGGGCAGAGGAGGCTGCCTCTGCTCAGCAGAATGATGCCAACTACAGACATCCTAGCGGCTTGCTGAGCTGATTCCTTGGGGTTCTAGTCTCTTATCAGTCTCTTATTGAGGCCTCAGAGAGTCACTATCCACTTCATCAGCTTACAGGGTCCACCAAAGACTTTGCCTGTGAACTCTCCAGATCTCTCAGTTACATCAATCATGGAAAAACCAGTGATCCATCCCCAGGTCAGTTCTATTCCCACACAAGCAGAGGGGTCAGCCATCAGTGGCAACCACTGCTCCAGTGAAATGCACTGTGGGAACACTCAGATGGGAGGCATGTTACCCTCATCTGCTCCCTTCCTACCTAGTTTCACTCTGAAGATTAGGACCAGAAGCCACTGGGGCAGATAGCACAGGACAGAACTCTGCTAAACATGGCTTCCCAGGTGGCCCTGGGCAAGTCCCTGCCCCTCGAAGAGCCTTAGTTACCCAACCAAATAGCTCTGTAGTTTCCTGAGTTGGGGTTAAGGGGGATTTGAGGGAGTCAGAAAGACTTCCTCAGAAGTTAAGAGGTCTCGAACCTCAGCTCTCAAACCCTGGCTCTCTATGACCTTCCAGGTCCCCTCCCACCATCCACCCTCCGCAGGGCCCTGCTCTGCCCTCAGCTCTCAGTTCTCCAGATCCCTAGGCCTTCTCTCAGGTCACCGGAAACACTCTTCTGTCTGCAGAGAGCAGACAAGGACACAGCTCCACACTGCCACCCCCATCAGCCTGAGGAATTCCCCTGATCTCTCAGGAACTTAGACTCAGGCCACACTGGGTTCGTGGCTTCTTCTTTTGTTTCTGGTTTTTCCCCACAAGCAGGTATGGCTTCTCGGCTCTTAGACTATAGCTCTTCTCAGGGCTGAGGGTGGGAGGAGGTATGTCCAGTGAGGCCAGTCTCTGAGGCAGGTGAAACCCGGATGATCAGTGAAAAGCTGAACTTTCTAGCAATTCCAGTCCCACTGGCTCCAGGTCCCTCAGGGCCCCATCTCCGCCCCCTCTGCCAGGCAGGGAGAGGTGAAGGGGGCTCCACAGATGCCAGGACAACAGGTGGGGCTGCCAAGGTCAGGAATGCTCACAGCTGCAGTCTCACCCTCAGGCCCCACCCCAAAAGAGCCCAGCATGTGAGAGGCTACCCAGGCATGAGGACAGGGCGGGAAAGCTGCCCCAGACCTGGCCCCTTCCGCTCCAGGTCATGAGAAGGGCAGGGTATAATGACTGTACCCCCCCAACTGCCCTTAGCACCCTGGGTCCCACAGACAACCAGAGTTCCTGCTGAGGCATCTAGAAACATTGGATTCTCATCCTCTGGTACTTGCTAGCATGTTCAGGGCTGGGCTCGCCACTGCCATCTTACCAAGAGGGGAAGCGGGGACACAGTGACCCAGGCTTCCACTCTGGGGTGGTGCCTGTGCTGAGGAAGGGTCACAGGTCCTGTCTCACATGAACAAGCAAGGAAGAAGCCTGGAGTGAGAGCAGTTTTTTGGTTTTGGGGTTTTTTTGTTTTTGTTTTTCTCCCAATATAGAAATAACTTCTCCTAGGCAAAGAGAAGGCAGGGTTACTAATGACCTTGGCACCCCTGCCCAGCTGCTGCAGTGCCTTGTCCAAGTGTGCTCTGAGTGACACAGGAGCCATCGGACATTGGGCCCAGCACCTCCTCACTGGCACCTCAAGTCCCTAGCTCACCATGGAGATGGGTATAATTGCCCTGGCCTGGGCCCAACATGCCTTCTCCAGTTCCCACGGATTCAAACCGGACCCTCAGATTGTTCCCACAGTTTCACCCCTAATCAGGTGCATGATGGTAACATCTGGACTCAGTAAAGGTGTGTGTCACATAGTGGCAGGGGCTTCCTTCCATCAAAGGAATTCCCATACTGGGCCGAAGGCCCCACATCCAGGTCCTTGCTCTGTAGGCAGAGCAAGAAACAGAGAAAGCCAAGCCCCCTCACCTTAAAGACCATGTATGGCTGAGGACCCCAAACTATGCCCTTCATCAAGAATGCCCTTCCCTGCCACATTCCATGATTACCGGTTATCCAAGAGCATCTGGCTGAGCCCACAGAACATCAAGGCCCAGCTCCTCACCACTTTCCCTGATTCACTCATCCTTCACTCACTTGGCCTCTGCATCATGTCCCTCCCACGTTATGGCATGCGTGAAGAGAATCTCTTGATCTGCCTTCAGAGAGAATAGCAACCCAGGCTCTCTGCCCCACCTTGCCCCATCCCAGGTGTTATTGTGGGGGGCAGGGAGGAGGGCGGCCAAGGGAAGTGAGAGAGCAACAGAGCGACTCAGGGGTGCTGAGAAATGGAGCATACTCACAGCCCCCACAGCCCCAGGGCAACCACGGTAGCTAGAGAACAGAAACCCAACAGAGGAGGATCATCCTCTGAGAGGACAAGGTGGCCTACCATTGCTGTCACCAGGAAGGGACACTCAAGCTCCCATCATACCAGGCAGCTGCTTGAAGGCACGGACCCAGACCAGCATCTCAGCAAGTCCACCCAGTCTTCATCTACATTCCTGCTCCACTTCCACCTCAGTCCAGATCCCGCCCTCTCCATCTCCAAGGAGTCCAAGCTTGTCCTCTCTCACAGCCCCTTCCTACCTCATGTTCCTGAGCAACTCTGACAATACATCATGTCCAGACTAAGGAAAGGGGCCATTGTGTCAAGCAGACACACAGACAGACAGACTAAAAAAAATATGTTCACATCTTAACTCCTGGACCCTCTCAGGAACCCTTAAATCGGGAAGGGTCATTGCAGATGCACTAGAAACTATCCAGGCATGACCCAGTGTGTGTCAGCTCAGAAGTGCTGTTATCCTCAGAAGTGCTCAGGCACCTGCCCCCATCCTAACTGCGAACCCCACTTGCCCCGAGGATTCCCATGAGGACCCACACCAAAATCAGTATCGTCTCTCCCAACCCGGCCCTGGGGCCACCCCCTCCTAAATGGTCATCAGCAGGTGCCCGTCAGCCATCACCAGCCTCACCAGATGGACTCTCAGAAGTCACATCCCAATGGTAAAGGCATGGGTCAACAGCTCACCACAGCGCCCACCCTAATCCTCCTATATAGCCCTGACAGCAAAGCCACCATCACACAGCTGGGAGGGGGAACACAAAGAGGACGAAGAAAGGACCAGTCATCCTCCCTCAGTCCCCCAACAAGGGCAGACAGAGCTCCACATGGTCCTGGGGCTACAGACCAGATCCCTCCCACTCCGCATTGCAGCAAGTGGCTACAAAGCTGGCACACAAGACTTTGAGATCTGAAAGCCAGCTCTGCTCCTTAGATGGGCACCTGAGACCAAAACCCATTGACTGCTATCAGCTCAGCCGGTTAGGCTTTCAAGTTGAGTGTTTTGTATGTTTCAACTTTCATTTTACTCAGCGTTACTAAATGTAGCCCTTCTGTTTCTCCAGCATCTCATGGCCCCCGTCTTCAGGCCCTCATCCACCAGTCTCTTGCTGTCCTTCCTTGGCTGGTATTTGCAGGAAGCCTTCTTTCCCCTGTAACCTTGTCAAGAGATCTAGAATTTGATTTATCCATTTTGGTCTGAAACAAATGCTTTATCTGTCACTCGTATTTTGAGCTAACTCTAGCAAGAGGGATGACAGGGACTAACAGGCAGACAGCAGCTGTCACAGAGTCAAGACATTTCACACAATACAGAGAAGGTGACCAGGGTGAGGGGTAAGACTCTGAGTCATAAGTGATGTCACTGTACCATACATGTCCAGGGACTCCACTTAGACCTGGTGGGACACCAGGGATGGAGAGAGTCAGGGAGGGGGTGACTCCTCTCTGAGACCCAGTACCAAGAGGCTCTCCAAAAAAAGAGTGTCAGATATTCACCCTGCAGCCTGAATCTCAGCAGTTAGCAGCCTACAGGGTACAGGCTGCTTCAGCATGGGGGTGGAGAGTGGGAGAATCGGTGAGCAGGAGGGCAGGGTATACTTGGGTGGACACAGCCATTGTAACCCGGTCCTGAGCTCAGGCTCACTAAAGGCATGTGACAGACACTCATGGCCCCTGCGGCTAGAGAGCCAAGATAAGCCGAGCTTGAAATTGTCCAGCAGGGTCCTCTAGGTGCTCAGATCCCCCAGGGTCACCGATGTCGTGGAGGAGACACATAGGACGGGCACCTACTGCCTTTAACCACAGACTACTCCTCTATAGAGTCTGGACTCCAGCTATGGAGGGGATGTCTACAAGGAGCAGCCTCCTTCATTCTTTCTTTTTTTCATTATTCCTGACACTCAGATAATAACACTTTTACGCTGTTCTCCAGTCCAGGCTGGCTCCACGTCCACCACAGCAAGACAGGAGCCCAGGAATCATGGCAAAGCCCATGTGGCAAGCCTTGGGTTCATGACCAGGTATGGTCACCCAAATCTTAGCAAATGCTTCTCCCTTTGACATCAATGAGGTTATCAAGTAAGTCTCAGCAGAGCCACTGTGAGCTTGTTTCCTGACTGAAGCTTTGCTGGATCAATAGCAATAAAAAGAGGCTCCAAAAATCAATTTAAGGCAATGTCCTTTTTAAAGAAAAACCTCTGTTCATAATCAACACTCACTTTAAAAAACAACACATAAGCTCTTCTGCGTGTTCAGTCTGCTTGGCTGGACTCCACAAAGGCTACCTTGTCACCTTCAATGAACCAACACACTGGCAACTAGCCCTTCCCCAGGGAGCTGGAGCCGAAAGCCCACTTCATGCCTTCAGAAATCGGCAGTTCAAACCTGCTATGACCTGAATGAACTGCAACCCGAATGCAAAACTGTTAGTCCAAGCTGACAGAAAAAGAATCTAGAGCTGAGTCCCACCATTCAAAGTCAGTTCCTTGGCTTTACAAGTGGCTATTAAGCCTGCAGATGCTTGCTTTCTCATTCTCATTCTCTGTGTGTCTCTCTGTCTCTGTCTCTGTCCTCTCTGTTTCTCTCGTTTCTCTCTCTCTCTCTCTCTCTCTCTCTCTCACACACACACACAACAGCTGAACTAGCATCACACTACCAGCTCTTTTGTTTTATTTTTAGTTTTTGTTTGCTTTTCAAGACAGGGTTTCTCCGTGTAGCCCTGGCTGTCCTGGAACTCACTCTGTAGACCAGGCTGGCCTCGAACTCAGAGATCCACCTGCCTCTGCCTCCGGAGAGCTGAGATTAAAGGCTTCAACCATTATGCCTGGCTGTACCACCAGCTCTTGAGTCTAGTGAACATGGCCCTACCAGGGGAAGAAAGGTGAGCATAGCACAAAGCTATGCTCACACAAAAATGCCACGAAGAAACCCATTGGTCTGTACACACACACACACACACACACACACACACTTCAAAATAATTTTTAATTGCCCAGAGAGGTGGCTCACTACTTTAATCCTAGCACTGAGGAGGCAGAGGTAGGTGGATCTCTGTGAATCTGAGGCTATTCCCATCTACATAACAAGTTCCGAGACAGCTAGGATTACACAGTGAGACTCAGTCTCAAAAACAAATATATTGTGCTGGAGAGATGGCTCAGCGGTTAAGAGCACTGACTGCTCTTCCAGAGGTCCTGAGTTCAATTCCCAGCAACCACATGGTGGCTCACAACCATCTGTAATAGAATCCAATGCATTCTTCTGGTGTGTCTGAAGACAGCTGCAGTGTACTCATTTAAAAAAAAAAAAAAGTCAATAAATCTAAAAAAATGGTTTTTAATTAATTAATTTAATTAATTAATGTAGCCGTGTGTGCACTTATAATCCTAGGACTGGAAGGCAGAGACAGGAAGATCCCGGGTGAGGTGAAAGGCCACGTTTCTTTTTCTTTCTTTTCCCCCATTTTTAAAAATTTATTTTGTGTGTACGAACCCTGGCACATGTGAGTCAGGGTTGCATGGGTGGAGGTCAGATGAGAATTTGTGAAGGAGGGTCTCTCCTTCCGCCATGTGGGTCCCAGAGATAGAACTCAAGTCATTAGACACCTGCACCCAGTGAGCTGTCTCACCAGCCCAAGAAAACCTGTGTCCAAAACAAAAGTGGCTCCATCTCTCCGTGGCTCCATGGATTAACTGGGACAAGCTCGAGGAGAGTGGTAGAGGAAGACACTCACTGTTGACCTTTGGCCTCTGCATACAGAAACACACACACACACACACACACACACACACACACACAACCCCTATGAGACCTTGGAACTTCCCTGTCCCCTCAGCCAGCAGTAGAATTTTATCCAAGGACAAAACCCGGCCTAGCATGCGTGGCACTGTCCAGGCCCCACACCAGGAACCCTCTTCATCGTCCATGTCCAGCTGATGGCAAGCCCACCCGCCCTTTACAAACTCTGTCATAGCCAGTCCCTCACCTCCCCTTATGCCCACTGCCCACCTATCACACGCCCACAGCTGTCTCATACCATAACGGCCACCCCCAAAAGAACTTTCTAGAACCAAATCTGAACATAACACATTCTTTCCACCTCCTCTCATGACCCTCCCAAGGATGAGACCACCCACATGACCACTCACTCACTGCCATGAATCCTTCAAGGCAGTGGCTTGGAATGCCTGTCATTCCCCTAAACACAGGGTGGTCTGCAGCAGGACTCAGCAACCCTAGCTTCTAGAGTCCTGGGCCTCCTCCCAACTATTAACTTGAGAGATCATGCCAGTGTTTCCTCAGTCTACCCCCCAGAACCTACAGGACCCTTGAAGGAAAGATGAGCTCTCACCCACCTCAAATTGGCATCAAGTGCCCATCTGTGCCAAACAGAGATGTGCAAGGTACCTGTGAAAATCTCTCTCTCTCTCTCTCTCTCTCTCTCTCTCTCTCTCTCACACACACACACACACACACACACACACACTAAAAATTATATAATGAGGCAGTTCCCAAAGCCGGGGAAGGGAAACAACCAAGCACACAGAGTACTTACTGGGAGCCAGGTGCACACAGGGGAGACTGGGGAGGGAGCATATCTCGTCCCATTGCACACACACACCCCCCTATAGACATACCAACTAAGACCTGGGGTAGGTAGGAACCTTGTCCACAAGCACACGGGGCCAGGTCCACAGTGGGGCCAAGTCTAAGCTCACGGTCCTCATGACACCAAGGGACACCCAGCCCCTCAGGAGAAAATTCTGCCCAAGTGTAAGGGTCTCTCGGGGCCACATGAAGCTGCGGAGACAGGAGCAGCTCCTTCCCAGAGTACCAACCACAGCCCAATACCACTTCTGACCCAGCTGCAGAGAGGAAGTAGGTCCTGTCCTCAGGGTCCCAAGGGGCCGAGCGCAATGTTCTAGCTCTCCCCACCCCCACTCCTGCACCATGGCCTCTGGGTGTCCCTTCCACCCCCACCCCACTGCCTGTAAGCCACTCCCCAGGAACAGTAAACACAAATGACTTCCCTTCTCTTCACTGTAATCTTAGAGCCCCGCTCTCCCTGGGCCTTGCTGGCTAACAGATGTTTCGTTTAAGCAGCTAAATTACCACAAAATACACCCAAGGAGATGACAGGCCAATTTCTCCCAGGGTTTATTTGCATGAAGAGGAGGGAGGGAGTGGTGTGTAGACATTCTATCTTCTTTTAAGGGGAAAAAGAAGTTTTATTATGCTCATGAGTTTTGTGTATGTGTGTGTGTGTGTGTGTGTGTCAGAGAGAGAGAGAGAGAGAGCGCCAACACATGAATTATGGATGGCAACAAAGGATACAAATCCCTCATCTTGGGAGACAGAAAAACCTCCCAGAGCACGCCACCCCACCAAGCCTTCAGGGTGTGTATGAAGCCAATTTTCAGCCCTTCATTCTTCTGATGGTGAACTCAGACAGGTTCTCGGGGTTCAGCCTCAGTTCCCAGAGCTTCTCAGACATAACTGTACTCCAGTGAGCCTCTGTGAGGCAGAGAGAACATCCTGTGCTGGATCCGCCTCAGGACCCATCTTGGCAATCCCCAGAACTGCCCGGAGCAGGCAGCAGGCAGGCATCTCCCTGGCCCAAGGACTCTACAGAGGCTCCCCTGGGCTCTGCCCTCCACCATGAGGCACTATCCTGGCTGGCTGGTCTACCCAGCTGCCCACCCATAAGGAAGAAACCCAGGGTCCAGCCTACACTCCAAGAACCAGAACACTAAGTTATGATAAGCAGACTGAGGGCCAGAGCCTCTCTGCTAGGGGAGGCCAGCTGTGGCTGTGACTGCCGGCCTCCTGACCGGGTTGACGGTTTCTCATGGATCCTGGGATAACCAGTTCATTCAGGGGGGCCAGGAGCCATACAGCACTGAGTACCAGGAGGGAGAGAAAGGGAAAAGGTGAGCCATGGAGATGGATTAAGAAATGGGCTGATGGATTTTTATACAGTTTTGCAGATGATTAAAGGAAGGTGGTGTAAAGAGCTAGTTCGCTGGGCTGTGGTGGCGCATGCCTTTAATCCCAGCACTCGGGTGACAGAGGCAGGCGGATTTCTGAGTTCGAGGCCAGCCTGGTCTACAGAGTGAGTTCCAGGACAGCCAGGGCTGCACAGAGAAACCCCGTCTCAAAAAACCAAAAAAAAAAAGCTAGTTCATTCTATCTTACCAAGAACTTAAGGTCAAATGACACTTTTTCTTCATTCTTTGGTAGGTAGTGACAGTTTAGTTGACTTCCTCTGGTGTTTGGGCAAGTTAGACATTTCTGAATTAAGTCCCAGAAACTGATTTATAAAATAATGACCTAGAGTGTGGGTAGGGGGGTCTCCTGTTTTTCTAGCTTTTAAAAAGGGATAACTTCCTTCAAAAAGGAAAAAGTATATGAAACCGTTGTATGCAGATTCTGATGAGCTTTAAACACTGTAAAAGTTATATCTTCGTATTTAAGCCAAAAATGGGACAACGTAAACTCTATAGCAGTCTTTTTGTTTTGGGTTCTCTTTGTAGACTTTTTGTTCATGGCTTCTTTGTAGCCTCATGTGCCATAATTAACGGTGGTGAACTTCGTCATTTGCATCTGTATCTGGCTTTGTCAAAATCAAATAATCAGAATGTGATTTGGTCCATATAATGCTCATGGTGTTTGGGTATTAGTAAAATGTACCAATCAGTAGTAATAGAGTATAAAACAAAATAACAAGCTTCAAATCTTGGAGGGGGGGGAGGCTGAGCCCTGTCTGTCATGGTCCCCCCACCCACCCCTGCTGTTCTCAGAACCCGTTCATTGAGAGGCCCATTCATGGCTGTCTGTGCCACCTGGGCACCTAACTTTCAAAGGAAGTGGTTGGCTTTCCCCAACAGAAAGGCCAGCTCCTCATCCACTGGCATCAAGGGTGACAGTTTAGCGAGCAAAATGAGGTTCACAGGGCCCTGAGCAGACACACACCCCTTCCAAAAAAACAAACCAACCAGAAGGCTATGAATGAGTCTTCCCAGCCTTGAGACCCAGACAGGCACTGGGCCTGCAGAACGAAGAGTCCTCAGTGACTCAGTCCCTCCCAGCGCCCACACACCCCCATCTCGGGAACCTCACTCCTAGGAAGCCCGCTGTACAAAGCAGCCAAGCCTTAGTGTACATTTATGAGTGAGGTGTGTGTACACACACATACACAACCAGAGCACAAAGGATGTGCATACACACACAGCCAGGGTTTATCATTCCCCGCCCACTCCTTACAACCCATTCTTAGCACCTGCTAAACAAACAGTCCAGAAGCATGCCAGCCCCATGATCTGACTCTGCACATCTCAAATGCTCACATTCCCAAAAATGCCAGGACAAGTCTAGGCTCCAGGGTGGGGTACAAGAACATGACATCATCAACTAATCTTGGAAAAACCTGAGATTCACCCGAAGAGCCACGTCATTATTAAAAGCAGCCACTGCCAGAGCTTGCCCCAGACGGCTGCAGCTGGAGAGGCGCTGCCTCACTCCCACAGGAACGTGCCCTACCTCTAGGAGCAGCTGAAGAGGGGACTTGTCAACCAGAGCACGAAGCACCACGGAGCTGAAGAGTCACTGGCAGGGCAGGGCGGCTCACCACAAGAGTAATTACACACACCAGACAGCAGCTCTGGGGAAAGGCAAGCAACTTCCCGCACCATTCAGGTCTTCCTACCCGGCTAGGAAGCAGGTGAGAGACAAAACGATCCCTTTTCACAAGCCTGGAGCACAGGGCCACAGAGCTGCAGCCACCGGGATACCCTCCTTCATCAGTATGCGGAGTCTGGCCCTGGCTCCTCAAGATGGGAAGAGGGCGCCTCTCTCTGTTCCTGACAGCTGGGCGTGGGGGTGGGCGACATCGTGTAGCAGGTGCCAAGTTGAGGATAGACAGAAGAGACCAGCATTACGGGGAAGCTGTCTCCTGGAGACTGAGATCAGGAATCTTCCGGAATCCCCAGGCAGCTCCACCACCCCACCCCTGCAGCAGCGGTGCAGACCCAATGGGAGAAGGGGCCAGACCACCTGAGAAAGGCAAGAAGAGCCAGGCATTGTGGCGTAGGCAAGTAATCCTAGTAGAGGCAGAAAGATCAGGAGTTCAAGGTCATCCTCGGCAATATATCGAGTTCAAGATCAAACTGGGATGTATGAGACTGTCTCAAATAAACAGATAAAGCAAAATTAATTAAAGAGGGTGAAAAGTGAGCGCACAGGAGCAGGGTGAGCGTGGGTGAACCACCCTGCCAGTGAGGCAACTGAGTAAACTGAGGCTTGGAGAGACACAGCAATCTGCCAGACTCCATGGCTGCCCTGCGTCAGACAGGCTTCCTGTGTGCTCTGGGGTGTAAACAAGCAACAGCAAGACGTCTCGGGGTGGAGACAGGCGCCCTGGGCCAGCCTGTAGAGCGATGTATCACCTAGAGGTACAAAGCGGCCAGATCCACAAGGGGTCTTTTCTTTCACCGAAGCAACTGTGGCCCCTCCTGTCCCCGCCGCTAAATAAATACAATAAGGACCAGAGAGGGGCACCAATAGAGAGAGGGGGCGGAGGAGAGGAGTGGAAGGGGGAAAGAAGGAATGTGAGTCTCAGAACAGGGCTGAATGAACCTAAGGGACCAGAGCCTTCCACAACACCCCCAAGGGTGGGGGTGGGAGACACATGTCATGGGACTACACATGCCCAGCTGCCTTTACACCAGAGGACATGACGCAATGGTCTTGGGCTGATCACCATCTTACACAGTTAAGAGATAGGGGCTCATGCTCTTACGTGATCACAAACCTCTGCATCTCACTGAGGGTAGAAAAAAAGGCAGCAACGTGAGCCTCAGACCTCTGGGGTGTCGGTGCCAGCAGGAATAAGGCTCCGGAATCAAAAAGGGGGCGCCTAAGCCAAAGCTTCTCCCAGCAACAGGATCCCAGAGCTGGCCCAACATCAAGCATCTCTTCTTAGCCAACAAAGGAAGTCCGATGTGACACTCAGCACAGGCCCACACCACCTGCATGTGCCTGGCTGTGCGCTCCAGCGTGTAAGACAACAGGGACGATCAGAAAAATCTCACTACTTTTAAAAGGGAGATGACCTATGAAAGATGGGCTGGGAGGCACAGGGAGAAAAAAGACAGCTGTAATGCCCGAGGAATACAGGACTGTGGTCCTGGGAGACCACTCCCAACCCCTACCTCAGAACCCTCCCAATGCGGCAGCAGAAGGGCTGGATGTGATTCATACCGGACCCCAAATGCAGCACCATTTCAAAAGATCATCTAATGAAAGAAGGTAAAGCAAGCAACTGACCCCCACCCTGCACAGATGGCAAAGGGGTGAGAGGACTCCGATCAAGCTCTATGACCCTGGAAACACCGAGGCTAAAGAAATTGTGGGAGGAAGGCAGAGGAGAGAGGGGCCCAGACAACTGGGCCAGCCCCAAACCAAAAGTACAGACAAGCAGCCAGGAGAGGTATTTATGGCTTCAGGTTTGAGTTGGCTCCAGGGCAGGTGAGGGTCCTATAAAAACTCTTTTAATTCTTATACAAACTCTGTGAAGCTTGGTAAACACACACAGACCACAGATCACTGTTTGTAGCTGAGTCTGTCCTTGTGAAAACACCGCCACTGGCGGGCTTCAAGGAAATCTCAGTCGGTTCTGGCCCCAGGTCAAGCAAGCCTGGGCACAGACCTGTCACCTCCTCGCCACAGTGAAGATTGCTATTCTTGTTTATCTTTTGGAGCCAAAAGCCAAAGACAGTGACAAGTGCAAGATACTATGCAGTCAGAGGGCCCCTGGGTGTTCAGTGGCAATCCCGGGCTGAGGGTGAGCTCAGCCTTACTGGTGGAGGGAGTGACTAGAGCCAAACAAGGGGTCCTGAGTTGACTCTGTTAGCAGATGCATGGGAGATCTTAGCTCCAACTCTGCAAGGGGTGCAGGGTTACCCTATCCACAAGCCCTTCTCAAAGGTCAGGTACTGTCCTTGTCTGCTACCTCAATCGGTCCTCAAGTCCTATTCTGTGGCTCTTTAAAAGTCCCTGAGAAAGCAAGGCCCAAGACTAACAGCCAAGAAGACAAAGGATCAGACTTGGGCTAAGAGGATCCAGGGCTCTGATGGTATTCACCCAGAGACATGCCAGCCATTACACCCTGCCCAAACACCTGAGGCCAGGACCAGAATGGAGCCTGCCAGTCCCCAGGGTTCTGCATAAGGTCACCTCTGTGTGAGTGGGTGGGGTCTAGGATTCCAGCCAGGGGGAAGGAGTGGATGTGGACTGGCCACACTTCCACAAAGCATGTTAGTGGGCGGGAGGAGTGTACAGGAGACCTCCCTGTGCAAAAACTCTAAGGCATGGCTGTTCTTGAAGGACAGGAGCCCAGTGAAGACAGTGGTCACCCTGCTCTGAGCCTGCCCGCTCCAGCAGGCCCCATCTGAACCTTACTTAAGCTGTCCGTTTGCTGGTGCAGCTACTGCAATATTTGGAAAGAACTTACCAAGAAACACAGGAAAGCAAGGGAACCACTATCACCTGGGCAAGAGACCAGCCTGTAGGCCCTATGGGTAAGTCCCAGCCCCAGCCTCCTGCCAGCTTGCTTCTCTATGTATCAGGTCAACACACAGAGTTATCTCTGTGACACAATGACCAGTGCGGGTGCCTTGGAAATAAGGTTGAGTCCCCTCCCCATCATCTGGAAACAGGTGAAAGATAGGCCAGGAAGCCATGTAGCCAAACAGAGCCAGCTAGGCCACCTTTGGACTCAGTCCTGGCATCCCAGCTTCCCACCAGCCTAAGGACCCTACCAAATGCCTGCCACCCTGGTTGGTGATAAGTCTGGACCCCAACACAGCTGTAAGACCTCAGCTGATCCCTCCCCTCCCCTCATGCATTAATAAGGCCAGAGTCGCCCAGCTCAGTGTCTGGATGGTCAAGAAACGAATGCTCCCTAGAGGGTTAGAGAGATAGCTCACCAGTTCAGCTCTTCCAGAAGACCCGGGTTCAGTTCCCAGGTGCAACTCTGAAACATACTAACAGCAAAGGTGGTGTGTGCCCATCTCCTGCCTGTGCAGTCTGGAAGTTCCTGCCCAAGAAGCCACATAGAGGGCAGAGGGCCTTTCGGTCACCAGGGACACAAGACCAGAGGAGCCTCCTCCTCAGGCCAGTGGGAATAACTAACAGGGCCTGACCTGCCAAAGGCCAGGAGACAAGAGAGGAAGGTGGCTGCCCCATGCAGCACAGATCTGGATACCACAGGAGTAAGCAGCAAGAGAGCAGGCAGGGTATGCAGCATCCTGAGGCAGCCAAGCCTGCTCCCTGGCATTTATTTCCCACAAAATCCTCCTAAGAGTCCGGGGGGGGGGGGGGGGAACAGGGACTGTCATCCTATTTCAGGTAAGAAAACTAAGTTCAAAGGACCCTCGCCAGCCTAGCTTCCACATCTAGGACACTTGACTGAGGGCACTAAGTGACCGAGGTCATCCAGGAAGCAAGAGAAAAACAGGTCAGCAGTTTGCTCTTGTCCAGCACTTCCTGTTAGACAAGCTTGTCGAGGGCTTTTGGCAAAGAGCAAGAAGCAACTGCAGGGCAAGGACCAGGAAGTAGGAAGCAACAGGAGGCAGCCAGAGGCTGAGTTAGAGCGCCCGGTGCCAGATGGAAAACCAGGGATGCCTCCTGCCAGGTAAGCTTCAGCCCAGGGCTGGAGAATGAGCTGGATGCAGGAAACTGCAAGGAAGGTCATCTTAGCCAGGTTACTACGGAGAGAAAACACGACTAAGAGCAACTTGGAAACCTGGAGGCAGGAACTGAAAGCAAAGCAGAGATGCTCCCCTTGGCTTGTTCGGCCTGCTTCCTTACACACCCCAGGACCCCTGCCCAGGGATGGCAATGTCCACGGTGGGCCAACTGGGCCCATGCCACATCAATCATTAATCAAGAAAAAAAAAGTCCTACAGACTTACCTACAGGTAAATCTGACGGAGGTATTTTCTCAATGTAGATTCCTCCTCCCAGATGACTCTAGCTGTGTCCAGTTGACAAGGGGGCGGGGAGGGGATGACCTGAAGCAGAATTCAACAGACCCTAGCACTCGAAGCTAGTGTCGCACATGTATGGATGCTGATCTTCTAAGTCTCAGCCCCTTGGTTTTGTAGGACCCACAGCTGTTATTTCCCCCTAGGGCCTGGCCCTAGGACTCTGTGTATCAGTCAAGTCTTCTACGGCTAAGCTAGAATCTTAGCCCCTATTCTCTATCTTAACACAGAGCCTCAATAAGTTCCCAGGCCGGCTTTGAAGTTGTGGTTCTCCTGCCTCACCATTTCAAGTAACTGGTATGTCAGGCCTGTGCTGCCAGGCTGGGCTCCTTCTAGATTGCCTGCTTGGTACACACTACAAACCAAGAAATGTAGGAGTGTGTGTGTGTGTGTGTGTGTGTGTGTGTGTGTGATGTGGTGGTGCTGGAGACAGAGCCCAGGGTCTAGCAAATGCCACCAAGCTACATCCTCAGTTCCCAAGGAAGGTTTTCTTTTACTGGTTGGAATAAACCCGTTATGAAACGCAGAATTTTGTCTCAATAAATACATTGTTCTGGAACACAGCCTCGCTCTCCAATCAGAAAACAGCCACAGCCACACTTCCTGCTATGAGGGCAGAGTTGGGGGGTGGGGGCTAGAACAGAGGCCAGCTGGCCCATGATACCTAAAATATTCTGAGCTAACTCTTGACAGCAAACACTGATCCCCTACCTCCAGGCTGGCCTGGCATGTGGAACAAAAGGTGTTTTCAAGGAAGCTGAGAAAGAAGGCCTGATGGGGGGCAGAGGGGACAGGACTGAGGAGACTATGTCCTTCATCCACTTAACACAGGGTCCTGACACAGACACCAGCAGTACAGCCCATCAGTCTTCACTGTCTCTGTTCTGAGTTTGCTGTCCTGAACCAACATACATCTCCTGGACACAGAGACAAAAGGTACAGGCCAGGTGACAAATGCTTTATCATGAGTGTCTTCAAAAAAGAGGTCAGGGAGGTGACAGAGATGGCTGGAGGGGGGTGGGGGGATATGCTTTTAATCCCAGCACTCGGGAGGCAGAGGCAGGAGGATCTCTTGAATTTAACATCAGCTGAGTCTACAGAGTGAGTTCCAGGACAGCCAGGGCTGCACAGAGAAACCCAGTCTCAAAACAAAACAAAAACAAAAGAGAGATGACTCCATGGTTAAGACCATTGCTGCTCGATGCCCCAGGCCAGTCTGTTCCAGGTCTAGAAGATCAGGAACCCTCTTCTGGACTCCACAGGCATCTGCACATATGTGCACACACACACACATAGATACACACACAGAAAAATAAAAAATAAACTTTTTTTTTTTTACAAGAGAGATCATATTCCCAACTGGCTTCTGAGAAGATTCGAGACATCTCAGGTTACCTAACCCTCAAAGCAAGAAAGAACTCAACTAAGGACCCCGACAAGTAAGGGCATAGCTTGACAGCTCCCCAATCCCAACTAACTGCACATATATCCCCAGGGCCCAAAGCAGGAACAGGCTGCTCTTCACAAAGGCCTTCCTCTCAGCAGCACCCTGACTAACAAGCAAGCCAGGGTTTTGGGGTGTTTTAGCCAACACACACCACACAAATAATTCATGCCAGTGCTGAGAGTGTCCGCCCTTCAGCAGATGCTACTTGCTGCTCCAGTGGTCCATTGTGTGGACATCAGACCAGGCCTAGGGGCAATGCTGCCAGAAGTCCTGCACCTCTCTCAGCAAGTCCCTGACACTGCAGCCACCTGAGCATCACAAGCACAGCCATGCAGAAACACCAGCCCCAGGATCACATTCTCCTGCTTTGTTCCCACCAAGGTATGCCTCAGACACCCCTAAACACCTCACCCTCCCCTCACCAGGCTGGGTTCTATACATACACATCTGTGTTTTGTTCATGGCAAGATAGAATTTCTACACCCCCAAAGATCTGGCTCTCACCCTCCCAGGGGTGTTCTGCTAACAGCTAAACTAAGTAAAATATATCATTAAAATTAGAGTTATAGAGTAGGCAAGATGGCTCATGGGGTAAAAGTGCTCGAGATGCAAGCCTGGTGACCTGAGTTTGATCCCTAGACTACATGTAAAGGTGGAAGGCGGGAGCCACCCCACAACAGTGTCTCAGTACACATACCATGTGTACATGGCTACTCATGCCTACGTGCACATCATGTACACACACAATAATAATAATAAACTTTCCCTGGAGTTATGGTGCACATCTTTTATCCCAGCACTCAGGGGACAGAGGCAGGTGGATCTCTGAGTTTGAGACCAGCCTGGTCTACGGAGTGAGTTCAAGGCCAGCCAGGACTACACAGAGAGACTTTGTCTCCAAAAGAAAAGGACAGAGTTTGGAATTTTTTTTTAAATTAATGTTATACATCTGTTAGTTTTTGTTACGACTACCAAAAATGCATAATCTAAAGGTTTTTTTATTTTATTATCTGTGTGTGCATGTTCACGAATGCAATTACCTGCAGAGCCAGTAAAGGGCAATGGATCCCCTGGAGCTATCATAGTAAGCCCTTGTGAGTCACCCAGTATGGGTGCTGGAATTCACCCTCTGGTCTGCCATAAGCGCAGCAAAAGCTCTTAACCACAGAACCATCTCTCCAGTCCTGTGTAAATCTAGATGTAACTCAGCATTGGCTGAAGTCACATACACAGATCACAAATAAGCATAGGAAGTGTGCACACACAGATGTGTCCAGATACACATATACATGTATGCTTTCACACACATTTCCCCAGGTAAGCACTAAAAGCGTCCAGGAATCCTGAGCGCGCGCACACCCTCATCACAGCCTTGACATATACCTTTCTCTTACCAAGGAACTGCATCTACTGAAGCAGGACAAAGGAGCACACAGATGAGCCTAGAACATCTTGTGCCAGCGAGTCAGCGATGCTCCCGGAATGACTGGGAGTGTGCCAGAGATATGCAGACGCCAACCTGGACCAGTTCCCACTGTCGCCCGAGACAATGTGAGCACCGAGGTAAATAATGGTTGTGGCAGATCAGAATAAAACAGGAAACATAACCCGCACTGGGTGGGAAGGCAGAAAGAGGTGGAGAGAAGAGAAAGGGGTTGGGGGGAGAGGAGAAATCAATATTTACCTTGTCTCAAAGCACCTCCCTGAAACCTAGGTTCCCCAATGATCAAGCAGTTAAACTCAACATCCCCAGTAGACACTCGATGCTGAGCCTGGGGTAGCATAGCAGGATGCCACAGCCCTCCACAGGGGCACAGCCTGAGTCTAATCCTGAGACATCAGCTGAACTCAAATCCAAGGAGCCTGGACCTTAGCCATGAAGAGCAAAGAATGTGACTGTTGAGAGGCCTCGGGCAGACAGGAGCAGCTGAAGATCCCAGGTCACCTTTGCTGGGAAGGACACTTAACTGGGACACCTGAGTGCCTTGCCGAAGTAGTGACAAAATGCACATTTGTTTTTAGGGAATGCACTGGGCATCAAGGGCGTGGAGTGCCAAGTTCCTGCTACCTCTCAGAGGTCCACAAGAAAGTGTATACAACTTGGCCATGAGTCGGAGCCATTCTCAGATTGTGGCTCAAGATGGCTCCCTGATTAAGCAACATTTGCTGGTTTTCCGGAGGACCCAAGTTTCCCACCATCCACATCAGGCAGCTCACCATTGGCTGTAACCTCAGCTCCAAGGGAACAAATACTCTGTTCTGAACTCCAGGGTATCTGTACTCTTGTTCACACACATGCGCACGCACACACACACACACACACACACACACACGAGATCACAAATAAATCTTTTTAAAACTGCCTGGCTTCCCTGAGAATCAGCTTTGCTTTCTCAGTTTCCCAAATCCCTAGTCTTGAATCTCAGCCTCTTTGCCAACAGAATCCCCACATAGCTGCTCAATCAAAAACCATTTCATCCGCCGGGCAGTGGTGGCGCACGCCTTTAATCCCAGCACTCAGGAGGCAGAAGCAGGCAGATTTCTGAGTTGGAGCCAGCCTGGTCTACAGAGTGAGTTCCAGGACAGCCAGGGCTACACAGAGAAACCCTGTCTCGAAAAAAACAAAAAAAACCAAAAAACAAAAAACAAAATCATTTCATCCATATCCACTGGCTGCTCTTGCTTGCCTGGGCTTCATGAAAACATTGGCCAGCGTGCTCCCCTTCTGCTCTTCCCCAGCCTGTGACATGGACCCGGGCAAAGGAATTATTCCTTCAACAAAGGTAAAAGGAAAGAACATTGCTCTGCACAGGAAGCCAGGCTGAAGGGAGCCAGAGAGGATGTAGTCCTGCCTGGAGAGGCTCACATCCTTAAGGACCCACAACCACCTGGGACTGGATGAATGCTCTTAATCCTCCAGGGCCTGAGTCCAGGTGAGCAGGCAGCAAGCGGTGTTCACAGCTCACCAGAAAAGTGTTGGAAGCGGAGCACTAGAGACACACACTCGAGCAGTGTGAACCCAAAACGAGACTCAGGACAGAAGAAAGCAATCTGAGGACACTTCCTGGAGAAGGAAGAGGCCCCAAGCCAGCTGACAAAGAGCCAGGCTGGAAGGTGCTTGGTAAGTAAGTAACCCTGGTGATCCAGGTACTCAGAGATCTACACCGCGCCCCTGCAGCAGACAGACCACTGGTGTCCTAAGGAGAGAAGGGCACCAGAGAGCTATGAGTTTACCAGAGCCAAGCAAAGGAGACCCCTCCTTAAGAGGCCTCCCCGAGCAAACGTGCAGACTGTCAGCTGGCACGGTATCCTGTGAACTCTTAACTGTAGCCACTTCAACTCCATAGGTCCCTTCTTAGGATCAATAATTAGTGAGTACACCTAATTAGCTTAATTAAACCCAAAGCAGCTTCCAGGCATTGGAATGAATACAAGGCACATCCTATCCTGCACATTCAAGAGGGCACAACAAAGCAGGCAGCCCATGACCATAGGTACCCAACAGATACCTAATAAATGCGTACTACCAGGCCTGGTATAGTGAGTGCTACATTCTTTTCATTGCAGCACTTGGGAGGTAGAGACAGGCAGGTCTCTGAGAATTCCAGGTCAGCCTGGTCTATGTAGCAACTTCTACCCAGTGAGGATTACAGTCAGACCCTGTCTCAAAAAAAAAAAAAAATTTCCATTATGCTCCTCTATCAATAGCCCAGCTGAAATAACTCAAGATGGGAGGGGACCTCTGAGTCCTGAAGGTTTACCAGCAAGCCATGTGGCCTTCGAGGATCAGGGGATAGCAAAGGCCAGTGAGCTGGACATGTTCTGGCACATGACAAACAGGGAGAAAGAAAACAGTCTCTCATTCCTTGCCAAATGCCCCAGCTGACTCCCCATAAAGGATCCAGATGTCCAGGGAAACCAGGCATGTTCCCACTATCATCCCAGAAAGCCCACAAGCAGGTCCCAGAGGAAGCCCAAAGAAGTAAGCAAGACTGAGGGCAGCTGAGGCAAGTCCTTTGAATTCATTATTTCTTTAGAGCGAGGTCCATACAGAAGCTAGTTTAAGCCACTTACTGCCTGGGTGATCTGGGCCCCATCTAGGGCATATCTGTGGGGTTCTCTAAGCTTACCTGTTGTCTACAGAGCAAAGGTGGCACACCACTCCACAGATTGTGCCTAGCCCAAGGCAGTCCAAAAAAGAAAGGGCAGTTGCGATTCTTTCTGTGATCCAGTCACCATAAACCAAGGTAACACTGCCTCCCCCCATATTAGAAATGTGAGCTTCCCGTGGCGTAGAGCAAGCACAGAGAGAGAACAGAAGTCTCTCCCCAGACCCTGCGCAGCCAGCTCTGGTAACAACCATTGCTTCTTTCCTTAGGGGCCATGTGGTTCATTGAGCACCTGCTCTGTAAAGACCATGAGACAGACCAGCCAGATGACAGGCAAGAAGAGAACATAAACCTTCTGCGTTGGTGTCAGTAATTCCCAGCTGGTAAAGCCTAGAAGTTTCCAGGTCCCAGGGATTGAATCCTGAAACATACCCAATCCAGTGCCCTTCACCCCATCCAGATCAAACCACAGGGACCAGCTCCTCCCAATAGCTCTGCCAATCGGCCTCACCCTCTTAACCCCACCCCACCCCAATCCCAGGTCAGGCTCAAGCCTCCAGGCCCAGCAACAGAACCTGCCAGAAGCAAGCTGTCTTAGCCTCTGGTTCAGTGATAGCCCATAGGGAGAAGGGTCAAGATCCAGCTATGTGTAGGAGTTGCCCCCTTCCCTTTCTCTAGCCACGAAGGGGTTAAAAACTCCGCAGCCTCCCAGCCCCAACTTTAGGGAGGAGGGTCACACTTCCAGATCTGTGAAAGTCCTCTCTCCAGCAACCATTTAAGCATGCCACTTGGGCACACTGTCACTCAGATCTTGCAGGACTCCAGCTGCAAGAGACCTTGAAGGCTCCTTCTCTGGCTCTCTGGGCTGCTGGGGTATTGCTATCAAGTGAGAAGACAACCCCCTCTCTTTCCCTCCAGGGGCTCTCCTTTGTCAAACGGGAAACAGGCTGGCCTCATCTCTATGGAAAGGCAGACACAGCCAAAGGGCAGAGGCTTTGGGGGGAGGGGTGAAACCCGCCGGAATATTAGGATTCGTGACTCTCACAGTCACCGCGTTTCCCACAGTCCTAGAAGAGAATTCCCGGCGTCCACTTGGAGTTTCGAAGTGGGCGGGTCGCACCTGGACAGTACCCGGCTGAACCAGAGCTGCCTAACTCTTCTCTCCGCCTCCCAGATCCCTTTAAAGAGCGATCGGGCGGGGAATCCGGGACCCCCGAAGGGCGGGCCACATGCTTCGAATTTGCTTAACTCTCGGCCAAGTTCCCTTCAAGGGGCCAAGAAAAGCAGCTTCAGCCAGCAGAGCGGACATTTTCCTGCCCTGCCCTGCCCTGCCCTGCCTTGCCCTGCCCTGCGGCCACACGTGTGCCTCGGCCTCCACAAAGGAGCGACGACCGAAATGGGGGGCGGTGAGGAGGCGAAGGGGACTCCATCCCAGAGGCCCTCCAGGAAGGAAGGCCCCCGAGGCAGCAGGAGCAGGTCCCGGGCTTGGGTCCGGGAGGAGGCGCAGGCCGGAGAGGGGGCGGCGCCCAGCCCTCCCGCTAGCTTCGGCCGGAGCACCCCGCCCGGCCGGGCCTCTCGGCCGAGCTGCGGGTCAACGTAGCCACCACTCCATCTCATCCTCCACCGGCTCCAGTTCATCCTCCATGGGCTCCGGCAGCCCGGCGCGCAACCCGAGGACGCGGCCCCCGGTGTGGCACGCACCGGGTTGGAAGGGACACTCGGGGACCCGGGCCTGGGCGCAAGACTGCAGTGCTGGGCGCCACACCGAGTCGCCCTCCACCAGGCAGCCGTAGACTGGGGAGCCGGCGCACACAAATGGTCCCCGCGGCGGCGGTGGCGCGCCCTAGGCTTGGGGGACTTTAGCCAACTTCGCGCCTTTGGGGACCGCCGCTCTCTAGAGCGGGAACCGGAGACCGGGACGTGCCCTGCTCTGTACTGAACCCTGAGCCAGCCTCTCCGGCCAGGGAACCTGGGCCTCCCGCGGCCCGTGCTCCAGTCAATGCGCCCCTCAAGTCGCACACCCGAGCCCCTCCTGCAGTGCCGGGACCCTCACCTGGGACATCTGCGGCCGGAAGTTGATGTCCTTAAGGTCGATAGAGCCGGGGGACAGGTTGTGCAGCAGCTGGCACAGAAGGACGCCGTCGCGCAGCGCCTGCGCCAGGTCGAAGACCACCGCCGAGGGCCACACGACGCGGTGGTTGGGCGGCAGGACCTTGCAGTCGATGAGCCAGCGGCCGCATTGCCGCCACTGCTCCATGGCGCCCGCGGCGACCGTGCGGTCGCTGCCGCGGCCGCTGGGCCAGCTGGCTCAGGGCAGCGCTCTGGCCAAAGTGCGGTGACCGCGGGGCATCCCGCCCGCCCACGCGGGGCTCGGCCGCCGGGGCGGGGCTTCGCGCAGGCGGCCCCGGGTCCCCGCTGCGCGGCCGCACGGCCCTCCTCTTCCTCCTCTTCCTCCTCCTCCTCCTCGGGCTACTAGCGGGCCGCCGCTCCCGCCCACGTGCGGCCACCAGGCGCTCGCGGGGCAGCGTGCCGGGTCCCCCCTTCACATACACAAGTCCGCTCGGGCTCCGGCCCGGGCTCCACGCCTCCTGCCGCCGCAGCGCTCCTCGATCCGCCCCTCTGGGCGCCGCATTCTGCGCTCGGGGCGCCCCGCTCCGACCGCGGCTCCTGCCCCACCCGAGACAAAGGCGCAGTGGGTCACTCGCTCCCTGCGTCCGGCGCTTGAGCTGCTCGCTCCACCGTTGCTTTGTTCGCCGGGCCCGCGGGCTCTACGCTACTCGCGGGGCACTGGGACTCAGAGGCTCCGCGGCTCCTAGGCGATGGGGGTGCGGGGGGCGCGGCCACGGCCGGGCGGGGCCGGGGGCGGAGCTGGCACCTTCACCCGGCACCTCCCCTGCGACCCAAGCACCGCCCCCAACCAGTCCTCCCACTTCCTGCCCCTGGGCCGTCAGCGAAAGTTGAGGAAGGCGGGGCTCCTGCGCAGCCTCCGCGCCCGCGACTTTCCCTTAGGTGCACGTGGAAGCTGGAGGTCTTTCTCGCGGAGCGATGGGGCCGCCGTACCCCAGAAGAGACTAGAATGTGGCCGCTGTAACGCTGGGCGCCCTCGCAGGGTCTTTCGGCAAAGATAGACCCCGGAACGCGAACTAGGCTGGCCTACACACTCAACGCCCCTACGGCCTCATCAGTCTGATTAATGGGCTCAGGTCTTGTCCAGAATCCACTTCTAATCATCTGTCCTTGCCAGGGTCCACAAGACACTCCGCCTCCACGATAACGATAACGCAGAGAGGAAAAAATCCTTCACTTAGGGTCACAGGAAGCCCCTTTGATTGTCTAGTGGGAGATGCTGGTGGGATAGACCGTGTTGTGTCTTGAGGACATTGTGACAGTGGAATGGACTTCAAAAGCATAAATAACTAATTTTGTGATTGAAATGAATTTGCTCTGGACTGTCTATCAGGAGCTGTGCGTTCTTGGTAAAGGGAACCTCACAAAGCCAAGCCTTCTCTGAGGCTGGTGTCAAGAAAGGGAGCTGGAAGAAAGGAAAGTGACCGGTTTCCAAGAGCCGATCTTTGTGGGCTAGGCAGTGTGTGTCAGCCCCTGCCTCTCCCACAGTTTACCTGGTCCAGGGAAGGATGGCAGGCCCTACCTCGACGCACACACAAAGTCTGTCCCCTGCACCCAGGGGAGTCCCTCCCTAATAGGCCTCCCTGCAGGAAGTCCGCCCACCCCTTTCCCACCTAAGGAGGAAGCATGAAACCTAATCCTAGAGATCTCCAGCCAGGTGGAGCCAGGCTCAATAACAGGTGAGCCTTCAGCTTCTGCAGCTTCACCTCTGAATAGCCCTAGGGGAAGGTCCTCCTACAGAGAGGGGTTAATCAGAAAGTCACCGAGACCAGGGCTGGGACCGATTAATTTTGCCATCCAATCAAGCGTTCGTCTGCTGCCCCCTGGTGGTCTTGAGGGCAATGGCATCAGCTGACAGCCTAGACGCTCCAAAAGAGAGGTCTGTCTTTGAGGCGCTATAGTGCAGAGCTTGGAGTTAGCATGTCAGTCTTCAGAGTCGGAAGAGCCAGGCCTCCTGGCACCGGTGAAACTCCCTGGTACACAATTCCTTATCTGTCTAGTGGGGACGTCACTCATCCTGGGTGCTTGGTAGAGGTCTTCGGAGGTTCTGCAGGAAAATAAGGGCTGGCTGAAGAAAGCTGGGTGGGGATCGTTTCAGATGTCTGTTGTGCACGTTTAGGTCAGAGTGCATGAGCTCAAAACAAACATGCGGAGTATCCCACCTCACCCATCCCCTCAGCCCAGAACTGTTCGCCGGGGTTGCCCTCTGGAAGTGTCCAGGAGACAAGAGTACCGCCCCACTTTGGAGATGAGCACCACTGAAAGCCACTTGTGCTGAATGCCAGTGACTAGCTCTGAGGTGAGCTGAGCAGATGAAACCCTGAGGCAGGGACTGTCAATCCCAGCCACATGCCCAGGAAGTGGAAAATGGGCCACGGGCTAACCATGCAAGAGGCTTCAGGGGAGGATGTACCTGGAAAGGGGCGGCAAGTCTTCTGGGAGCTGCCAGTCCTTGAGTCTGCTTTTACAGGATAGGGGCTAACAAGAAAGCATATGGAGAGCTGAGGCCTGGAGCAGCAAGACCTGGCCCAGAGGCAGTTCTAAATCATAATGGAACTAAACATCTCTGTATTCCCAGTCATGAGCTGGTCAGCTACAGCATATTTTTTTTATGGACTCTGGTGTTAACTCCACTTCTAATTTGCCAGCAAGTTTGAGACCCCACATTCAGATTCTGAGCACTCCCATGTTCCCCCCCTTGGGTTCTTCAACAGCCTGCTTCTACCTTACCTTTCAGTCTGCTCTCCACAGCCAGCAAGGGCCAAGCCAAACCTAGATGCAACCCTGTCATTCTGGCACCCTAAACCAGGCCCTTTGTGGTACTCAGCTCCCTGAATAAAATCCTTAGGCCTGGGGCCCTTTAAAGGAACGTTATCTGACAAGCATGAGGCCCAGGCTACATCTCTAGCCCATACAGCAGTGGTTCTCAACCTGTGGGTCTGGACTCCTTGGGGAGGGGTTGCCTAGGACCATCCAAAACCACAGACATTAACATCACAATTCATAATAGCAAAAATTAGTTGTGATGTAACATAATTTAACGGCAATGAAAAATAATACTATGGTTAGAGGTCACCACAACACGAGGTTGTAGTAAATACATTTGTATTTGTATTAAAGGCTCACAGCACTAAGACAGTTGAGAACCGCCGGGCAGCGGTGGCGCACGCCTTTAATCCCAGCACTCAGGAGGCAGAGACAGGTGGATTTCTGAGTTCGAGGCCAGCCTGGTCTACGGAGTGAGTTCCAGGACAGCCAGGCCTACACAGAGAAACAACACTGTCTCAAAAAAACAAAAAACAAAAGAAGGAGGAGGAGGAGGTTGAGAACCACTGTTTTTTTTTTTGTTTTTTTTTTTTTGGTTTTTCGAGACAGGGTTTCTCTGTGTAGGGTTAGGGTTAGGGTTAGGGTTAGGGTTAGGGTTCACTATCTCACCAGCCTTGAACTTCTTTTTACATCTTTTTACTGGTCCCTCAATCGGTCTACCTGGCCCTCTGTCCACTTTGATCTATGTAGCCCTTCATTCCCCTACTCAGCCCTCCCATGTTTCTCTGTCTGTCCTCTCACATGGCTCCAGCCAGCCTCCCATTTGTCCAGCACTACCTGCCCCTCTCCTATCCGTCCACCTATACCTGCGTCCGGCCACACATCCCACCCGCTGGACCATACTGGCTGAGGCCTGGCTTTGTTTCCAGAGAGGGGAAGTGAATGTTTGGCCGGGTGAGGGATTTATTCTCACACCCAACCCACGTGAACACACATTTTGCAGATTCAGAGCTCCGTCAGGCCCATTCAGCTGTCACAATTTCCCAGGAAATTATAGGGTATAGGAAAAGACCATCTGGCCCACCCTAGAGACGGAGCATGCCTTGCTGGATGATGGGCATGGGCTCTCTTACTTTACTTTGAAAAGACAAAATGTAGGCTTTTCACTGCTAGTTGTTTCAACTTCAAATTTAAGACTAAGGCCACAGTCTAGAGACTAACCCCTTCACTGGGGTCTCCAAAATCTTGCTGTGACACAGCCACAGCTTGGACACCTGCCGATGACTGTGCAAAACCTGAGGACAGTTTCCCTTGAGGCCTGTCTTGAGGTTTTGAAGTCTTCTGAGAAAACCCTGTGTTCTGGGCCAGATGAGCACAGTCCTAAGAGAGCACTAGGGTCAGGCCACTGACCCGCTGTCCTCGTGAGGCTGAAAGACAGGGTTGAGGTGGCTCTGTTTTCCACAGGAGCCCTTGTCACAAAGCCACAAGCCACCTGGTTACTAGATAAACGGAGTGGGTCCAGTCAGACTCCATTTGGCTGCACGTGAACAATCGCAGGCATGAGAATAGCAGGCACTAAGCATGTTCCCAGACAGGCTCAGCTGACCACAAGCTGGCTGCTGGAAATGCTGGCTCTTAGTAAAAAGAAGCTGATACCCACCGTGTGACAAACACAGCCGTGGAAACACCTGACTGTACTGCATCCTACCTCGTCAGAGCCTGAAACCTTTCTTCAGAGGAGGGCCTCAAGTGCTGGGTCTTTCCACTCTCCCCCAGCCATGTTACCTTGAAGTCAGCACAGCCAAAGGAATGTGCCAACTCCACCTGCTCCAATACCTCCCTAATAGGACACAAACAAATGTCCCAGCCAGTATTTGTCACCCAAGAAGAAACTTTGTACCCCTAAAATGTAGCCCCTAACCTCTACCTACCTACTGCTCTGGCAACCTTCCTTTGTTCAAAAAAAATTTTTTTTCTTGTTGTTGTGCATTGGTGTTTTACCTGCATGTATGTTTGAAGGTACCAGATTCCCTGGAATTAGAGCTCCAGACTGTTGCGGGTGGTGGGATTTGAACCCAGGTCCATCTGGAAGATGCAGCCAGTACTCTTAACCACTGAGCCGTCTCTCCAGCCCCTTTGGGAGCCATGCTTTGGATATACTTATCACAGACACTTCATATAGTTAGAATCACACCACTTGTGGTCTTTCCTGCCTGGTTGTTTTTTTGTTTGTTTGCTTGTTTTCTTTTCACCCTGAATATGGCTGAGGTTTGTTTCTGTTACTCACGTTCTTCACTCAGTAGGTTTCTTGTCCCTTTCTATGGTTGACCAATAAGCAATTCATTGTGAGCCTTCATGACACACAGTTTCATCCAGCGAGTCTGAGACTGTCATCCCGATAGCTAATCAGCATTAAAACTTACTAAAAAGGCCAGGCACTGGTGGCACACGCCTTTAATCCCAGCACTTGGGAGGCAGAGGCAGGTGGATTTCTGAGTTCCAGGCCGGCCTGGTCTACAGAGTGAGTTCCAGGACAGCCAGGACTGTACAGAGAAACCCTGTCTCAAAAACCAAAAAAAGAAAAAAGAAAAAAAATTTACTAAAAAGACTTTACATTCTCCTCTTATCTTCAAAATATAAGGTACGTTTTACACATACAGCATACTTCCATCTCAACTCTGCACTCCCCTGAGAAGCGTTGGATCTAAATATATTTAGGTTCCATAAAACTCACAGCTGAAAAAGATTTTCATGCTCAAGCTGTTTCAAATACACTTAGAAGTTTGCCAAAAATAGAATTTAGTATCGTTTTCTAAATTAATTAAACTGAACAGAGGGCTGACTAGAGTCTGGGAAATAAATGTGTCATCAGGCTTGACAGGTCCCTTTCCTCTGTGCCTTAAGTGGAGGCGTTGTGATGTCCGGCTGGCTGTGGAGCCACCTCTGCCCTGTTCTCCCGGCACCACGCCTGGCATGAGTTGGTGATTCCACTCACCCACTTACCCATGCACTCATTCACTGTCTATCCGCTCACCCACCCACTTACCCACACGCACACCCACCTACTTGCTATGCATCCACACGTCTGTTTATCCATCACCACCTCGACAGACAGCCACCTTCCCACCCACCCATCCATCTGCTCACTGAACCTCCTCTCCACCACTCACCCACCCACTGCCCTGCTTAGGTTTCCTTTTTGTTTTGTTGGCTTAACACAAGGTAGACATCTGAAAAGTGGGAGCCTCGGTTGAGAAGATTTCCCCACCAGGTTAGCCTGTGCACAAACCTATGGGGGCATTTATTATTATTATTATTATTATTATTATTATTATTATTATTATTATTATTATTGATTGATGTCCGAAAGGTAGCCTATGAGGGGTAAGTGCCACCCTGGTCAGGCACTTCTGAACTGTATAAGCAAGCAGGCCGTCAGGAATGGATGCACATGTTTTTAATACCAGCACTTGGTGGGCAGAGGCAGACAGATCTAATTTAAGTTTGAGGCCAACCTGGTCAACAAAGAAAGTTCTGGGACAGTCAGGACTGACTACACAGAAAAACCGTGTCAAAGGAAAGAAAAGGGGGGGGAGAAAGAAACGAAAGCAGACTGAGCAAGCTATGAGGAGCAAGCAACTGGGCTTACTATTACTAGCCAAGTTCCTCCGTGGCCTCTGCTTCAGTTTCTGCCTCCAGGTTCCTGTCCTGATTTCCTTCAGTGATGAGGTGTAACCTCAAAGCTGATTTTTGTCATGATGTTTTATCACAGCAAGAGAAATCCTAAGACACATAGCTATGTAGACATCTACCTGTCTACCCATCTACCCACTCACCCACGCATCCCTCCATCCATCTACCTACCCATCTAGAAAATATTCCACAGTAACACCACCCCCCCACACACACATACACTACTTGGAGAAATACACTAAGACAAAGTTACAGCTTATGATTGTCAGAATCAAACAGGAAGTACAATGCCCAGGGACAGAAGATGCTCCTTCCTGACCTTTTGCCTCCGCCATGGTCTGAGCAGAACTCAGCCTCTGCAGATATCTCCTCTTCCTCTTTGCCTGGTCTCACTCACCCCCATCCGATGCAACATGACAACTGTCCCCAAGCCTGGCAGAGGTTCCCCACTGCTGAGTGAATTTCCCAGGGCCACAAGCTCAGCTCAGCTGGTTCTACAGAGGGAGGCAGCCAGGACTGGTATAAATTCCTTGGCTCCTGTCTGGAAATGGCTAAGGGTCTGACTACAGCTTCTGCTAGGCCAGGGGTGGAGCTCTGGCATAAGTGTGATCCCAGATCCCTGGATAATGATAAGAACTGAAGCCAGGCATGATGGCTCACACCTTGCTTTAATCCTAGCACTTCTGAGGCAGAGGCAGGTGATCTCTGTGAGTTCAAAGCCAGCCTGGTCCACAGAGTGAGTTCGAGGACAGCCAGAGCTACATAGACAGATTCGGTCTCAAAAACAGAGAAAAGAACAGAAAAGAGAACTGAGTCAGAACAGAAGAGGACTCAGAGGGTGGCCTCCTGAAGCATAGAACCCCTTAAGAGGACCCATGAGGTCTAGCCTTAGGCTTGGGGTCACTCATAGGTCACTCTATGGCTCCCCTACCCCTCTAAGCCCTTGGGCAAGCATCATTTTCCACCCTACCAGTCCTATTAGGGGCCAGGGGCCTTCATCCAGCTGGAGGCAAGAAGGCAGGTGGGGTCCTGGGGGTCTGAGAAGGAGGCAGCCATTTTTACCACTTTCCCAGCAGGGATGATGTAACTATTGCTGGGATGTAGTGACAGCTGTAGTATTTCAGGTGCTGCATGGGAGGGTGCCATCAGGACAGTGCTAATGAATGACTGCTCCAGGAGCTGCTGCTATAGGAGGAAGGCAGTGAGTGATCCATCAGTGATTTGGGAGACAGGGAATACTGAGTACCGAGGGCTTCATTGTTGAGATCACAGCATGGAAGGTCCTTGTTCCCACAGGTCTCCAGAGATACCAGGAATGTTAATCAGCCAGGACTGTCCATCCAGAAAACTGGCCATCGGAGGAGGTGATTAACAGCCTGGTGATCTGCATTATCTGTTGAGCCAGGCCATATCAGGCTCCCACACCCAGGACCAGAGATAACTAATAATCTAAATGACCCTTACATTGTCTGTATAGCCAGAGCTCCCCCAGGCTCCCACAACTAGGACCCAAGGTGGCTAAGACCTCTATGCTCTCTGTGTGATCAAGACTAGGCCAGACCCTTCCTTAGGCCATCAAGCTAGTACAGGTAGCGTATTCTAGAACCCATCTTCTTTGGGAAAATGGCATGTATCCCGAGTCGAGTTTTGATGTAATTATGCTCCCTTATCCATCAGAGATTGGAGTACATCAGGAAACTTTTCCCTAACTTGTGCCGTCTTAAATATGCTGACAATGAACCGCCTGGCATCAAATGCCCCAAGTCTGATCCAGGTTGATGAAGTCAATCTGAGCAGAGTTTTCATTCTGGCTTCTTCACGGCTTGCTTCCCAGCTGTGAGTGCCTGCAGGGTCCCCTCACTCCATAGGTTGTGAGTTCTCCAGCACTGCTTCTCTTTCAGGCTGAGGCTGGGCACCTAGGGGAATGCAGACATCCTGACCCTTGATCCAGTAAAACCACAGGTTGAGGATAGAGGTGGAAAGATGGTTCATCAGTTAAGAAAACTGGCTGCTCTCCCAGAGGACCCCAGTCAGATTCCCATGATGGGACCAACAAGATGGCTCACAACCATCTATAGCTCCAGTCCCAGGGAATCCCATAACTTTTTCTGAGGATAGCATGTATGCATGTGGTGTACTGACACATATGTGCAGGCAAAACACCCATTCACATATATATAAATAAATAAATAAACAAATAAATAAATAAATAAATAAATAAGCAAGCCAGGCAGTGGTGGCGCACGTCTTTAATCCCAGCACTTGGGAGGCAGAGGCAGGCGGATTTCTGAGTTTGAAGCCAGATCACTCTGATCTACAGAGTGAGTTCCAGGACAGCCTGGGCAACACAGAGAAACCCTGTCTCAAAAAAACAAAATAAATAAAAATAAATACTTTGAAAAAAAAAAAAAACAACCAGAGGGACAAACAGTGGCATCTTTTCCCTGATAAAGCCTGGCACAGTCAGGCAAGAGGACCACACAGACGTAGCCTCAGGCTGGCAGACAGCACTGGGACTATGAGAGCTCAGCCACAAATGGATCATCTATATCAACCTCCCCTCAGCCGAGGGTCAGGGCAGCACACGGAGAAGAGTGGGCAAAGGGAAGGAAGAGAACTGTGGGATGTTGTCTTCTGTGAGACAGCTATTGCGCACAGCAGCTCACGCAGCTGTTGCTGTCTGCAAAAGCCCTGCACAAGATCAAGCCAGTCAAAATTCCAGCATGGTGAGGTCGGGACTCCCAAGGTTCTACTCCTAATGCAAAAGCTATTGGCAGCTGTTCGCTTCTGAGAGAGAGTCACTTTCCTTCGCGATGGGAGGTTGTCCGTGCCCCAGTGGATAACCCACATGGGCATATGGTCAGCATTAATTAGACTGTGTGCTATTAACAGGAACAATAATTGCTGCGCATGGTGGTGTACTCCCAGCATTTGGGAGACAGAGGAAGGAGGATCTCTGTGAGTTAGAAGCCAGCTTGGTCTACGTAACAAGTTCCACGCCAGCCAGGACTACATAGTCTCAGAACAAAAACAAACAAACAAACAAACAAATAACAACAACAATAATGGGGTATAAAATCAAGAGTGAGACAGGTTAGTAGGTCCTAGGGAAGAGTTGGAGGGAGTTACTGGGGGTCTGATAAGCTCAAAAAAACACCATATGCATACATTAAAATTTCAGAAGTTAGCTGGGCAGTGAGGGTGCACGCCTTTAATCCCAACACTCCGGAGGCAGAGGCAGGCATATTTCTGAGTTTGAGGCCAGCCTGGTCTACAGAGTGAGTTCCAGGACAGCCAGGGCCACACAGAGAAACCCTGTCTCAAAAAAACAAAAACAAAAAAAAGAAAAGAAAAGAAAAGAAATAGAAACTAAGGCAGGAAAATCATTGAGAACTCAAGAAGAGGGGCTGGAGGGATGGCTCAGCGGTTAGAGCACTGACTGCTCTTCCAGAGGTCCCAAGTTCAATTTCCAGCAACCACATGATGGCTCATAACCATCTGAAATGGGATCCAATACATTCTTCTGGTGTGTCTGATGACAGCTATAGTATACTCATATACATAAAATAAATAACTAATTCTTTAAAAAACTAAACCAAACCAAAAACTTAAGAAGATCCAGGCAGGTGGCACATGCCTTTAATCCCTGCACTCGGGAGGCAGAGGCAGGCAGATTTCTGAGTTCGAGGCCAGCCTGGTCTACAGAGTGAGCACCAGGACAGCCAGGGCTACACAGAGAAACCCTGGCTCAAAAAAAAAAAAAAAAAAAAAAAGAAAGAAAGAAAGAAAGAAAGAAAGAAAGAAAGAAAGAAAGAAAAGGAGAGAAAAACAAAAGAAAAAAGGCAGGTACATGGAAAAACTCTGTCTCGAACTCTTCCTCAAAGAACTCAAGGAGGACATGGGCTACCTGGGCTACACAGTGAGACACTGTGAAGGAGGGACCCTAGGCCACTAGGGAAAAGGTCCCATCAGTAATGATCTTGCTACACAAACCTAAAGACCCATAATAAAGCCTGGTGGCATGCATCCATCACTGAGAAGGCAGGGAAGACAGGAATATCCCTGACTAACTTGTTTTGCCAAATTGGTATGCTCTAGGTTCAGTGGATGACATTGTTTCAAAAGGTGCAGGGACTGCAGAGATGGCTCAGCAGGCAAAGGTACCCACCGCCAAGCCTATCTGAGCTTGATCTCTGGAACCCATATGGTAGAAGGAATCAACTCCTGCAGGTTGAATTCTGACTTCCACATCTTCCATATGCACACACGCCACCCACCCCTGCACATAAGCAAACAAACAAATAAATAAGGTGGAGGCCTGGAGACAAGGCTCAGTAGATGACATGGGTCAGAAGGTAAGGGAATGTGCCACCAATACTGACACAAGTGAAAGAACAGACTCCCTCGAGCTGAACTCGGATCTCCACATGAATACCATGGCATGTGCATAACCACACATATGCACACACAAATAAATAGACAGATGGACAGCCAGTCAGAAAGATAAATGCCCATATAAAGAACTGGTATTCCAAGCTGGGGAATGGTGGTACACGCCGTTAGTCCCAGCACTCAGGAGGCACAAGGCAGGCAGATCTCTATGAGTTCAAGGACAGCCTGGTCAACAAGTTGAGTCCAAGACAGTCAGGGCTGTTATACCAAGAAACTCTATCTTGAAAAACAAAACAATAACAAAATGGTATTCTGCAAGTTGGTTCTGTTTGGAAGCTATCCACGGTGTCAATATTCTTTTTCTTTTCTCTCTCTTATCTTGGTTGACCTGAAACTCACAGCCTAGACTAAGCTGGCCTCAAACTCAAGAGATCTGCCTGCCTCTGCCTCGAAAGTTCTGACCACCCCCATTCTACCCTGCTCTCTCCCTCTCCATCACCCAGTAATGTCAATATTCTTAACTGGCATCGGACTAAACTGTGAAAATAAAACCTTATGAAGAAAAACGATGGACTCGGGGTCAAAGTGTTTGGTCGGGTCTAATAGGAGCATATGGTGAATTTTCCTGGGGTTTTAGGACAATTCAAATGAGCAGTATGTGGAATGGCGGGGTTTCACAGCTACTTTGAAATGATGCATCCCACGCCACATTAAATAAATTGAAAACGAGTGCGCCTATCATCTGAGTGGGAGGTCAATAGAGAAACAGCAAAAGTTCTGACAAGGAAACTGCACAAAAGAAATGAGGAGGGTTGAGGGCAAAGCTTCGCCTTAGAGCACTTGCCTTTGCTCAAGGCCGTGGAGTCAAATTCCAGACCACAAAAGCCCCAACCCAAACATAAAAGCCCCAGGAACCACGTCAGGATGGAGAATTGGGAAGGTGCCTCAATGGTAACGCCTACTCCCTCCTCAGCAACTCCTCCAGGCGGCTTCCTAGCCGCCCCTCACCCTCCAGGCTCCTCCTCACACCCCACGCCCAGTCCTGATTCCCGTGTACCTTCCCTAGGCTCCTTTTCTATCCTGGCTTCTCCCTTTGTCTTAATCACCCCCTCCACCGACTCTCGCAATGTCCCCCCTGCTCCCTCCAAACGCCCCTTCTTCTTCCGCCCCTTCAGGCTCCTCCTCTCAATCCGCATCCTTTCCTCCCCAGTTCTTTCTTCTCCGGCTCCTTCCCAGCTCCTCCATTCCTCTCATCCTCCCCATTCCAGAGCCTCCCCATCTCCTAGATTCTTCCCCCCACTACACACTCCCTATTTTCTCCGGATCCTCCTCTCTCTCCACTCTTTCCTCATCCTGGATCTCGCTCTTCCTAGCCTCTCTTGCCACTTTCTCCAGCTCCTCCTCTCTTCCAGCTCCTCCCGTCTCCCTTTCCTCTAGATCGCGTCCTCCCCCTCTTCTCTCCGCCCCCCTCAGAACGCACCAGTTCCTCCTCTCTCCCAGCTCCTCCTCCCCCGCCAGTCCCTCCCCTTTCCTTCCCCACCCCTCTCTGGCCGCTCCTCCTCTCCCTCTGGGCCTTTGGCCCCGCCCCACAGAATGATCGATGGGTCGGTTCTCAGGCGGGTCTTCGGTGCTCGGCTCCCCACGCCTGCGACGCTGCCATGGAGACGTAGCCGCGGTCTCCTGGCTCCGCCCGGGATCTGGATCCCTTGCGTCAGGAGGCCCACGCGTGTCCGCGAGCGCCGGTGGCGCTGGAGCATCCGGGCAAGCGGTGACTTTGCTGGGCGCAGGAGCGTGGAACTTACATCCTTCCTCCTCCCAGGAGCTCTCTGCTCCATCTCTCTGCTCGCTCCATAGGTGAGGAATGCTTCTCTCAGCGGCGGAGGGGAGACCCTGAGACCACCAACCATCCGTGGGTTATTAAGGAACGTGCGATTGTCCACCTGCCTCATCCTAGCTGCGTCCGTGAGTAGCCTCGCTGAACTCTTTGACCCATAGAGGCTGCTCCTGGTGGCGAGACCCGTGCTGGGCCTGTCCCCCGACCATTTCTTCCCTTTGCAATGTCACCCTTGGTAAGAGTGGAAGACTGGCTAGAAGAAAGGACCTGAACCAACGCTTAGTCCACATCCCCATTGTGTTTTGAGTGGTGTGGACAGATCAGCCCCTGCTGCAGGAACCCTGGATACATCTTTTTGAGCTCAGCGGTATTGCAGAGGCAGTGGACACCTGACAGGCTTCCCTAGGAGTCACTGTCAACACTATAGCACTTTCTGTCTGGAATGGCTCTCACATGGCTTCTGAATGGTCAGAGATGTGTTTTGTATTCTGCCCTCCTGAGGATCTTGCCTATGGAAGGTCTGAGTTACCTACTTTCACTATTAAGTTGAACAAGGACTCCCAAATCCAACAGCCATCAAGGTTGTTGGCCAACGAGTAAACAAAGCAAAGCAGCGAGCTGTTCCTGGCCTAGGAGGGAAGCCAGGTGTGCAGGACCCTGGGCCTGTGGGATGAGTGGGCGAGTCCCGCTGGCAGAGAAGGCCCTGTCAGAATCCTATGCCCGCCTCCGGTACAGGGACGCGTCCTTGCTCATTTGGCAACAGCAGCAACAGAAGTTGGAGTCTGTACCACCCAGTACCTACCTGAGCAGAAGCCGCAGCATGTGGTATTCCCAGTACGGGAATGAGGCCATCTTAGTCCGAGACAAGAACCAGCTTGGGGTCTCTAGGGACACCGGCCAGTCTAAATTTTGCTCAATCATGTAATTTCAGGGAAAAGACCCTTGATGGCCATGAAGATCAAGCCGTGGTATAAAAACCCAACAGCCAAGAATGTCATCCAACCCTCTATTGGTGGCACAATGGGGACCTAGATGCTCCCCTCACTGCCCAGGCCCAGGCTCTGGAAATGTTTCCAAACAAAAGGGAAGCGAGAGAGACAGCCCCCCCCCAACCCCCACCTGCCTGATAATAGAATGGATCAGGTCCGGGGTAAGAAAAGGACTCTCTTCTTGCAGGGGCCTAGATCTGTCAGCTTACTGCAGTGACATGTGAAAGGTGGCCAGTGCTGGTAGTGACATTCCAGAACCAAGAGTTTTAGTGACCAATTGGTCTGTATGTTACCGCATTGTAGCATCCACACTGGCTACCAGATGTGGTCTCATATGTAGGTGTGTCCTTAAGCAACATGTGCTCCAAAGCTATCCCAAGCCTAATCAAGTGCGGGGAAAGGCAGATTCTGATAGTGAAGTATTAGAACAGTTCTTCTACCAGGTTGCAAAGGCACGCATTTCGAGGCTAGCAAGGTCCACCCCATGGCTAGGCAAATGCGGGGATGCGTTTTGTCAAAACTGAGCTTTCTAAATAAACGTCTTAAGACTCTTTCTCATTTTTTTTAAAGGTTTTTATTTATTTATATATAAGTACACTGTAGCTGTCTTCAGACACCCCAGAAGAGGGCATTAGATCTCATTACAGATGGTTGTGAGCCATCATGTGGTTGCTGGGATTTGAACTCATGATCTTGGGAAGAGCAGCCAGCTCTCTTAACCACTGGACCATCTCTCCAGCCCCTCCTTTCTCATTTTTCTTGTGTAAAACCTTACTTGGCTTTCTAACATAACAGTAATGGTGACGGGATTGCTAAGAGCCACCGTCAGAGGATTTGCATGTCTCCTCACTCTGCACCGTGTGCTGCCAAACTGCTCCAGAGGCACCAACCCTGACCAAGCAGCACCTTACTCTGCCCACTCCTCACCAGGCCCTTAACTCTACCACCCAGCTGGCAGATGGCACCTGGCTTGTAACATATGCAAAAGGCATGTCCCGTCCATGGCTGTGTTCACTGTACTGTGCATCTCTTTGCAGATACGCACATTTGTGCTAGAACCATCAGGACACCGTTTATCCTTCAAACACCTCAGCCCGACTAGCTGGAGCCTCCTATGGAGGCTAGGTCCTTGGCTCAGTCCCTGCTGACATTGAAGGCAAGGGTTGGACTTTTGTAGTATATCCCTGTAAATGTAGAGGAAGCCCAGCATACACTATGGGTTGGCTGGCCTGACCTGGGGGCCTAACACTTGGAAAGTGTTCCAAGTTCATTGGTTTCTGTCAAGCCTTTCAGTTCAATTGAAGTCCTGCAAGCAAGCTTCGCAACTATCTGGAATTCCCACCACCTGCTCATACACTACCCTAACCCAAGGCCGTCTGTCTGCACCAGACATAGCGCACTGACTTGGAGACAGATCAGACTGTTAAGAGTGTGAGCACTTGTGAGGCCACGGTCTTCAGGCGGCTAGGAGATATGGGTAGCACACAGCATCAGGCTCCCTGTAGGACACTGGGAAGCCACTAAGCTGCTTACCCTACAGGGAGATGCCATCGGTGTTTAGGCCAAGCCAGGGCTGGAAGAGACCAGTCTGGTGAGAAGGGTGTCAGCAAGAGTGCCAAGGTAGCCTGACCCACTCTGGATGGGACAGACATCATCTAGGGCCCAACGTGAACCTCTCTCTCCAGGCTTGATACTAATGGCTGTGGCCACCTGGAACTTCTCATTCCTTCTGCATTGTGTCTAAGCCACTCCATGGCCTCCTTTTAGTGAGTAGTATAGGGCTCTTTAAATGTTCTAACCCACAGTTCCACTGGGCCCACTACACTTGGAGGCCTATACAAGTAACCTGTCAGCTGACTGCAGCAAGGGGCGGGTAGAATGAACACAGTGAGACCTCAGGAGAGGCTTGACCTCACTTAGGACAGCAGGCAGTCTAAATGAGGACCGCAAGGGAATCCCTGTACCCCACCACCGTGACAGGACAGCAGCTGCTCAAGCGCTTTGTGTGTTCTGTGAAAGTTCACCACCCTTACTGTGTGGTGCGGGCCTTAAAGACCTCACAGCAGGGGGCTGGCGAGATGGCTCAGCGATTAAGAGCACAGACTGCTCTCCCAGAGGTCCTGAGTTCAATTCTCAGCAACCACATGGTGGCCCACAACCATCCGTAATGGGATTTGATGCCCTCTTCTGGTGTGACTGAAGACAGTAGCTCTACCGAGACAGAGCTATTAACAGGTAAGTTTAAGGGCCTCACCATGTGGCCTTACCAAGAGGCACTGCAGCAAAGAGCATCACACAGACACAATCTTTTTTCCCTTTCTTTTTATTATGAAAACAAAACAAACACCCTAGGAGAAAGGTTCATGATTACCAGAGACACCAGAGTATTTCCTACCGTTTTTTTTTTTACTCTGTGGTGTTGAGGCCGGCATTGCAAAAAACAAGCTAAACTACTTACAATGGACTCATTTTCAGTAACTGACATTTACAGGAATATACTAGAAACGGCACTAAAAAGTTTAAGAAAAGTTACGGTAAACTTGCATGCACATCATACAGAAAAGAAATGTTTTAAATATATATATATATATATAGATATAGATATAAAAAAAAGAAAAGCTTCTGGAAGTGATGCCAGGAGCAGAGACAGTGATGAACAGGACAAAGCTTTAACAGTGGGTTTGCATTTCCCAAGTGACTGTAAAGGCATGACAGCTGCAGAAGGACAAACCCAGAAGACCACACAGAAAATGTCTCCAGTCTATAAGCAAGCTGGGCTACCCAGCCTACAGAGCCCTGAAGACTCTGCCAAGTGCCCACCCCAGTCCTGTATGTGACCCTCCACCTCTGCACAGGACAGTCTAAGTCCCTGTAACTCACAAGAAGGGAATGGCAGTTACCCTGCAGCCTGGCATTGTGGGGACCGGGGTCCTCCAAAACTCTGAAGACAAAACAATTTAAGTCTGGACAGAAAGGAAAGAAAAAAAAAGAAAAGTTAAAAGCACCAATGACCAAGGCTGCTCAGTAGGGACCACAGCCACAGGAATGCCAGACCCTCTACCCCATGCCCAGCTCTGTACCACTGCCCTGCTGCAGGGATATACCCCGGGGCCAGACTCTGCTTGCCTCACAGCTCACAGGGACACACACTCTCCGCATGCCCAGGCACTGTGCCTTGCCTAGGCACACTGGCTAAGCTGTCATGGTAGGCCACCACTGAGACCCCACATGAAGGCCCGTCAGTTTACTCTTGTTTATTTCTTACAGTCACAGCTTAAATATTCTATTAAAGATCTGTTTAAAAAATACCTTTGAAAAAACAAGGGTAACCTTAAAAAAATGGAACTGTAAAATCCACTTATATCTTTATTATAAACAAAACTGGCTTACAAGTTTAACTGGCTGGTAACTCACTAGGTGGCTAAACATGCCAGCCAGCCAGCCACTTCCCGAGCTTCCCACACCCACTGCCTGTCCACACAGAGGGCTGATGGGATCAACTTTAGGAATTTTAAATATCTCCCATGCAGGGATGGTGAGGACGAGTCCTTGGCTCTGCTTAGAAGCAATGGAAGAAACTGCAGGAACCATCCTCACCCCAAGTAAAACCAACACAAGGCTCTCTGCACTTGGCACTCTGTGGGGGTCAGGAGAACCAGTGTTCTGGGCTAAGTAGAAATTCTTGAACAGGGACCCGTGTCAAAAGCAGACAGGTCAAGGAGAGCCTCTGCAGATTGCAGTGGCGGGTTTCCAGGCCTGGGAGACTGGCCTGTGCACTCCTGGCTGAGGTCACAGTGCTCAGAGCTAATCCAGGCTAACCCTGCATTCCAAATCCATTCGGCAGCCTCAAAAACAACAAACCGAACAGGACTTTCTGTTAAACTCTGTATATTATTCCTTTTTACAATAGAAAATTAAATGTCAAGACCTTGGCCTGATATACATTGCTTTTCTCTCAGCTTACATACAAAGTTTGTGTTGAAGAACCGAGGTTCCCTCCGTTGATGTCTTTGAAAAGACCAGAAGTTAGTAAGAAAAAAACTGAACAGATAACATGAGAATGTGCTGCAGCTACAGGGTGTCTACACTTGGAAAGTCCCCAAATTTCATTTAAAAAAAAAAAAAAAAAAAAGCCAATGAGCCCAGAGAAGCCAGCCGTGATGAACACCACCAGCACCAGGGGCGCACCGCCACGGGACTAGTCTCCTTGTCACCAGAGGCCTGCATCCTCAATGTTTCTCTCAATGCACTTATTTATGGTTTTTTCTCTTCTTTTTTTTTCTTTTTCATTTTTTACAAAATGACCAATGATGTTAATAAATAAAGTATTTATATATACATAAAACTAGGGAGGTGGTCCAGAGCGTTAGGCGGCGACAGCCGGGCAGCGCTAGCGAAATGGGGGTGCTGGGCTGGACTTCCGTAGAAAATGGATGAACTTACAAAAAAGTTTTTTTTTTTTTTAAATCTTTTTGTTTGTTTGTTTGTTTGTTTGTTTTTATTCCCTTAAGTTGAGGTAAAAGTTTCGGAGTCCCGAAATCTGCACGCTGCACGCACAGCCAAAGGACCAGAGAAATCGGCAGCCCTCTCCCTCCACACCTAACCCAGGGTGTGAGGCGCTAGTCTGTAGCTACCAGGACCCTCCACGGGGGCCCAGGCTGGGTCCCATGGGCTGACCCATCTGTCTTCAGCCCCTGCGGAGAGAAGTAACCTGCTGGTTAGTGTTCTAGCAGCTTTCAAACACAGAACCCATTCTAGAGAAATACTCTTGAAAAGCTTCCTTCAGGTTACTAAGGGAGAGGCTGGGCCTGAGGAGGGATCGGCAGGTCCAGCCACGCCTCCAGCCCGCCATGTCTCTAGCCACCAGGTTAGCATCCCGGGCGCAGTCTCCAAACAACTAAACGGAGCTGCAAAGGCATTTCCCCCCGCAGAGCTCGACCCTCTCGTGGGGTCTGGTGCACGTGCGAGGCTCTCCGCCCTACCGGAGCACAGCTGGAAGAGATCATAACACTGAAGTAAAAGAAAACCTGCACACCATGGAACGAAAGTGTATTAACCATAGGAGGGGACACTGCAGTTGGCGTGAGCCACGTCCATTTGTCCAGCTCTGTTCTAGTCCCAGTTCACTCTGAATCACTGCTGTCAGAGCTTGACCCACTGGAGCTGCTGCTCGCAGACTCGGAGGAGCTGCTACTGCTGAGTCTCGACGGGCCTCCTGAGGGAGCTGAGCCAGACTTCTCTGCAAGGGACACAGGAGTGGGAGAGACCCTCGCTTAGCAGCGTGTCATCAAAAGTGTGCATGCTGCTGCACTGTCACAAGTCATGTGTCTCGACGCAGGGGTACAGTAAACATTTGAAGAATGCCCACAAAAATAGCATCGAATGGCCACATGGCTGCACTAAGACACTTGTCTAGGTAGGATCCCAAATGATCACTGGTCTCAGACTGACCATCCTGCTGCTCTAGAGCGTCTCTGAAGCCAAAGGGAAAGCAAGAAACAAAAATACCTACCCACCGAAATCTGAGGCCTAACAAACCCAATGCAGAAGCCCTGAACTGGGGAAAGTGCTTGCTCACTGTTCCAATTTTAACTTGTTGGGTTAGAAAGCCAGAAACCCACCGCTTTCTACAAACTGGTGACCGATGTTTAGGGGTGAGGAGGCAGCAGGGGTAGATCTCGGGCCCTTGGCATCAAAGCCAGCCCCAAGAAGATCTTCTCAAGAGCCTAACTGCATAGACCTTTAGGTTTCACACACACCTCTACCTGCAACCATCCCATGGCCAAAGATGCCCCCACCCCTAAAGGCTAGGAGGTGGTAGGAGGTTGACCACGTTCTCCTGCCCACAATGAAAGGCCTCAATGGTTACCTTTCTTAGTGGGTTTCTTGCTGTTCAGTTGTCCGCTGACATCCTGTAGCCTCTTCTCCAGCTCCTTTTTCTTCTCCTGAGCTAGCTCCTCTTTTGATTTGGCTGCCTGCTTCTTCCCGCTTGTTGCTGTGGAGTTAAGTAAGCAGTGAGACATTCCCTACTAAATGCCAGTATCCAACCAGGTGGTCAGAAAGTCCCAGTCCCAAACGCTAGTGCATGCGCCACCGGCCATGCTGCAGGATCAGTATCTCTGATAAGGATCTTGAGCAGGAAATGGCAGGGTGACCTGGAACCACCACTGCAGTGCCACATCTACTGAGTCCTTGCCGTCTATCCTCATCTCTCCTTCCTGGCGTCCGGAGCCTGTGCTATGACCTGTCATCTGTTCCCATGGGAAGGGCACAGACCTTGTCTCAGTCCTCCCTTAGCACAGCCTGAGCTAAGTTAAGAGACCACCATGGCCTAGGAGAGAGTTCAGCTTTCCCTCCCTGGCCCCTGGATTATCCTCCTCCTCCTCAAGTCTGTTGTTCTGGAGTGATCAGAACCAAACACATTTCAATAGCCACATGTAGGTTGGCATGAGCCTAGACAGTGAGGGGCTGCCTTGGGCCTTCTCTTCCTCCCAGCTTCTAGCACCTACAGACCCAGGCAGTGACTGGTCCCTGTCTGTTGAAACCATCAAATTCAGGGTGCACTTTAGCTAGGGTCAGGGTTCGTCCCGGGGAGATTCTGTACATGTGATCAGTGAAGGGAATGGGGCCTTAGGAAGGGGTATAAGAAGGGTCCTACCTGGCTGGGCCAACCCCACGTCCTACTTTTCACGACAGGCCAGTTAAAGCCCAATACGAATCTTGCCTACCAGAGAACAGGCAAGAGGATGTGGCAGCAGGCACACACTGGCTGAGCACAGATGTCCTTGGGACCTGTGGTGGGCGGGCTTAAACAGCACGGCAGCTGTGGGCCCGGTGCCCACTCTCAGGGGCCGCAGAGGCTACTAGCACCATGCTCTCCCAGACAACTTACACAACGGTTTCCTCTGCTTTTTCTGTAAACAAGACTTGACATATCTCTCCAGTTCCCGAAGCGTGGTTGGCTTCAGGGTCTCAAAGTCAATCTCAATCTCGTCTGGGTTCGAGTCCCGAAGTGAGGGCTCCCGAGACTGAATGATGTGCACCACACGTCCTAGCTTCTCTCCGGGCAGCCGGTTGATGTCCAGGCTGAGTTGCCGCTTTTCATCATAGCTCATGGGCAGGCCCTCCTCCTCTTCCTCTGAGTCATAGGACGCAGACGCCTGCTTGCCGCCCTTCTTGAGCTGTCTGAGGCAGAAGACAGAGCCACGTGGCACTGAGTCTCAGTTATGGGTCCCACCACCCACCCCCTTTCTCCTTCACAAAAGACTGTTCTCTTCCCTAGAGGTTCCCCACGGTTCCTCAGGAACAAGAGCTGGGCCAACTGTCTAAGGATGGATGTCAGAGACAGGCAAGACTGTACTTCAGGGTCAGAACAGCTGCTTCCTGGCCTATAGTTCAATCAGGAACTACCTACCACCTCTCAAACCTAACAGGTCAAAACCAGATCTCCACATTCGCACTATTTAAAATTTGGAAAGGAAAAGAAAAAGCCAGGGGCAGAGAGAGCAATGACATGGTGGGTGGAGTCCCAGTGTGTCAGTTATCATACTGAGTAGGAGTGGCTGATGGAGCTATGACAAGGAAGAGATGGTCACAACAGTCAGGAGCCTCAGTGATAAAGGTACAAGGCTGCTAAAACACACCATGCAGACTCACCAGGCAAGATTAGTAAATACCCTGTCTCTGAGATGGTGGGGAAAGCCAGACATGGCTGTATTATATTTTTATAAAAAAAGGCTACGGGGCTGGTGAGACAACTTGGTGGATGAAGGCCTGTAAACCCTAGTTCAATCCCCAGTACATACATACTGCAATGGGAGGACTTCCTCTTCTAAACAGTCCTCTGACCTCCACGTGTACACACACACACACACACACACACACACACACACACACACTTTTCTATTTATCGAGACACGTTCTCAATACATAGCCCTGGCTGGTCTGAAATGCAGACCAGGCTAGCCTTGACCTCACAGAGACCATCTCTGACTCATGAGTGCTTGGATTAAAAATGTGTGGCACCATGCCCAGCACTACAAGTCATTTTCAAGAGTTTAAAAAGAGCCAAGCAGTGGTGGCGCACGCCTTTAATCCCAGCACTCGGGAGGCAGAGGCAGGTGGATTTTTGAGTTTGAGGCCAGCCTGGTCTACAGAATGAGTTCCAGTTCAGCCAGGGCTACACAGAGAAACCCTGTCTGGAAAAATAAAAAAGAAAGAGAGAGAGAAAGAGAGAGAGCGAGCTTTAAGGGGCCTGAAGAGATGGTTCAGTGGCTAAGACTTTGTTCTTACAGAAAGAAGATCTGGATCCTAGCACCCATACAGCAGCTCACAACCACCTGTAACTCAGTTCCAGGGGCTGGTATCCTCTGTTGGCTTCTGAGGGGAATATTTACATGGTACACAGTCATACATGCAGGCAACACATAAAATAAAATAAAAATAAAAAAAATACTTCTTTTTTTTTTTTTTTTTAAATGGTTTTTTGAGACAGGGTTTCTCTGTGTAGGCCTGGCTGTCCTGGAACTCACTCTGTAGACCAGGCTGGCCTCGAACTTAGAAATCCGCCTGTCTCTGCCTCCCGAGTGCTGGGATTAAAGGCATGCGCCACCACTGCCCGGCAAATACTTCTTTTTTTTTTTAAAATAAAAAATTTAAAGCAGGTCGGGTGCGGTGGCGCACTTTTGATCCCAGCACCCAGGAGGCAGAGACAGGTGGAGCTCTGTGTTTGAGGCCAGTCTAGTCTACGTAGTGAGCTCCAGGACAGAGAGACCGTGTCCCCCCAAAAAACCAAAACAATAGATTAAAAGTGACAATAGGGAAGGCTTCCCATCAAGAACTATTATCTGGAAGAGACTGGACACTGACAAAGGGCCTCGGCCATATGTCAACTGCCCATGAAGACACCTCAGTCCTACAGATCGATGTATGCATTAAAGCCAGGCCACAGAGTGAATGCAGAGTGGAGTCCCCCAACATGCTCAACTGCCAGGAAACAGAAAAATAGTCTTCTTAAAAACTGTCCCCAATTAGTCTGAAATATTATTTTGCACCATTTTGAGGACCAGCATTACAGATTCCAAATCCAGAAAAATACAGCATGATTTCTACATCCTTCCCAAGGGAACGAGAGGCAAAGGCAGGTGGGAGCAGAGGCCACCTTGCGTGGCCCCAGGGCCGCACACACCTGAACCCGCACTAAAGCCCTCCCAGCCCACTCCCAAGTAGCCCTCTAAGCCACCAGCCTCACTGCGGCCAACTCCTGCGGCACCACCATTCCAAGGCAGTGTTCTTGCATGACCGATGCCCAAGAACTTGGCCTCCACAATGGCCAGGTGATCCCTTCCTCTGAGGATGCCTTACCCAAGCAGGGCACCTCAGCAGTCTACACAGATCCTCCCTCTCAGTTTTCTCCCAGCAGTATCAAGCCCACCCAAAGAAGCATGTCTGCTAGCTCCACATGAGGCCCGTCCCAGCTTCTACTGCCCACCTGCCCACCTGCTGACAGCGACTGCCACTTCCACCAGAGACCTCCTCGCCTGCTCTTACCAGGTGGACCAGACATTAGGGGGCCTGGCTCCACAATGAAGCCCCTGGGTCCACATCAGGAAAAGGTCCCAAACACCTAAAGCAACATAGACCCCTCCGACAGTGCAAATGCTTTAACATCCAGTACCAGGGCGAGCCAGACAGGTGAGGGTGAGCTCCCCAGCAGGCCTCACAGGCCCTCAGTCACCCCAGAGCCCTACTCTAGTTTCCGTGTAGCCAAGGCTCCAGGTCCCAGATCTGGCAGTCCTCGTGCCCTGCGGTGATCTGAGGACCCGGCAGGTGGCCACCCACCTGCTGGCTGTAGTTGTGCTATTGGCCTTCTTGGTGGGAGCCTTCTTCTGCTGGGCCTGCTTGGCTGCTGGGGCTGCCCTGGCCTTCTTCTCCTCCTCGGACTTGGCCTTGTGCTTCTCCTTCTCCTTGTCCTTCTCTTTGTCTTTCTTCTTCTTCTCCTTCTCCTTCTTCTCCTTCTTCTTCTTTGGTTTGTTCACTGGGGCCTGAGACAAGGCAGCCAGCTGTTCGTGCACGGCCTTTAGCTAGAAAAGAGCAGGCAGCTAAGCGGGTACTCTGGGCAGGTCTGTACCCCCGTGGCTGCCTCAACTATGTGGGATAAGCCAGGGGCCTCTGGAAGCCAGAGAGATGCAGGGAAGTACTTCCCAGCCCACTCTGCCCGTCTCTGTGCCTGCTGGTGAGGCATGTCACCTTCTGAACCTGTTCTCTCACCTATGGGGGACAGGGACCCACCTCCCAGGGTGGTTGCTCATAGGCAGGGCTTGGGGCAGGTGACACAGGAGGAACTTAGTAAGTGGCTAATACTTTCATCATTAATGCTTATCTTTCAGATGAGAGAGAGGACTAGTGTAAGCACCTGCAGAGAGGAGACATTCAACAGCTGATCCTGGAAGGCTCCGCAGCCAGTCTGCGGGATCAAAGCGAGACAATGACAGCGGCTCAGCCTCCTGGGGCCCAACCAGCAGCCGGCAAGACAGAGTGTTGCACTCATGTCTCGGGGAGGGGCCGCGACCCACCATGACAGGTAAGCAGGTGGCCTGTGCGGCTCCTGGGTACCTCACCTCAGGAAAAGATACATAGCCAACAGGGGATGGTACCATGCAGTGAGAAGGACTCATCAGCCCTAAGGCCACACATCTCATGGCCAATTCCCTGCTCCGTGACCTCATCCTCCCAGAATCTGACATGCAGCTCCATCTGGTGACACTCTACTCTCCTGGCCCTGCCTCCCCCTGGAGCCACCTGCTCACATAACACTACTGTCTTGGTGGCTGTGCTGACTTCGAAGAGCTAGCTGCCACACCTGGGAAGGTAGTTCACATAGTTGGGCTGTTCCTCAGAACAGTCCGGTCACTCTGCACATCAGGGAAACGGAGGCAGAGGAGGGAATGGGAGGCACAGACCTGAGCCAGGCTCTGAGGGGTTCTCGGAGCCTGGAGCACACCCACTGTAGCTGCTACTTAAAAGGCACTACTGTGGCCTGTGTGAGACTCCCCGGCATTTCTGGAAAGCCCCGCCCCCAGGAACCCATGAATGACTCCAGCATACCCGTGCTTTCAGCCACCTGTGTGCTCGTGAGTGTCAGGCTCCAGCCTCCTCACACCCAGGAAGGTTCTGTGAGCAACCCCACCAGAGACTGCCCCACCAGCACAGACAAGGGCTGCAGCAGGTCAAGGAAGGGAGAAGGGACGGCTGGCAAGGGGCCAGCTCAGGCAGCCAGGCTTGGTGGCCCATGCCCGGTGGGAAGCAACACAGAGGTGGTTATCCTCACCTGCTCCTGCAGCTCGGCGAGCCGAGTGGCTCGCTCCTCTTCTGAGTCCGAGCTGCCTGAATCTGAAGAGCTCTCCTCACTACTACGGCTGCTCTCAGCCCCTTTGCTCACGATGGGAGCTGTGGGAGCGGGCAGCGCAGGCGCCTCCATGGGCTCATCGGGCATCTTGGCAAACCTCATCTCAAACACATCCTGGGGGAAAAGAGGGACATCTCAATACCTGCACACCTGCAAGGCAGCCCGTAGCCCCTCTAGCATATAAAATGCCCTTGAGTGGCACCACAGCACTCATGGCTCGGGCTCTGCAAAGGGACAGGCAACTCCTCAGTGCAGGCCTAGAAGGGGGAAAAGAGGCCAGCCAATCACGACCTGGCTTTCTAGGATGTGGCACACACCTCCTTTTGACTAAACCTGCAAGTCTTGTGCAGGAGGCAAAAACAGCCCTGCAACTCTGGGTGCCCAGGTTCCTCAGGAATGCTCATCTGTAAACAAGCATGCCTTTCCTTCAGCCCTAAAGACCAGAAGGGACCCCAGCCACAGGGTACTTGGAGTTGGCTCCTATCCCACCTGATCCCCTCCCCGGGCTTTTACTGGGCAAAGCTGCATTCTAGCAAAGCCAAATTTATAAAGTCCCTTGCAACTGCTGCAGGACCAAGCCCTCGGAAAACCTCAATGAAGAACACTCGCCGGGCAGTGGTGGCGCACGCCTTTAATCCCAGCACTCGGGAGGCAGAGACAGGCGGATTTCTGAGTTGGAGGCCAGCCTGGTCTACAGAGTGAGTTCTAGGACAGCCAGGGCTATACAGAGAAACCCTGTCTCGAAAAAACAAAAAACAAAAACAAAAACAAAAAGAACAAAACAAAAAAAACCCCAACACTCTATCCTGAGGCGTAAAGGGATGAGGAGGGACATGTGTGAGCATGCACGCACATGCACACCCATCAGGCTGGAGCCCAGCTTCTGAAAGTGCCTACTCTGAGTCTGTACTTTTAGACTCCCCCCAAGCCTTAGATCCTGAACTAACAAGTCATTATAGTGTTGGCTCCAGCCTCCAGAGCACAATCCGTAAGATTAACAGTGGAGACTACTGAACAGCACTGATAACCATGGCTGGGTGGCTAACAATCACCTTCTGCAGGACAACTGGCCTTCGTTTTGTTTTGTTTTTTGAGACAGCATTTCTCTATGTAGCCCTGGCTGTCCTGGAACTCACTCCATAGACCAGGCTGGCCTTGAACTCACAGAGATCCACCTGCCTCTGCTTCTGCTGGCTGTACACCACAGCCTTGGTTGATAACCTGGCTTTTAGCAGCACAGTGCCCTTTGACATTGTGTGACAATGCTTTTAGAGTCCACGAAAAGCAAGTCCACAGAGATCAAGTAGACAGGACCTAAAGCTACCTCTGCACACAAGAGGACCCCTATAACTACTGTTTCCCAGCACGGCCTGTCCAGAAGGAGCAGGGCACAGCCAGCACTGAAGAGACCTTATACCCTACAAAGGTCCACCTTCCCTCACAGGGGCCCACTTTCAAAGGGAGGTGAGAAACATTAGGAGGACCCACAAGTGGGAAAAAAGGTTTTGCCCAACAACCCTCACAGCCCGAAATGGCTGTTAGGAAACTAAGAAATGTTCATAGAACATTCTGGGTCCCAAGCCAGGCGTAGTGAGATACCTGTAATACCAAAACTCGGGAAACTGAGGCAACTCCAAATTCTAGACTAACCTAAGTTACAGAGCCAGACTCTCTTTTGAAGATTTTTTAAAATTTATATTTGATGTGTGTTTTGCTTGCACATGTGTATATGAACCACATGCATGCACTGCTCAGAGAGGCCAGAAGAGCGTCGGATCCCCTGGAACTGGAGTTATAGATGGTTGTGAGCTACCCTGCAGGAGCTGGAAACCAAACTCAGGTCCTGCGCTAGAGTAACAAGTGCTCTTCCTTAACCACTGAGCCTTTTCTCCAGCCCCTCAGATTCAGTTAAAAACATCAACAATAACATTTAAAAAACACACAAAAACAAACAAAAAACAAAATACCAAAATAAAACTGTTCAGGTGCTGAAAAACTTCATAATCTTTACCAAATCTATTACCAAAAGGAAAGTCTTTTGATAACCTTCCCCAAACAAATAACCAATTATCAGCAGAGAAACCCTGGTGTTCTACGCAGGGAGTGCACCACATGTTCATACAAGTATTCCCACACCCTGGGTGAGACCATGTGGACTGCTCACACTTGCACTGAAGGCTATGCAGAACACTCTGGGCTCCCCTTAAGACAAGTCTGTAGTTTTCTCTAAGAGTCGCTGTCATCAACTATGAACCAACCCAGCCCTGCTCTAACACCTACCTCAGTAGAGCAGACACCCACCAGCCCCACTAAGGTGCACCAACCCCAAACCAACAGGCGGTGATATTCTGTAGGACAACTAGGCATGGGCTTCTGCATCCATAGAGGCCACTGCCTGCTTCCCACCTTCCCATCCCAGCCTGCAGCTTGTAGAATCAGAGGCTTATGTATCCTGGAATCCACTCTTACGGTTAACAGGATCTCACCATCACACAGGTAAAAAAAAAAAGGGCTGTGGTGAAGTGAGGCTCCTCAGAGGCCTGCCCACTGGGGATGCTTTGGAGACTTGCATCATTGCCCCAGTGTGCCCAGACTATGTCTAAGGACCTCGACACCCAGCCCTGGGTTACCTGGAGCTTCCTGGCCATGGCCACCACTTCATGGTCTGGAGGGTTGTACTTATAACAATTAGAGAACATTAACCGGATGTCAGCAGCGAAGCCCTGTGCATCTGGGTATTCACGGCTATCCATCTTCCTCTGTAACAAGCAACAAGGTGTGAGCAGACCATGTAGGGGACAGACTAAGATCCTCAGAACATCCCAAGGCAAACGAGCCATCTGCCAATCAGGGCATCTGGCAATTAGCTTGGAGTCCTTAGAGAGGGAGCCCTCAGGGAAGGGGTAAGAAGTTCAACAAGAAACATCTGGGCTTCAAGGGCAGAGCCCCTGAACAGAAGACAGACTGGGAAACAAGGCCCACCGCAACCCATCCTCATTTAGAGTTTTCAGATCCGCATCGCAGAAGGTTCTGGTGTTGGGAGCTTTAGGGGAATTTCAATCCCAATCTTGGGAAACCCACTCAGTTTACAGAAGACTTTACTTTTCCTGGGAGGAATCCAGGAGCTGTTACCAACCGGCTTCTTATGTCTTGGACCCAGAGGCAGCTCTGAGCTCGTGCAGGAGTGGAGGGCAGGGCAGTAGAGCTCTGCGGAGCCAACACTGACAATCACAGGGACCACCCCGGAACAAAGCCCCTCAAACTTCACCGAAGTCTAGCCCAAGCAGTCCCAGCACAGGCAGGTTGGACAAGGTCACATGGGCACACAAAGCTGGGCAGGGCAGACTGGTGGGGATTGGGCTGGCATGCTTTAAGCTGCTTATGAAGGTGTGGGGTTCCTGTCTGTGTGGGGAGCAGGAAGAGTCAGTGATCTAGGGGCTAAGCACCCACCCCAACCCCTGACTGGATGTGAGTTCCTACACAGTGGAGAGATCTCAATAACAGGCCTGGCCCTTGTGCCAAAAGACACTCGAGTCTCCGCAGATGGCTGCATGGAGAAACACCTCCTGGAGCTGGTGTGATACGTGCAGGGACAATTCTTGGAGCTGGTGTGATACATGCAGGGACAATTTCTGGAGCTGGTGTGATCCATGCAGGGACAATTCCTGGAGCTGGTGTGATACGCGCCGGGACAATTTCCCCCTTAAGCTTTATCATTAAAATCTATACTGTACTGGGTGCTAGAAAGGTGGTTAAGGACTTAAGGGCAACTGTTACTCCTGCAGAAGAGCTGGGTTCAGTTCCCATCACCCACATGGTCACTTACAGCTATCTCTAACTCCAGTTCACAACACCACCTAACCTCAGTGGGTACCAAACATGCACACGGTGCACATACACACATGCAGGCAAACACTCATACACACATATCTAAAACAGAAACTAAATCCAGAACATCTTCAGTCCTTCCTCCTTTAGTCTCAGACTCTTCTGCTAACTTCTCTTCACAGGCTGTGCCAGTCGGGTTCAGCCATGCAAGCGTCACCTGGGTAAGCACAGAGCCCTTCTATAAGACTGAACAAAGCACATGGTGACTTCCCAGTGAACTGAACACCCAAAGCTGCCTCATCTTGGACAAGGTAACCAAACAGAACTATCCTGTCCCAGTGCAGCCAAAACACTGGAACCCCCAGCAAAGTTCCAGAACTCCACACAACCTCCAAACAGTAAATCAAGGCCTCTGGCAGCTTTGGGACGACGTGGTTCTCAGGGCCCTTTTCCTCACCTCAGCCCTGCTGGACAGGCCCAGTTGCTCACTTCACATTTTACTCAAATGAGCACAGGCATAAACACTTTTTTAGGTGGCCAGGCCTACCTGTCCCTGACACTCACTACTATCTAGGACATAAAGCGTCAACTGGGAGACTCTGCTTCAGGCACGATGAGATACATCAGCTGAAGCCACTGACTTTGAAAGAATGCCTGGATGAAACAAGCAACTATCTGGCTACCCCAACTGGAGAGGGGAAATCTTGGGAGTTAGCACAGAGATTCCTTCTAAGAAGAGCCAAGCCCAGCTCTGGCTCTATCATGGCCCAGGATCTTCTTCTCACAAAAACTCAAGTCCACCTTCACACCCGCCAGGCCCCGACTTGGCTGAACACCACAAAAACCAGAACAAGGCACAGACTCTAGGAAACGCTGGCATGGGGATGGTACAGCTGAGCTTGTGGCTTCAGTTCTTTGTCCATCTTTCTACACAGACTTCCCTCTGACCGGGTGAAGGCCAAGATCAAAGATGGCCACCCTGCTGGCCACCAGACTCCCCATCTCTGCCGAGACATACCTACACATCAGGGGTTTGAGACAGGGCCTCTCTCTGTAGCCCTGAATGTCCTGGAACTTCTTTTGCACACCAGGCTGTTAAGTCTCAAACTTATAGAGATCTACCTGCCTCTGCATTAGCCTCTGAAGCAGTCACCATTAAGAGCCTCCTTCTGGTGATACAGAATTGTGGGACAGAAAGAACTGAACTATGTTCCACCAGAGTAAATGACAATGGAGGTGCAGACTCGGAGACTAATAGGTCCTGGTCCCTGCAGGACAGGGTGTGGGCAGGCCCCACTCTCAAGGGGCAAAAGGTACCAGTAGAACAGAACCAGAAGGAAGTCACAGAGTACAGCTCAGCCAAGCATGGCTACCAGGGCCATAGAGAGCCTACTGACTCTGGCCAGGGCACCACAGTGCCCTGCATGCCACCCCACTTACTTTGACTGTGCTAAGGTCCATGGGGTGCTTGATGATGTCGTGGTAGTCATGGAGCTCTAGTGCCTCAGCATCTACTGGCTTGTAAAAGGGCCACGCATAGGCAGCATGCTTCTTGGACAGCATCTCCCGGAGGATGCTGTCACAGTGCCGCAGGTGCTCGGACAGTTTTCCCTTTTTACCCGCGTGCTGTGGGACCTCACCATCTTCCAGGTCCTTCTTGGGAGGTTTGATAGGGCGACCCCCACTCTCCCTTCGGGCCACTACCTTGGCTTGCTTGGGTTCTGAAAGTGGCGGGGGAGACTCACTCCGGCTGGCAGTGATGGCGGACGTCGTTGGCGTGGTTGTGTCTGCTTTCCGCTTCACGCCTTTTTTCTGTGACAACAAAGTACCAGTGAACTCCAGCAACAAGTAAGTGTACAGGGAGATGTGTCAAACGGCTGCCACACCTCTGGAGTGCAGACTGCCTGCCAGGTGCCAAGCTAGTGACCACATGCAGGGTCTTGTTTCCTTCTCAGCTGTCCCCACAGTACAGAAGACACCGAGGCTCAGAGGGGCCAGGCCCAGGGCCCAAGGTCACACAGCTGGCCGTGGTGAGGCTCGGACTCTCCCTGTCAGCCCTGAGGATTCAGCCATCCAGGTGGGTGAGCGTGCCACTGACCTGAGCAGCATGAGGTACTACAGGGAGTTCACCCAACATCTAAGAAGCACCACAGACTGGTGCCAGAGACAGGGACTTCCTGCTTTAAAGACCAAGAAGAAAAGTGCCAGACCAGGCCCTGAGCAGGTGCTTCAAGGACAGACACAAATCGAGCAGAAGGAGGGGAGGCAGGAGGAGCATTCCAGGCTAGATGGGTGGGGGCAGCCTGACCAGGAGACATGAAGCAGCCACAGCAGTTAGAGGCCAAGAGACTCCAAGGGCTGTAGGCATGGACAGACCAGGACTCTATCTGGAAGGCACAGGCATTGCAGAGGGCCCAGGAGATGTCACAGCCTTCCACAGGAGCACGTGGGGCTGGCTGCTCATAGCACACACACATATAGTCTCTGCCAAGGGACCTGAGGGGGTAAGGGGTCTCTGCCACAGCCTAAAGAGCCCAATCAATAGGTATCACCACTGAATTAGGAGGACCAGGACTCGGTATATATTGAGACCTGCTCAGTCAGCTGGTTCCTCTCAGTGGCTTGGCCACAAACTCATAGGCCAGATGACAGCAACAGAACCTGCCGTGGACAGCCCCTTAGTTACTTCCCCAGCCAAGCTGCCACCCTCAGGCTGACAGGGGCACAAGCTGGCCATCCAAAAACATTTGATGGACACCTACAGGATGGCAAGCACCAAGCACGAGGCCACAAAGGACCTGGGGTAGAAGGGCAGACTCGCTGTGGCAAACAGCCTGGCCAGGCGCCACCCGGAAGTGCAGGCAGTGAAGGCCACAGGGGGAGGGAAGGCAACGGAGGTGGCATTTTACCTTGGGAGAGCCATTTAACCCCTGAGCGCCCGTTTCCTCATCTGTGAGGGGGGACTACTGCCTGCCCCAGAGGGTCGCTGTGAGGATCAGATTGAAGAAGATAAACACATATGAGTGTCTGTTATGGGCCCTACTCAAAGCTGGAGACTCAATAGGCCTTGCCAACCCCACCTCAGAGAGCCCCCACTCCATCTATGCCCAAGTAGGGCCTGGCCAGAGCAGGACAGTGTCCACTGTGAAAACTCCCAGCCAACAAGGGACAGTTGTGCAGGCCCCTACAAACCCAGGCTGCTGTCACTGGCCATCACTCCCCCAGCGATGACCAGAGATGACCAGACCCGTCTTGCTCTCATTATTGCCCCCACACCTTCTCCACCTTCCCCAATGGCTTGTAAAGATCAGGGCTACCAGGCCAAAGAAGCTGGGGTTCCAGTCCAGCTTGGCCAGCACCAGCCATGTGACCTCCACCCCTGAGCCTCGGTCTTCTTGTCTGTGCAGAAAGCCTTTCCAAACAGCTGCACCTGGAAAGGCAGCAGAGCTCCCACCTGCCCCAGAGCTGCCCCTGCTTCAGAAACTTTAGGGGGCTTGGACCCCCAAATGACTTCCTCACCAGATAGCCATGCAGGCCCCAGGGAAGCTCACCTTGACTACAGGCGGTGTGGGAGGGACCACAGGGACGATGGGTGTCGCAGGAGGAGGCGGTGCGGCGGGTGGGGGGACAGGAACTGACGTGATGTTTGCAGTGATGGTTGGTACAGGGGTGGCGGCAATGACAGGTGTCTGGGATACAGTAGGGGGTATGTTCTGGAAGGGGGTTGCTGGGGAGACCGAAGATACAGCTGCCACTTGTTGTGTACCTTCAAGGCAAGGACAGGGAGCTCAATTCAGTAGGCTCTGTTTCCAGAAGCATCTAAGATCAATCATGCCATCCAGCCATAGCTCAGGGCCTTCTGGGATGGACCAAGACACCCTAACTAGAAGAGTCTCTCTGCCTCTCTTTGGAGGAGGGCTTGGCCCTACTGCCAGGACAATGTTCAGAGTGAGTCAGCTCTGGGTCCACAGCTAACTGACAACCCAGGACTCAGCCTTCCTCTCACACCTGGCTCCGTTTCAGCCACACCCTACCCAGTTCGTCATTCTATCTGACACATCTCTAATCAATACCCATTCTCAGACGTGGTTGGACCCCCAGATTTGCCCAGCGCTCTGGATAATGATCACCTTGACTCTCCAGCTGAGAGAGCAATTCCTCTAAACCAGGCAGCAAGCAAAGCCAAGCCAATGCTAAGATCAATAAAAACAGGAGTAAAATGTGGGAAGGGACAGACAGACATGTGACAGCAGCTACAGAAAAATCCTCTCTGGCCCAAACAGGCCACCTGTCTGACACAGCTAAGACCCTCCACCTGCCAAGCTTATCACACCTGTCCTACCTGGCAAGCAACAGACAAAACTTAGAGGGATCAAGGGAGTCACAGCAACCCCTCCACTTACAGCCGCAGCAGGGAATGCCTGTGCTCCCTCCCTGTCTGCTTCCTTTACCTGCATTCTGGGCTCCTGCAGCTGGCTTCCGGCCTTTGCCCTTCGGAGCAGGGGGCAATAGTTCCACTTCTTCCTGTGGCATCTGGGCCACTTTCTGCAGAAAAATTTTCTCTAAGGCCTGGGCCATTAGCACTATGTCATCTGTGGGCTGAAGACAGAGAACCCAGGTCACTCGCCGAGAAAGGAGCGGTGCACTCAAAAAGACCTCTGTGGGTTGTAGCTCAAGACAGCACTAAATCTTGTTCAGAGACGTGTCGATGTGGAAAATCTCAGAAGAATCAAAGTATAGAAACAGCCTTCACCCCGCAGAGAAAAGAAGCTTCCACAGCTCGGCACTAACACCTTGCCTGGGTCACCTGTGACTTTGGCCATCCGTCCCAACACTGACCACTCTGTACAATTCCCAAGTCACAGTGCTTTGTGTAACACCTTGGGTGGCTGCCCACAGGTCACAGCCTACTTGACCGCTTCTCCTCTTGATGGTAGGCTGGGCCCCTACTTTTGCACCTTTAGGCTTTCTAAGGTTGGGGGGCCTAGGCCCCAGGACAGAGCCTGTGGGCTGTGTCAGTGTCCGCTGAAAGCTGTCCAGTTTCCACTGACCCCCAGCAGACCATTGAAATGGCACAGGAACTCACTGACCACAAGAATGCTAGGGTTTGCCTGCTGTGAGCCTGAGAACTGTGGCAGAGGGCCTGAGCTCACAGGGCACCACAGTCATGCCATGGACCTGAGGCTCCCAGTGCTGAGATTGCTCCCTCAAGCAGCTTTGGGGCCCCGCGTCTTGTGTCTCACCTTATTATAAATGTAACAGTTTGTAAACATGGTGTTGAAGTCCTGCATACACTCACTGGCACTCCAATAATAATTATTTTCTAGTCTCTTCTTGATAGTCCCCATGTCCATTGGATTTTTTATTATTTTATGATAATCCTAGGAAAGAGGTGTTCAGAAGTGTTAGTCATGTAGCCAATGATATTCTCACACTTCCCAAGAACAGCAAAGTCCTCCCACATCAGCTGGGTGCCAGAGCCTGAGGACAGGTGGGCCATGAGGTCTGAGGGGACTCTTGACCAGTCCTCTTTGGCAAACTCTTGGTTTCTCCAGCTGGGGCAGAGCCTGAGTTGGCCCACATGCAGAGAGAACCAAACTTCCCGATTCTAAACCTACAGGTGTCCAGGGACCAAGGTGTGCACAGAAGTAAAGGTGCCTGCCTATACAGGGCTCCTCATGACAACTGCTCAGGTATGGCCATTTGTATCCAGATAAATCTGAGTGTGCACTGAAGGGACCATATCTGGAAGGTACTAAACACCTGGCATCTGACCGTAAGCACGCATGAGAAGTGGCCAGAGGCAGAGACCCTAGTACATGAAATAAAGACTTGAGTGACCCTCTGCCCAGGCCCCAACATCCTCCAGACCAGTGCTCCTCCTCCTTCCTGACGCTGTGACCCTTTAATGCAGTGCCTCATACTGTGGTGACCCCAACCATAAAGTTACCTTCCTTGCTACCTCACAGCTAAAATTCTGAACCATAGTGTGAATATCTGTGTTTTCTGGCAACCCCTGTGAAAGGGTTGTTCACCCCAAAGGACTGCAACTGACAGGTTGGGAACAGCTGCTCTTGCCCCTTCCTTGTATTCTTTCACCATGGAGGCCATAGGTTCTCCCCATTTCTTGTACTAGGGGTAACCACCTTGCCAGACCACTGGCTTCTGAGGCCCGGGCAACACCTGCTACATCTCAGACACCACCTTTGGGCAGGATTTCCAGGAGTGGGCTAAGGGTCACTCACAGGCAGGTTCAACTTGATTGCATCCACAGGCTGGTAGAAAGGCCAGGCGAACTGATGTTTCCAGAGTGTCTTCACCACTACGTTCTGCATGTACTGCAGTTGGTTAGTCTTTCGGCCGGGCTTGCTGGGGTTGGAGACCTCAGGTGGGGGAGGGTTCACAGGGCCCGGGGCTGCCGGGATCCCCGTGGGGGCAGCCGCCGTAGTAGTGGACATCCTCTGGCAGCTTAGTCACTTGCTGTCACAGCAACAGCTCAAAGAGGCGCTCCTCGTGGAGGCTTGGCATCCCATTTCTGAGCCCAATCAGGCACCTGAGGAAGAAGAAAGCAGAGAAGCTATCACTTCAAGAGCCTCCGCCTGAGCAAGGGCACTGTCTTCCCTACCCTCTTCATGTGTAGCTGTGGCATTTCTCAGAGCCACCCTAGCCACGACTTTTCTACCTGGGAAAAATGCAAACACGAGTCACCAGCTCCCAGAGGGGGTGGGGAGAATACGAAGGACCGAGTCACTTTCAGTTCACAGCCTCCCTGCGTGGCTGGGACTGGCTCAATTCTACCAGACCCTCAACTACTTGGCTGTGACAATGTTTAGAACAATTCAGGCTCAGAGAAAAACATGTATCCAACAGCTTAGCTGAGAGATGAGCAACAACTGAAGTTTGCAGACTTAAACCTAGCACAAAGAGTTGGGGCCCTGAGCAGGGCATGGCATGAGGTTCTAACGTAACCAGGAGAACCAGCTGGGGTTTGTGATGGTGGCTGGCTGTGACATGCCTGTCCCTCATCCAATCAGAATGGTGAAAGAGGGTAACCCCAATGGGCGGTCCTCTTCTGTATCCCACCTGTGTGTTCGGTCTCCGAATGCAATACATTCTGCCACTTCACAGTTCCTTAGCCTAGATGTCAGAAATGCTAGCCACATACAAAGCTGTCCATGGCAGTTCTGCAAATCCCGGAAAACTCAGGAGCATCAGAAAAGTTAGGGTGATATGCAATCCTGGTAGCATGCAGAGTGTCCCCGCTCCACAGAGCCCCTGCTGGAACTCTCCCAGTGCACCTCCACTGCGTGGTGTCCCTGCTGCACAGTACCGATGCAGGAGCACCAGGCAGCGAACTCTACAGTGAGGGTACTAGAGAGTAGACGAAGCATGAAATGAGACTACAGTGTACTTTACAGCAAGGACACCCTGTGAGGGGTACAGCAGGGGGTGCCATACAGGAGGGGCATGTGCAGGAACATACATTCCTCCAACACTCAACCCCCCTGCAGTCTGTGGGTAGTAGAAACCCTGAATAAATGTGTGCTGTTAACACAGGCACAACCAGTCTGAATCTTCTGGTCCACATGAGCAGCAAACTTCCTCCCCCAGATACTTAAGATCTAAAGCCACTCTCACAGCAACTAAACCTGTCTCCTTGACCCAGCTGTATACCATAAACCCTGCCTCCTCTTCGTTGAGCTGTATACAGTAACCTCACCTGCCTGTTCAATAGTATACCACAAACACGCTGACCTTGAAGGGTGCTACCGCTTCTCCCTCAAAGAGCCCGCCTACCTGACTCCCAACTATTTTTCTGAATCTGCCTGTCCTTCCTTCACTCCTTCGATGCTCTCAGTCAGATCTGTCCCTAGGACAGTTGCAAGGGCTTAGCAGCTATCTCCCAAGGAGGAAGCTGGGCAGCCCTGTGTGTGCAGTATGGACCCATTTCCACTGGTAAAGGCCTAGCATGGGCTCCACACTGCATGTGAGGCCTTGTGCCTCATCTGTGAACCTGGTGTCTTCCAGACTTTCCTATGTGCTTCTGCTTAGCACACTGCATCAGTTCCAGGGGACACCCAGAGGTGAGATGTCCAGTCTACTTACTCCAGGACCAGTGGTTCTCAGAGCACTTGAGAACCCTTGAAGTCTGACCACAAAGACTGTAAATGCTGCACTCTGAAGCTCTTTCGGAGAAGGCTGGTTGCTAAACATTTGGTGTCATCTACTCCCAGCAGGTTCAACTCCCTCCACCACAGCTCGGGGTACATCAGATGTGTCATCAGCCAAGCCATTCTTACTGCCCACCCTGCATCCAGGAAGTGCTTCTGAGCATCTCGGGCACTGGCTGTATCTGCACTGAGGCTCTCCAGGTATCCTGGGCACCCACAGTATGCCACTTCAGAGGTCCTAGCATCTCCACACCCAGCACACACAGCCCCATGGGGGCAAGCAGCCCCTCCAACCTGTGTGAAAAGCCATGAAGCCGTGTCCTCCCTCCCTTGTAGACCAAAGACCACCAAAGCATAATAAGCCTGGGCTGTCTACCTACCAGGATGTCAGTTTCTTTCTCTACATTTCTCACTGGGATCATCAGACAGCCCTGCCCTATATAAACAGGTAACCCTGTTAAAATATTGGATCAAGTCACTTGTAGGTTCAAACCCCTCCTAACCTCACACTAACCAGCAGAGCCTGAGGTGGCAGGGCCCTGGGATGTGCCGCTGCAGTAGCCTCATTGGCCTTCATTAGACCCATGAGCTCTCCAGGCCTCCTTGGAACTGAAACCTAAACAGCAAGAGCTTGCGGGGCGGGTCTTGTAATTCATCCTTGCTACCGGAAAGCCCTTTACCTCTCATGGGGCTGTCAGCCTGGAGTTAAGCACTCAGGGCTCAGGCAGCACAAGCTGGCCACGACCAGTGTACGAGTGGAAGATGATGCTCTCATATAGATTCCTAGGAACGAAGGCTGGTCCTGCTGCTGTGTGGGTCTGGGGAGCTGAGACATGAGACTCAATCTGACCAGGGGGAACCACGACACTGAAAGGCCTCCTCTGAAGAAGGCAGATGGTCACAGTCCTTTCCATACCCAGATCCTGGAACCCACCTCCTGAAAATGTCCTAATGCCTGGGATGCAGACAAGCAGGGTGACAGCAGGGTGTGGGTTAGGGAAGGTGGGAGAACCCAGCTGTCTAGTTCCCAGGACTACCAGAGACAGGGGCTAAAAGGTAGGACCCCAACCATTAAGCATCTAAGCTCCCTGGCATACTACCATCCCCAGGGACTAAGTCAGATGTCCACATACCCCCTTCAGAGCACACTCAGTCTGGGCAGCAGGGACCACTGTAAGCTTGGCCTGACCTTCCCCCATTAGTGCCTAGCAACCATCAACCAACCAGACAGCAGTGCTGAGTGAACCAGACACCAGAACCTGAGAAGAAAGGAGAGTCATGGACTTCCTTGAAAGCCATCTCCCATGGGAGAAGCAGCTTGCTTGCTCAAGCCTTTCCCCCTCCTCCCCTCACCCCTCTTTCCTCCCTCTCCCCAACCCCTCTCTCTGTATGTTTTTTTCAAGACATGGCTTCTCTGTGTAGCCCTGGCTGTCCTAGAACTGGCTCTGTAAGCGAGGCTGGCCTCAATCTCAGAGGGAGATACGCTGGCCTCTGCGTACCAAATGCTGGGATTAAAGGTGTGAGTAAAGGCCACTACCCAGAAGAGAAGCAGCCTTCTGACCCATGATGGGCCCAAGCTGCTTATCAGGGTGAACGCTTGGGAAGCAACTGAGGCTTCCAGAAAGTACAGCAGAGACAGACTATCAGGGCCTGCTGCAGGCACAGTCACAAACACACCAGAGTACTCAAATATGCAGATCCCACCAATACAAGGAGAAGGAACTTCAGTGGAACCCTAAAAGCCCAGTCTCTAAGGCTGGCAGGGAGGGGAGTCATGGCAACCAGAAATGCCAGCAGGCACAGCATGTCTGGGGCCTTCTATCTCACTGATGGACATACCTCTGCAATACTCACAAGCCTGTAGGTCAGAGGCCTCCCTTCCTTCCTTTTTTGTTCTGGCTCAAGACAGTCTCACTCTACAGCTCAGGCTAGTCTGGAACTCACTATGTAGCTCAGACTGGCTGATCCTATGACCTATCTCGTTTGGTCACTGCCAAACCAGTGGACACAGCACTCTATAGGGATGAGAGTCCCTATGCAGATCCCTAGCCCCAGGCCTAAGGAACATCCCAATCCAACATCACCTTCTGTGGTTGGGGAAGGTCAAATGGCCAAGGGCCTGCTGCTAAGAGCTTTTGAATAGATTCTGCAGGAGGAAGGCTGTGGCACCCACAGCTGACTTCCCTACAGAACTGTGGATCCCCTCGATTAGGCCTCCAGGACAACAGGCTCCATTCTGTAATTCAGGAACCAGGCTTGGGTTAAGGTGTGCCACTCAGGATTGAAGCTCACAGGACTGAGCAGGTGCCTTGGACGTGTCTGCTGAAAACCCGTACTGGAGAGGTGCATGCTCCTTCTCCTTTAGGGGGTTTGCACTGTACATTCCATAAATGAAAGTGTCTGGAGCAGAAGACAAATGGAGGACTGGACAAATCAGACTTCCCCAACCTACAAATCTGTACAGATGCAGTCTTCTCCTTCCCCACCAGCAACAGTGAGACCCAAGGATCACATCCTTCAAAAAATAAGGCAGGGGCCAATGGACTCAGGTAGGCTAGCTAGGATTGAAGCTAAAGAAGGGTAGTACCAAAGAGACTTCAGGGCTTCACACATTTCTAACTCACAACATCTCCCCTGAGCCCCACCTGCCTCAAAAAAAGGCATGAGGGGTTCCGGGCTGCCTTGGGGTTGCTCTGTGGTTGAGGTGCAGATAGATGGTCCCGCACATTTGGTGCCCATGGATCTAGAAACCAACCTTCTAGATGCCAGTCCAAAGAGGTGCACACATAGGATGGCAGTAAAGGAGCTAGCCGGTGGGGCATGGCATTGACCACCCAGCCCCACTGACAGCCAATGAATGCCAGACAGCTCTTCACTGCAGCAACCCCCAGGGGCTGCCCTCCTATCTGCTGCTGATCCTGACAAAGCCAGGACACAGAAACTGCAAGCCCTCCAACAGCTGGCCTTCAGAAGCTCCAGAGTGTTACCAATACTCACAGCAACTGCTTCAGCCACGCACGACAGAGATGGAGCCTGTATCTCATAGACAAAACAAGGGTTAGGCCCTCACTGAGGTCCACTCTCCCAGGCCTGCCACTCAGCAGAGTCTGACTTCTCTACAGAGCCCCGGAATCCCCTTATTTGGGCCTCCAGGACAGCACAAGACTCCCACCATGGGCAAGACCTCAATCAAGTATGAGTGAAAGTCCATCTGAGGAGGTATTAGCCTCAAGAGGATGTGAAACCACCCAGTGTGGAAACTCAGACAAACCACAGAGGCCGACAAACACCAGAGGAAACCTGGAGCAAGTCTCTATTGAGATTGTGAAGAAGCACCTGAATGCTGCAGGGGCCACCCAGAGAGTATGGGGCCAACTCATGCCCTGACCACAGCCTCCTCGACACACCAAAGAAAGGCAAGAAAGGCCTGTGAAGTCCCGGCTCCCCATTCACTCTCCCTACAAACCCATTCAGGACAGAGGGACAGGAAGGGGAGGCCTTAATCCTGCAGATTTCCCAGCCTCACTGCATGGCTTCAGGCAGGCCCTCTCCCCGTCCCCAGGCCTAAGAATGAAAGCAGAAACCCAGCCTTTAAGTCCAAAGGACAATTCAGCAAAGGTGAGAGGTCAAGGCTCAGAGGCCCTGGACAGATGCGGAGGGGGTAGGAGGAACCTGCAATTTTATCACCATGGAAAACACCCAGTAAGTTCGATGCAACTTCAGAACCTTGTCAGCCTACAAGCTGTGGGGCTCAGGTCTCCCCACTCTCCTCAGGCCAAGCACTACTAGACAGAAGGGACATAAGGGCCAGCACCTACTACAACCCAGCCTTCAGGCTTGGCAAAGGTCAGCTCTACTGCTACTCCCCTGAGCACACAGTACCTTCCCCTATGCTAACCCTGGGTCAGACCAGCCACTGGACAGTTGCCAGACCTCGGAAGCCTATCTAGCCTAGGAAGCCTTTCTTGGGACCCAGGGAAGAAGCCTCTACTCTGAGCTTCAAGGCAAGCTGTGAGGGCTATCTCCCTGGGAAGGGAAGGCTGCCCAGGCCCTGTATGTGGGAGAGTCCGGAAGGAACAGGGCCAGTCCAGCTCCCAGAGACTCCAGAATGCCTAAACTGTGGAGAGGCAGGGGCCATTCTCAGGGACTTCCAGCTGGGGACATCTGAGATCCGCAAAAAAGTGGCCCTGGGGCATGTTCAGGGAGGAGGCAGCACAGATACAGATAATGGAGGGGTTGAGGAGGCTGCCTGAGTTGTCAGAATACAAAGAAAGCAATACAGGGTATGCCCACATTTCTTTCAATAGGGGACTCAAAAGTGTCCATTGCTGACCATATACTGCTCCACCAGCCTCAAGATGCCTTAAAGAGGCTTTCTCACTCAGGAGACAGAGGCAGGAGGATCTCTGAGTTTGAGGCCAGCCTGGACTACATAGCAAGTTCCAGGAAAGCCAGGGCTCTACATACTTAGTCTCCATCCCTACCCACAAAAAGAGGCTGTTCTTGGTTCCAAGTAAGAGCTCACGTCTACATACTTAAGCTCAACCTATCTCCATGCCTAGTTTTCTCATCTCCTAGAGTCACCATAGCTCTGGAGGACCCTATATTGACGGGTCCCTTCTTACACGGGGTTTCTAAGCCCCAGGGACCCTAGTAGTCCAAGTTTAGCCCCAGGTCCTTGCCCCTAGTCCCAATACATTGGTGGGCATCCCATGAGCTCCACCTCTAAGGTAGGCAAGGAGCTACTCATATGTGGACAACAGAGACCTATTGTGGCCCAGGCAGGAGGAGCCAGAGCCAGGCTCCAACAGAATCATCTACCTAGATTCACCACTGTTGCCACAGAACTCTCCACAATCCTGCAGGCCGCTGCCTTCACACTGGCATACCTACCAGCCCTGGGAAGGGCCACCCTAGTGTTAGCCCTCCAAGCCTGGAGAAACAGATCTGTTAGGGCAGGGCCAGTCTCTGTGACAGACAGAGCCAACTGCTCATTGCTGTGAGGCCTGGAGAAGAACATGGCTTGGGGCCTCAAGGCAAACAGGGGCCTTTATGGGGCCTCCCTGTCCACTGTGGACTCTCCTGAGTGGCACTGCCTGTCCTTCACTGCTAGGGAGCCTTAGCCAGCACCCCAAGCTCACCCTGGTCATATCACACCTGCTTCTGACAGCTGTCTGGCCCTGTCTGGCTCGGAGACCCCGCTCTGATAGAACACGCTCCACCCCAGGAAGGGTCAGCTTTGTTGAACCCATGGCTGTCCAAGGGAAAAAGGCACACAAGGCTCAGTGGCTACAGCTGTCACCAGTCACCACACCTCTGACTTCCAACTGTCGCCATGGCCCCATGCTCTTAAGCCTGGGTGCCTCATACCCCAGCAGTCCACCCAAGAAAACTAAGCTTCTCTTTGTCTGGAGACTGTGGCCTCTGAGGCACCACACCAGAGCCACCCTACACTCTTCTAAGGACATTTAACCTGCATAGGGAAGGTGGATCATGCACCTTGTACTTAGTCCCAGTACCTTTGCAGGAAGCCCCTCAAGTGGGCCGCCGTGCACTAAGGTTCAGGGAGCTGGATACTACATGGAACAGCAGAACCCTGCAGAACAAAGCTGGGCAGCAGGCCCAGCCAGCACCTGGACGTTGGGTCACAGAAGAAACGTTCTCCTGTTGGGCTGCATGACAAGAGGCCAACTCAAGTCCCTAAGGGCTGCCACCTTCTCTTTTTCACCTCCTCTCGGAACACCCCCAGTGCAAGCCCAGGGGCCAGGATAGGAGGGTCAATGCAACTAGGTTCACAGTCCAGAAACTCAACGACCACCTCTTCCCATCTACCACCCACGCAGCAGGTGTCAGTCAGCCAAGAGCAAGAGAAGGCCACCACCTCAATCAGCCTTTACTCCCAAGTGCCTCCCTCATCCAACCTGGAGGCCCTGAGGAACATGTTCCATTAGACCACATGGGAAGGAAGGCTGAGAAATGTGGCTGCTTAGGAGACCACAAGGACAAGAAACACAGGATCAGGTGGTCAGAGGGTCAGGAGCCCCGGGGGTACCACCCTGCCCTGTCCTCAGGCCACTAAAGACAGGCTCCATGCCTACCCAAACCAGACTGGGACAGAGCTAAGAATGCTGAGCACCACAAGGGCACCTGATTCCTGAGTCCAGTGTTCTGCATCTGCCCTGACTCCAGTAAGCTGGGTCAGCTCTCCAGAGCTCTATTTAGTGGGTAGCCAGGGGCTGAGTAGTAACCCACCTTACCCTCAGTCTATCAGGCTGCACTGTCCAGAGGAGGACATTACCTACGGGGCTCAGTCAACTCTGCTGCTTTCTGCCATATGCTACAGGGCATGCCACATAGTAAAGCCCAATGGCAGAAGCTACTGCAACTGCACCCAAGCAGACTATCACAGGTAGAATTATACAAGCAGAACCCACACACTGTGCATAAGCAGCTGAGGCCATCCCACACCTAAGACCTGTGGTTTAATGCCTATGACCCAAATGTCCCCTCCACCTGACTCCAGGTTCCACCAAGATCCTCCTCTATAGGTCACACACAGTGTGACTTCTGGAAGTGCCCAGACATGGGTCAGGAAGCCCAACTTCCAACGCCACTAGGAGTTAGTTGACCAGGGACCCTTGGACATCTCTGTATCCACGTGATACTTCTGAGCAGCTGGAAGCCCCTCCTCCGCCAGTCCTGAACATTTTGTTAGGTTCTGATAGCCTCTGTGGGGCTCTGGGCCTGACTGGGGAGAGGGGTCCCCAAAATGTATCTCTAGTTCAAAGTCATCAGGCCATATGGAGACACTGAGAGATCAAAGCCAACAGTACTGAACTGCCAGAACCAAAGCCTACGCCACATACACAACATGGACTCAGATCTACTTCAACCAAGAGGCCTACAAAGAGACTACCAACTTGTGAGCACTCACAATAGGACACTTTCCCCTGCAAAAGAAGCCACCAACACTAAGATAGCTGGGTGTCCCACAGGGCATCAGTGACCACAAATAAACGTAGACAGCACCACATGTCAAAATGTACTGCAACCAGCAGCCCCCAGGTACAGGGGATAGTTATGTGAGGACCCCATAAGCTTCAAGGCTGCCCCATGGGAAGGAGTGCGGCTTTCTTAATGTCCTATTACCTTCTGAAGCATGGAGAGGCCTCCGTGAACCCTGTTTTCCCCACCCTGTGGCTCTCCCTTTTGAGATGAGATCTTGGTACTCCCGCATTTATTTGAACAGAGGGTAGCGAGGTTCCACTTGTGGCCTTGGGCCACCCTCCCCCTGGGAAGGCTCTGGCGAAGTAAACCAGGAAGTGGACAAGGTAACCCTGAGAGCCCTGGGGGCACAGCTCCAGGCTTACAGGAACCAGGGCAGAAGCAAGCCTTCCCTTTCAGCGCTCCACCATTTTCACCTTCTGTGGATCTAAGGGCACCTTTACAAGCTCCAGCCCTTCTTATTCAAAGCTCATTTCTAAAACAGGATACTGCACTGTGGAAAGAAAGCAGTTACTCTTTGTGAAAATAAACCTGGCAACTCCTAAAAGTAAAATAAAACAAAGTAAATAGATATTTAGGTAGAGAAATGAATGAACTGGCACACCCCCTGGTCATCCACCCTGCAAAAGCTTTTCAATGCCTCTCTCCTGGATTTCCCAGATGTGGGGCTAGGACTGGATCTCCACAGATTACTGATGCCTTGCACAGGCAGTAGGCCCAGAGTTTATAAGCAAGGTCAGGAAGAAATTACCCCCATATTCTGAACTGTCAAGCTTCTACCTCACCTCTCCTGATCTTCAGTCAACAGTGCACACCAAGGCCTCAGACAGAACAAACAGCAAACAGGCCTTTATTTGCAAATGAGAGGCCACACTCAGGGCCACCCAAAAAGGTCACTGGGGCTTGGGGCTTGATCCTTGCAGGAGTCCTTCCTTTCCTGGACCCTGGAAAGCTCGTGAGAAACTAACTTCAAGCAGCATAGCAGAGATCTCAGCTCTCTTCAGGGACACCCTTCTCCGCCCCCAGCCCACCTATAATTCACACCACTAAGAAAGTGTGCAAAAGGGGAGGGGGGACAATCAGCTTGTCCTCATGGTGGGGTGGGACGAGACAGGATCTGAGCCCTTACAATTCCTTCCTTCACTCATTTCTCTTCTTGCACCCAGCCCCATGTCAGCTACTGAAGAACACATGTATGACCTCAGAGACACAAACTTCTACCGTTAAGAAGTAAGGTACAGAGGGAAACACCACCAGCTGTGCACTTATTTCAGGCAGAAAGCTTTCGATCAAAACTGTAAAGGACAGAACCTTATGTTTAAGCCCTGAAGTATGAACTCACAAAAGGTATGCCCCCTTCCCGCTCCTTACCCTCCAGGGCAAGAAGGCTGTTTATGGCTTCCTTGTCAGCCCTGCCCCCGGCACAGCAACTGGTGGAGAGAACTTCCCCAAGCCGCCAGGATTTTTCACCGGGAATGCTCAAGAACCTTACATACGAGAGGCTTTGAGGTGCGCATTCCTCACCAAACTAGCTTGCTTGTTATACACGAAGTAAGAAAAAGATGTGCACCCCACCCCTCCCACCTCAATCCGACTCGACCTCGCCCGGATTAAGTACTCCTTCAGGCAGATTTCAAAATGCGAACTGGGTTTCCTCCTGGCCTGGCTACAATAATCCAGTAACTCGCGAGCGCGCAAAGTCGTCTCCTGGGCCATAACTCTGCAAAGGCAGCCGCCGCCCCCCAAGCCACGCCGCCGCTGCCCCATTTGCAAGGCTCCTGCAGTGTCCAGGCCCAGCCTGGCCTGCCCCGCGACGATCCGCCCTACTGGGCGCCGGCAAAGTGGCGCCGGAGTGACCCTGGGCACACCGCGCGCACCTTCCCGCGCCGCGCGTCCTCCGGGCAGTCCCCTTCGGAAGATGGCGGGCAGAGGAAAAGGGGAAAGGAAAAAAAAAATCCCTTCCGTGAGGGAGGGCTGGCGCGGAGAGCGCGGGCTGTGCCAAGTCCAGGCTGGGAGCTCCGACCAAGGCGACGCCTCCCAGTCCGGCCCGAGGTGACCGGCAAGCCGCGAGCGCAGAGCGCAAGGCGAAGGGCAGCGGAGCCCGCGCAGTCGCCGCGACCCGGGGCAAGCGGCCGCCGCGCTTTGTTGCATCGCGGCCGCGCACAAAGGCGGCGGCCCGGGTCTCCGGGCTTCGAGACGCGCGGGAGGCCTGCACCATGCGTTCCGGGCCGCGTCCTCTCAGCCGGGCTCGCCGTCGCCGCTGCCCCCGCCGCCGCCGCCCCGAGTGTACAAGGAAGCAAGAAAAAGGCGTACTTGGCCTAGGCGGCTCCAGCGCCGTCTCCTCCCGGCCCGCGCGGCCGGCTCCTCTTTGGCTCGCCGGCCCCGGCAGCATAATAGACGCGCCGGAGCTGTACAGGGCTCATGCGCTACGCCGCGGCGCCTGGCGGGAGTCGTAGTCCGCGCCCGGGCTCGCGCCAGGGCCGCCCAGGGGAGGCCGAGGCACACGGACTACATGTCCCGGCCCTGCCGGCGCCACGCCGTGCCCCGCCCCGCGCGCCCCCGGCCGCCCGCCCCGCCGACCTGGCCGCCAGCGGGCCCGGCCTGGGGGCGCGTGGGGGCGGGGCTGGGAGGTTGCCCGCCTGGACCCGAAGGCGACGCTGGAACCCTGGCCAGCCCGCGCGCCTTCCCTCGGGTTCTCAGCCACACGCAGAGAATAAGAACTGGTGGGCGGATTTCCAGAAGCCTAGGAAAGCGTGGGAAAGGCGGGAACGCAGTTAGCACCCTGAGGTCACTACCCGGGCACCCCGAGGCCTCCCTCAAACCCCGAAACGCGCACAAGCAGAGCGGCACGCACCGGCCCTGAGCCCGTGTTTGTAAACAAACCGCGTGCTTAATTAGCCTGGCGAGGGCGCGCGCTGGGCGGTCCTTGCCAGGGAGGAGCCGCGATCAATCCCGCCCCGACGCCCTGGGGCGGGTTGAAGACCTGGGGACTCCGGGAGAGACCTGGCCGGTGGTGCAGGGAAAACGTCAGTTTTTCAGAGCTAGACACCAGTAAAGGATGCTCCAGGCTGTGCCAGCCGACTTTCCCTCTCCGGAGCCTCAGTGTGTCCCCATGTGCCTATGGAAAGACAGGAACGAGATAAGTCTCGCCCCTTTTCTGCGTTTTGAAAAGGTTAGGTAGCAGTCGCGGTTCAGATCTTGGTTTGGGGGAAAATTAGTCAATTTTTATCCAGCTGTAACTTAAGGTGAGTGCGTGTTAGACCCCAACAAAAACGTCACAAACAAAACAAGTCTTTCCATCAGTGCCCGCTGAACCTGCCAATGCAGGGCTCCAATTCCTGGTGTGAGCTGGACCCATTCCAAGACCCCGGTGTCACTGAGTTTACTTCTGGTTGAGCAGGCACTTTGCTGCATGCAGGAAATGCACAGGTGGTTGTGGTATTAAATACCAGACACACACACACCGAATATGTTCAGTCCCTGGAGATGAAACAGACTCAAGAAGGCAAAGTGACTTTTCCCAGGTCTCAGAGCTCATCATATACAAGAGGGTCGTTGGAAAAGATTGGAGGACAAGCTGGAACCTCTCCAGGCTTTCCTTGTTACCTCTTTGGCCTACAACATGGGTGCTTTTCACACCCTGGGGAAAGGCAGCCACTGCAAGGAAACCCTGTTTTTCAATTGCAGACTGGACACAGGGTAGGAGAGCATGACCTGGGAGGCTCTAAGTTAGAATCCTTAGACTCTTGACCCCAGGCTCTCCAGCCCAAAGCCATGACTGGATCCTTGTAAAACTACAGCCACCAGCCACCGTGGAGGTTCTTGTCTCATTCCTGCTGTCTGGGTCTCTCCTTTCTGAACACACTGAGCACTCTGGTTACTAGGACAAGGGACTTGCCACTTAACTTTTTAAAAACAAAAAACTCTGTGTGTGTGTGTGTGTGTGTGTGTGTGTGTGTGTACACGCACGCGAGTGCGCACATGTGCCACAGAGCACATGTGGAAATCGGAGGACAATTTGTGAGAGCTGGTACTCTCCTACCACGTGAGTCTTGGAGATTGAACTGGAATCACCAGACTTAGACACAAGCTCCTTGACTTCCTAAGGTATCTCTCATCAGCCTAGTGAGTCACCAGTTTTAAAAGACCCCTTGGGGCTGAAGAGGTGGCAATGTACTTAAGAGACCCTATTGCTCTTGCAGAGGACCCGGGTTCGATTCCCAGTACCTACATGTTAGTTTCGTCTAAGACCCTCTTCTGAAGTCCATGGGTACCAGGTATGCACAAGGCATACTTACATAAACATAGGTAAAAGTAAAACACCCACATAACATGGAGTAAGGCTTTCAAATAAATTGTAAAGATTGAATCATCTACCTTCCAAGCTCCCACCCAAAAAGATCTGCAACCAGGCTTGGTCTTGTAGGACAATGGGCCATGTGCCAGGCTTCTTGAGGCTGCCTGCCATGTTCGTGCTAGCTTCTGACCTCTCACTGAGATGCCCCTAGAAATTCACAAGAATCGGGACCTCTCCAAGGCCTAGTACCCCCTTCTCACAGCACCACCCTCGTCTCCGAGTATCCCAAAGGCCTGAAGGGAGCACCTCTCCTGGGCCTGTCTGGCTCTGTAAGAGATGAAGCTGTACGAGAAAAGAGCTCGTCTGAGTTTCAGAGGCCTGAGCTGGCCATTCCCAGAGCCAACACTGGTGCCCCTTCCTGGAGTCCCATGAGCATGGGGAGGGATTCTAGGTTCCCCAGCTGTCCTCACCAACAACAAAGTTCAGCCTTAAGTGAGACCACCTAATCTCACGATCATGCTTCCTCCTCTGTCAAGGGTATAAAAATAGCCCCTGACTTTCCAGCTTCTCGAGGGTTCGGGTGGGGCAAGGCAGGCCTGAGGCACATCACATCGGGCCTTTGCCTGCCTTTCCTTCTCCGTCCCATCTCTCTACCTCCTTGCCTCATCCCTTGTGACCTTGGTCTATCCTGTTTTGTTCCTCTAGGGCCTTCAACAGCTTGTGACACCTAGTAGGTACTCTTAACTGTTGGAAGAATTTATATTCATTTCTGTACCCTAGCCTCTACCTTATCTACCCTGCTCATGCCATAGGTCCCACAGGGTTCCAGAGCCAGGCTCTAGCTTCTGCCCCCTGTCAGTCAATCAGTCTGCCCTTACATTACAGTATCTGGAGAGGAGCTGAGAGCTCCTAACAACTTGGTCATTCCTAGGCAGCTTAAGGTTTGCCAGGCACTGTTTTGCTTTTGTTTTTTGTTTTGTTTTGTTTTTTAACATTGCTTTTTCTGGCCAGGCATGGTGGTGCACGTCTTTGATGCCAGCATTCAGAGGCAGAGGCAGGTGGATTTAAGATCAAGGCCAGCCTGGTCTACAAAGAGAGTTCCAAGACAACCAGGGCTACACAGAGAAAGCCTGTCAAGAGAGAGAGAGAGAGAGAGAGAGAGATCTTTATTTTGTTTCTGTGTGTGAGAGTTTTGCTTGCTTGTATACATGCACAAAATGTGCATGTCTGGTGCCCAGAGAACACCTGATCATCTGGCACTGAAGTTACAGATGGTTGTGAGCCAGCACGTGGGTGCTAGAAACCCAAGCTCAATTCTCTTCAAGAGCAAACTCTCTTAACTGCTGAGCCTTCTCTCCAGGCCCTATTGGAGCAGTTTTCTGAGGTGGTGATCACTGTGCCCATGTAACAGTGGAAGCAAATTGGACAGTGAGGTGACACTGGCAGCCTGAGCAGCGGTGGGAGTGAGTGCCCATTTCACTTTCGGTCTGACCTTGAGGAGATAACTGTCACCAGGAGGAAACAAATGGTTCTTTCATAAAAGGGAGCCCCAAGGGAATGGAGCTGGGAACAGAGCTTTCCCCTTCCCTGTCCCCAAAATAGGAAAGATAAAGGTCAGCTCAGCCCATGGTATGGGACTGTCATCCTCCCACCTGGGAGGCTGAGGCAGGAGGATTGCAAGACTTGTCTGGGCTGCAGAATTCAAGGCCAAACTGCATGACCTGGTTAGTGAGACTTTGTCTCAAAAATAGAAAGAGCTGGGTAGTGCTGGCACTCAGGAGGCAGAGGCAGGAGGATCACTTGAGTTGGAGGCCAGCCTGGTCTACAGAGTGAGTTCCAGGACAGCTAGGGATACACAGAGAAACCCTATATAAAAGCAAACAAACAAACAAAAGGAAGCTAGATGGCTCAGTGGTTTAGAGCACTGCAGCTCTTCCAGAGGACCTGGGTCTATATCCCACTACCCACATGGCAGCTCGCAACTGTCTCATGCCCTCTTCTGGCCTCTGTGGGTACCAGACACATACAAGACGCACAAACATACGTGCAAGCAAGATACCCATACACATAAAATAAATAAATAAAATGAGAAGTGAAAAGGGGGCGACGGGCCGAGTCTGTGGTAGAACACTTGCCCAGTGTGCACCGGGCTCTAGGGGCAATGCCAGCACACCACACATGTTCACTGCCTACAGGAAAGAGAAGAAAGAATTCAGGGGCTCTTACTCTCTCACCCTCTTAACCTCTCGTCCCTTCTCTCCGCACGCCCCTCCTCCCTCTCTCCAAGTGTCCCTGGCCGGCCTCCACCCCGCCTCACTCTCTGCCTTTCTCTCTCTCTCCTCCCTCCTCAGCTCCCCTTCTCATTTCCTAAATAAACTCTTTTTCCATATGAAAACAGAAAAAAAGAATTCAGGGAAGTAGTGAATGACAGTTTAGACAGCCAGGGTTGTTACTCAGAGAAACCCTGTCTGTTCTGGGGGGGGAGGGGGGGGAGACAGAGAGAGAGAGAGACAAAGAGAAAGTGACAAAGAGATTGCCTGGGTTCAATCTCTAGTACCACACAAAAGATGGGAAAAAACAGATTTGCAACTAAAGATAGTAAACGACATCCACTAACATATTAGCAGGATCACAGAGGTGACCCAATGTGGGACTTACCCAGGAACAACAGAGGGTTCAATGTATTAAACATAACCAATGCGACACTCAAGGGATGGAAAGAATAAAACCTACATAATCAAGCTACAGCTGAACTGTGAACCCCAAAATTCCTGTATTGAAGTCTTAGCTCTTAATACCTCAGATGTAAGTAAGTTTAAAGATGGGATCTTTAAAGATCTGAATTAGCCGAGCAGTGGTGGCGCACACCTTTAATCCCAGCACTTGGGAGGCAGAGGCAGGCGGATTTCTGAGTTCGAGGACAGCCTGGTCTACAGAGTGAGTTCCAGGACAGCCAGGGCTGGACAGAGAAACCCTGTCTCGAAAAACAAAACAAAAAACAAACAAACAAACAAAATAAAGATCTGAATTAGTAAGCCATGTTTTGTGGCATATGCCTTTAATCCCAGCATTCAGGAGAGAAAGGGAGGTGGAAGTCTGTGAGCTCCAGGCCAGCCTGGTCTACACAGGGAGACACTGGAAAAGCAAGCAAGCAAGCAAGCAGAGAGGCAGGGAAGGAAAACAGGCCAGCAGGCTGAAGAGATGGCACAGTGCTGAAGAGTGCACACAGCTCTTGTTGGCATCAGACTCTTACAGAGAGTTCCATTCCCTAATTATCAGACGACACCCCACCAACTGCATGTAACTCTAGCTCCATGGAGAGCTGACGCTTCTGGCCTCGATGTGCATCTGAACTCATGTGTGCATGTCCACATACAGGCACACGTAAACATAATTAGAAAATAAACAAATTTAAAATCCATAAAAGAAATAGGAGAGGAAACTACCAAGGACAAAGGATTGGCAAATTATGCAGATGACAAAATTCTAGTTGTCTGGTCCAGCACCTGAAGTCTTACACTAAAGAGCTTGCTTTTTGTTTTTTTGGTTTTTTTCAAAGATTTCTTTACTTATTTTATGCATTCAGACACACCAGAAGAGGGCATCGGACTCTATTACAAATGGTTGTGAGCCACCATGTGGATGCTGGGAATTGAACTCAGGACCTCTAGAAGAGCAGTCGGTGCTCTTAACCGCTGAGCCATCTCTCCAGCCCCAAGAGTTTGCTTTTTTTGCAAAGCAACTCAGTAAGGTCACAGTGTGCACCAGCTGAGTAGAAGTGGTCTATGAGAGGCCAACCCCAGGAAGCACCCTTTGGGCTCCTCTCTAGCTGCAACCTTATCTACTGCCTCAAGCGTATTCAAGAATATAGGGGGAGTGTAAAACAGTCTGACAGCAAGATCATTGAGCCCTGCCACTGGATTCCAGACCTGTCATTCCCAGTGAGTACAGGGTGAGAAAGGAAGAAGAGAAGCAGAAACCAATTCATCCCGTGAGCAAGGTAGCGCAGGTATTTTGATGAAGGACAGCTCAGGAGCTGCCCCTTTAGCGGGAACTTGTTTTACAAGAGGAGCCTCGAAGACAGAAAAGGGAAATGGATCATCGAGCAGACACTGTCCCCATGTCCACTCACTCACCGTGCAAAGGAGCCAGCCATTCTGGGAGCTCAATGAGGAAACAACCCCTCTGGTGTGAAGAAGAGGTAGCCACCTTTGAGCTGGGCAAGATTTTGTCATGTCCCCCCCCACCCACACACACACTTTAGGCTGCAGGTAGGGACCAGGAGCTCTGAGGACACTGGAACATGTTTCAGGAGAAGCTGGAGGTTTTGTTTTTTGTTTGTTTTTCGGGTTGGTTGGTTTGGTTTGGGTTTTTTGGTTTTGGGGTTTTTTTTGCTTTGTTTTGTTTTTTGCATTGTTAGATAGGGTTTCTCAATGTAGGTCTGGCTGTCCTGGAACTCACTGTGTAGACCCTGTTGGCCTCAATACTCATTCCCAGCCTTAAAAAAATAAATCAATCTCTCTCTCTCTCTCTCTCGTTTTTTTTTTTGAAACAGGGTTTCTCTATATAGCCCTGGCTGTCCTGGAACTCACTCTGTAGACTCAGAAATCTGCCTGCCTCTGCCTCCAGAGTGCTGGGATTAAAGGCATGTGCCACCACTGCCCGATTTCTTTCTTGGTTTTTCAATTCAAGATTTCTCTGTTCTGACGGTGCTGAACTCAAGAGATCCACCTATCTCTGCCTCCAATCGCACAGCACAAAAAGAAATCTTAAAGTTAGGGGTTTGTTTTGCTTTCTGTGAGTGAGTTTAACTCTCAGTCAGTGTAGCTTGTTGCATTATCTGTCTCAGCCGGGCTGTGTTCATGGACTGTACACACTCATTTTGAGGACCCCAAGTTCAAAGGTGAAAACACGGTGATGTGCTGTGGTACAGGCTTGATGTGGAAAAGGGATTCCAAGTCAGCAAGATGCTCTCTGTTGTACATAGGAGGGCGGAACCTCTGAGTTCTAGTGAGATCTACAGCTCTGTGAGCGTGGGTTTTTGCTTTTTAGTTTTTTGTTTGGTTGGTTTTTTATTGTTTTGTGTGTATTAAGTTTTTTTGTTTTCTGGACCGGGTTTCTCTGTGTACCTCTGGCTGTTCTGGAATTCTCTCTATAGACCAGGCTGAGATCAAACTCAGGGATCTGCCTGCCTCTGCCTCGCCAGCACTGGGACTAAAGATGTGCGGCACCATGCCCAGGCCAGCTGTGTAGGGGTATTTATTTTGCTTGTACATTTGTCTGTGCATCACATGTGTGCCTGGTTCCCCTGAATGAGGCCAGAAGAGAGCATTGGCTTCCTCGTTAGCCAGCAGGTGGATGCTAGAAATTAAAGCCTCTGGAAGAGCAGCCAGTGCTCCTAACCACTGAGCCATCTCTCCAGCCCCGTGTGTTATGGGTTAGTTGTGAGTGTGTGTTGGTATTTGATTTGGGGTTTGTTGTTGTTGTTGTTTTTGTCTTTTTTTTGAAACAGGATTTCAGTTGAGCAGATGTGTGGCATGCTTTTGATCCCAGCCGAGGCAAAAGGATCCGAGTTCAAGCCAGCCTCAGTCTGCAGAGCAAGTTTCAGGGACAGCCAGGACTATACAAAAAGACACTGTCTCCAAAACAAACAAAGGTATACCACTAGGTAGTCAGAACCAAGGTAAGCATGCTGAGATTAAAATCTTCGCTCTGTTTTCCTTTGGGGCTGAGGATAAAACCCAGAGCCTTGAGCTTACTAGGCAAGCACTCTGCCACTGAGCTAAATCCCCAATCCTAAAGTAGGAAGACCTTAACATACCTGGAGGATGTGGAGCTGACCAAAGGACTGGTGGCCTGGGTGAGTGACTGAGCGAGCAGGAGCAGGGCAGCACTTCCTGTCTGGGCCTACAGGTACAGTATTCTTAATCTCAGTGAACAGGTCTGCCTTAGGTGTTAGCCTCCAATGACCCAAGCATGTCAGTAGGTGTCAACCCAACTGTACTAGTGGCTCTGTCTGTGTTCTAAAGGAATGGTATCAGCCACAGGTGATAAGTCACCTGCTTATCATGTGACCAACACAAATAGTGACTTCAGCCTTTTCATCCAGGCACTTTGTCCTCATTTGAGGGGTTCTGTTTTTGAGGTGTTGTTCTGTCTCTGTGGACCTCATTCTGTCCATGAGCTTTGCAGCTAGACAGATGGACTCACTGGAGTACAACAGTTGTTCTGTAATAAACCCTCATCCCATGAAAGGCAGCCCGGACAACCCACAAAACAGGCAAATTCTTAAACTGCTAAATTCTTTCAATCGTCAATTTGCCTTTTGCTGCTCCATTTCCAGAAAATGCCACGGGAGATGCTCAAGACTTGTCCCTCTACCCCAGACATGTCCAGTCTTTCACCGAAGAAGAAACAGCTGGGACTGGAGCAACGGCTCACTGGTTAAGAGCACTGGCTGCTATTGTAGAGGACCCATTGGTTCCAGCACTCACATAGTGGCTCACGACTGTCTCTAGCTCCAAAGGAGCCGGAGCCATCTCCTGGTCTCTGTGGGCGCTGGGCATGCATTGTAATACACTTAACACATGTATATGTATGAGTGATACATACTAATAAAAAAGTAATCTTAAAAGAAAAGTCACTGAGTATAGTGATGCACACATTTAATCCTTGCACTCAGGAAGCAAAGGCCAGCCTCAACTACGTGAGTTCCAGTACAATCAAAGCCATATAGTGAGACCTGTCTTGAAAGAAATAGAGAAAAGAAAGATCAAATAACTGTTGCAGGGGTCTCTGTATTTTGTTATGTCCTTTTCTAAAAAAAAAAAAAAACACTTTTCTGAAATAAAAAATAAATGTATGTACAGTACCCAAACTATAAATAAAAAAAATTTTTTTTCAACATGTCAGGGAATGATGCCTTTAATCTCAGCACTCAGGAGGCCGAAGCAAGCAGATGTCCTAGTTTAAGGCCAGCCTGATCTACCTAGTATGAGTTCCAGGATAGCCAGGGCTACACACAGAAACCCTGTCCAGAAGAAACAAAATTAAAAATAAGAAAACAATTCAACAGCAAAAGATGAGGGACACACACCCACTTTTTAACTTAATTTTTTTCTTTGTTTTACATTCTCACCAGGATCTTACGGCACATGTGGAGGTCAGGGGTCATCTGTGGGTCTTGGTTCTCTCTGTCCACCATGTGGGGCCCAGGGATGGAACGTGAGGCGGCTGGGCGTACTACATCCATAGTCAGGAAGCTGACAAAGAGTTGGGCCTCTGTGCTCTTGGTTTTATTCAGTGGACTGGTCCCACCCACAGTCAGTGTGGAGCTTCCCACCTCAGCTAACCAAGTGTAGAAACTCCCTTACAGACATGCCCAAAGGTGTCCCCTCAAATGTTCTAGATAGCAAGTTGACATCTGGATTTGTGTTTTGAGAAATGGTGAGCTAGTGGGAGACAGTTGGGATCTTTGGCGGTGGGGCCTAGTTGAAGGAAGTATGTCACCTGGGGGCCGGACGGAGTATTGTTTTCCCAGGCTCTTCCTGTCTCTGTCTGCCACTCTCCCACCATATTGTATCAGTCTCATTTTAGGCTCCATGTGACAGGACTAAGCCACCACAGTTAAACCCCAAGCCAAACAAGTCCCTCTTTTTTTCTCCGGTATATCATTGATGAAAGTTTGCCTAGCACACTGGCCTGCAGTTTTCATGCACCCATTGCAGATACTTGCATCCACAGATGTGGGGTTGTGACATGTGTCACCCCCTAGGCTCAACTCCAAAGGCTGCTGCAGGCTCTGTGGCCTGCCCTGTGTCTGTCTGTCATCCTCAAGTCCTTGACACAGGTGTGGCCAGCTGTCAGACTCAGTAGGCCAGGCTGGAGGGGAAATATCAGAAGTAGCTGCATGGGTGTGGCTTTTGGAAGGGTGATCCCCGACAGCCCTGTTGATCTATGCAGTCTAACCTTGGAGGTTCAGTAACACCTCTGCTGGTGTGGAAACCACAGTTGCTTAAGTTCCTTTAAACACCAGAGACTGCATTTTCAGAGGTGGAGAAATGATGCCAAGTTGAAATAATTGGGAGGGTGAGCCAGTTAAGACTCCTCTCCCTCTCCTCTCTCCCTCCCCCCCCCCCCCCC
>JADRCH010000078.1:816679-867843 GCA_019843965.1 Rhynchomys soricoides
CCCCCCCCCCAGCAGTGGTGGCGCATGCCTTTAATCCCAGCACTTGGGAGGCAGAGGCAGGCAGATTTCTGAATTCGAGGCCAGCCTGGTCTACAGAGTGAGTTCCAGGACAGCCAGGGCTACACAGAGAAACCCTGTCTCGAAAAAACAAAAGACTCTGTGTGTGTGTAAGCATGGTGTATGTGCATCTATGACAGACAAGACTGATGGTCCTTTGAGATGCTACCTTCCTAAGACCCTTGGCTAGACCAGAGCCCAGGTGTGGAGGGTACAGGGAACCTGCATGCCACCTGTCTGTCCTTCCTGGAACCCACTCGGTAGACCAGAACTCAGAGATCCACCAGCCTCTGCCTCCCTAGCACTAGGACCCCAAGGCTTGCACTGCCACACCCACTGCAAGCTTCTTTCCCTTTCTCTGACGGTTGGTTAGTGCTTCCTGGTACCATGTTAGATAGAAGTGCTTTGATCTTGACTTTATTTTTGAGACAGGATCTCGTTGTTCCTGACTGGGGGGGTAACCAACCTTGTGCTGCCTCTGCCTTAATTTCTTTTCCTTTTCTTTTTGGTTTTTGGAGGCAATGTTTTTCTGTGCAGCCCTGGCCGTCCTGGAGCTCACTCTGTAGACCAGGCTGGCCTCGAACTCAGAAATCTGCCTACCTCTGCCTCCCGAGGGCTGGGATTAAAGGCGTGTGCCAGCACCACCCAGCTAATTTTTAGAGCAGAGCATCTTCCTGAACCTGGAACTGGTAATTCGGCCAGTCTGGCTAGCCAGTTTACCCCACAGACTCTATCCTCTGAGCCAAGATTTCCAGCTCAGCATTTATATAGGAGCTAAGGATTCGAACTCTGGCCTTGACTCTTGCACAACAAGCGTTTTATCCGCTGAGCCATCTTGTAGCTCCTCTCAGACACTGCTCAACCTAATCACATTGGCACTCAAGATGACCCTCCAGCTCATTCTCATTAGTATGTATGGCTTGCATATATATAAAATTTCTTTTATTTCCTGGTCCTGTGTAGCTCCAGACTGGTCTTGAACTGGATATGATAAACTGAAGCTGGTTTAAAGTCCTGGTCTTCCTGTCTCCACCTCCTCCATGCTGCCACAGCCAGCCTTCTTTGTTTTAACTACGTTTATTTCTCGTCCTGTAGCACACCTGTAAAGGTCAGAGGACGGCTTGTTGGAGTCCATCCTTGCCTTCCACTATGAGGGCACGCCCCAGGGGTTGGATTTGGGTCGTTGGGTTTAGTAGCAAGCTTCCTCACCACTGAGGCTACCTCTCTGGCACATTTGCTTGGTGAGACAGGTCTTGACCTGTAACCCAGGCTGACCTTAAACTTCTGGCAACCTTCCTGCCTCAGCACTCTAAGTTTTTAGATTACAGGCACACCCTACATGCTCAGCAATTTTTATATTTATATTTTATTATGTGTGTGTGTGTGTGTGTGTGTGTGAGCATTTCTGTGTGTATATGTGTTTACATGCATGTGTATGTATGCATGCATGTGTAAGTGGGGTGTGTGTGTGTGTGTGTGTGTGTGCCATGGGAAAGTCAAAGATCAACTTGCAGCAATTACTTTTCTCCTTCCATAATGTACTGTGGGTCTCAGGAATCAAAGGCTGGTCAATAGGCTTGTTAGCAGACACATTTACCTGCTGAGCTGTTCTTCAGGTCCACTCTATCTATTTAAAATGGTATGTGTAGGGCTGGAGAGATGGCTCAGAGGTTAAGAGCACTGACTGCTCTTCCAGAGGTCCTAAGTTCAAATCCCAGCAACCACATGGTGGCTCACAACCATCTGTAATGGATTCTGGTGTGTCTAAAGACAGCTACAGTGTCTTTATTGTCTATATCGAACAAGGCCTGGACAATATAACAAGTCTCACGAAAGCACCAAACAAATGAAAAGTAAAGCTGGAAGGGCCGGTGATGTAGCTCAGCTCAGAGCCTTTGTCAGCATGTGTGAGACCTCGGGTGTAACTCCCAGCACAGCAAAATGCTGTTTTGTTTTCAACTGTACTTACATTTAAAAAATATAGGCAAAGGAGATATTCAGCTGTCAATAAGCAGACCATCAGCTAGAAGAGAAAGAAAACCACCAAAGCCACTATGAGATGCCTCAAAGAACGAAAGGTACCAAGAGATGCCCCCAAAGAACGAGAGGTACAGCTCAAGCACATACTTGGCAACCTGGGTTAGCACCAGGAGTCACCAAAGAGCAGCAAAGGCTGTCCATGCAGACAAATGAAGTCCCTAACCTAGAGAAGCTTAAAAAGGGAAAGAGGGTCAGAATCACAGTACAGTTCTGAAACCAGGATGAACCCGAAAGACATTAAACTACAGAAATAAGCCAAACACAAAGGACTCATCCCGAGTGCCATTTACCTCAAGTACCTGGTCTTGGCCAATTCACACAGACAGAAGGTTTGCCCTTAGGACGATGCTTAGAAGAAGGGAGAAGAGGAACTTCCTGGGTCAGATCTTCAGTTTGGAGACATTCTAAAAGTGGGCTGGACTGATGTTAAAGGACACACTTCAAGGTGGCTAAAACGAGGGCAGAGGTATGGCTTAGTTGGTCAAGAGCTTGTCTGGCATTCGCAAAGTCCTGGGTTCCATCCCAGCACCTTATAATATAAACTGTGTGGAAATCAGAAATTCAGGGGCATCCTTAGCTACAGGAGTTTCAGGCTAGTTGGAATGCATAAGTGCCTGTCTTTAAAAAAAAAAAAAAATGCTTTTAATTCCACTTGATAGGCAGCAGCAATCTGATCTGAGTTTGAGGTCAGCCTGATCTATATATCAAGTTCCAGGCAGTCAGAGCTACATAGAGAAACCCTGTCATAGAGAAAAAAAAAAAGCCTAAAACGATGAATTTCGTGTGAAGTTTATAATAAGAAAATGTTGGGCTGGAGAGATGGCTCAGCGGTTAAGAGCACTGACTGCTCTTCCGGAGGTCCTGAGTTCAAATCCCAGCAACCACATGGTGGCTCACAACCATCCGTAATGAGCTCTGATGCCCTCTTCTGGGGTGTCTGAGGACAGCGACAGTGCACTTACATATAATAAATAAATAAATAAGCCGGGCAGTGGTGGTGCACGCCTTTAATCCCAGCACTTGGGAGGCAGAGGCAGGAGGATTTCTGAGTTTGTGGCCAGCCTGGTCTACAGAGTGAGTTCCAGGACAGCCAGGGCTACACAGAGAAACCCTGTCTCGAAAAACCAAAAAAAAAAAGAAAGAAAGAAAGAAAGAGACAGATCCTGAGAACAAGCTGAGGACTGGCCATATAGGTGAGTTCTGGGTTTGATTGAGAGACCCTGCTCCTTGAATAAGGTAGGAAGTGTGGTTCAGAAAGACTTCTGACCTTAACCTCTGGCTCCACATGTGTGCCCAGACACTGAGACATGTTCCCAGATATATGCACACACCATATACGAAGACATGAGAAGTTAAAGAAATGGGGGGGTAGGGGAACACAAGTCATGGAAAATCCCACTGCCCATAAACCTGCTCCTCCAAAGTGCTGGAGGATACTCATGTGTGGTTGCAGGAAGTGACATGCCTACTCTGGAAAACAGCTCTGCAGATTCTTTTTTTTTTTTTTTTTTTTTAAAGATTTTTATTTTATTTATGAGTAGTTTTCAGACACACCAGAAGAGGGCATCAGATCTCATTACAGATGGTTGTGAGCCACCATGTGGTTGCTGGGAATTGAACTCAGGACTTCTGGAAGAGCAGTCAGTGCTGAGCCGATGAGCTCACAGCTGAGCCATCTCTCCAGCCCAGCTTTGCAGATTCTTAAATTTTGCAGAGCCCTTTCCCAAGCAAGACTCGGCAGCCCCAACCCTGTGGTCAGACTCCACAACAACCAATCACATTTAAATCTGCATAAATGCCCTCCATGCAGTCATGAGCAGTGTGGCTCTGATCCTGCGCGGTGGGAACTGGAAACAAGCCACAGGCACACACAAACAATAATAGTAAGACCCACAAGTCCTTCATTGGGAAGTTAAACAAGATGTCTTACAGCAACCAGGCAGAATCCTCCCCAGCAAGGAAAAACAAGCTTGGAGCACGTGGCCACCTGGGTGAAAGCCAAGGGCTAGAGCAGACAGAGCAACGGTACCCAATTCTCAAAGTTTGCAGATCAAACAACCGCTTGGGTCAAATCACAGGTTGGGCTGGAGAACCCTTGTTGTTAGTGACTTCCAGGGTTGAAGAGGGGGCGGGACAGCTGAGGGCGGCCCCCACCCTTTCCACCTTTCCCTCCTTGGGCTGTCACAGTCCACCTGGTGGTGGCACACATCTACAGTATCTAAGACTGTATGGCTTCAATTTGTCTTAGGCTTTCTATTGCTGTGAAGAGACACCATGACCACAGTCACTCTTGTAAAGGACATCATTTAGTTGGGTTACAGTTTTTTTAATTAGGAAACTGGTTTATAGTTTCAGATGTTTAGTCCTATCATCATAGTGGGAAGCATGGTGCGGGCAGGCAGACATGCTGCTGCTGAAGGAATTGAGAATTTTATATCTAGATTGGCAGGCAGCAGGAAGAGAAAGTCACGCTAGGCGTGGCTTGCAAATTTGAAATCTCAAAGCCCACCCAGAGACAAGAAAGCCTCACTTCCTCCAACAAGACCTACCTCCAAATAGTGCCACTCCCTATGGGTCTAGGTGGGCCATTTTTTTAAAGTCACATTCCACTCCCAAGCCCCCATAGGCTTGTAGCCATATCATAATCCAGAAATGCATTTAGGCCAATTCCAAAAGTCCTCATAGTCTACAGCAGTCTCAAACTCATAAAAAAGCCTAAAGTTCAAAGTCTCTTCTGAGACTCATGGCAATCCCCTATAAAATCAAAATCAAAAAGCAGATCACATACTTCCAGCATACAGTGGCACAGGATATACATTACCATTCCAAAAGGGAAGAGAAGGGAGCACAGTGAGGAAGTACTGGACCAAAGCAAGACCGAAACCAGCAAGCTCCAAACTCTGCATCTCCATGGCTGATGTCAAAGCAGTCTTCAGATCTCCAACTTTCAGCTTTGTTGACTGTGACACTTCTTTCTCCTGAGCTGGTTCGACTCCCGGTTAGCAGCTTTCCTCAGCAGATAGCCCACAGCTCTGGCATCTCCAACATCTTGGCGTCTCCAAGGCAATCCAGGCTTCACATCCACAGTTTCATACAATGACCTGACTGTCTAGGCCCTGCAGGGAAACTCCTTTGGTGGTTCCCTTAGTTGTGGGGAGAGATTTCATTACCCCTTTCTTCTATCCTTGATGCTAAAGCCAGAACCACGTGGCTGAAGCTGCCAAGTTCTGCTGCTTGCTGGGGCTGGAACATGGCTCCCTTGTTCAACTGCATCTTCATAGCTTTCTGTTTTCAGTGGTTCCATTCACTGCCTAAGCTTGGCTATCCTGGAATTCCCTCTATAGACCAGGCTGGTCTCAAACTCAGAGATCTACCTGACTCTGCCTCTCTCTGCCTCTCTCTGTCTCTGCTTCTCTCTCTGCCTCTCTGCCTCTCTCTGTCTCTCTCTCTCTCTCTCTCTCTCTCTCTCTCTCTCTCTCTCTGCATCTCTCTCTGCCTCTGCCTCTGCAGTGCTGGAATTGAAGGTGTGCACCACCACACTCAGCCCTAAGCTTTTCTTTAGTTCCTTTTCACAGCTTGGAATCTTAGCTGGGTGGGGTCACCACTCCCTTCCGTCAGCTTAAAACCATCCCCTTGAACTCCGCTGGATTTATCTCCGATTCACTTCCAGGTGCCCCTTTTCAATGTGTACATTTTGTAATTCCTTGCTCAGCTTGCTCCTTTTCATCATAGATCTGCATCAGTTGATAACTAGGTTGTTTTGAGATTTACCCCGCCAGGAGATAGCAACACACACCTTTAGTCCCAACACTTAGGAAGCAGAGGCAGGCAGATCTCTCTGAGTCTGAGGCCAGCATGGCTTACCCAAAGAAACCCTTTCTCAGAAAAACAAAGAGATTTCATCTACCAACCTAATTAATAATCTAAAACTTTTCAATTTCGCCTCAGGCAGATTTTTTTTTTTTTTTTTTTGACACAAGCAGAAAGCAGCCACATTCTTCACCAAAGCATCATAAGAACAGTCTCTAGGCCACACGCTAATATTCTTCTTCTCTGAAACTTTTTGAGCCAGGCCCCCAAAGTTCAAATCACCCTCAGCACCTTTGTCTTCCATGTTGCTAATTGGATGGTCCATTAAGCCCCACTTAAGGAGTTCAGCTGCGTTTCTAACCCAAAGTCCACGTTCCTCTGATATGAGCATGGTCAGGGCCATCACAGCAATGCCCCAGTCCCTAGGACCAACTTCTGTCTTAGTTAGGGTTTCTGTTACATGAAGAGATACCGACCATGGCCGCTCTTATAAACCATTTAATTGGGGATGGTTTACAGTATCAGAGGTTTAGTCCATCATCATGGTCGGAAGCATGGCAGCCCACAGGCAGACACAGTACTGGAAAAGAACTGAGAGATCTACATCGAGATGAGCAGGCAGTAGGAAGAAAAGTCACACTAGGCCTGGCTTGAGCATCTGGGACCTCAAACCCCACCCACAGTGACACACTTCCTCCAACAAAGACTCATCTACTCTAACGAGGCCACGCCTCCTAAGAGTACCACTTCCCATTAGTCTGTAGGAGACATTTTCTTGCAAACCACCAGACAATTCCAGTACAATTTATTTTCTATAACTTAATTGTCAGGCCCCTGTATGTGTTAGGTAAGTGCTTTGAACAACCATGCTATGCCCCTAACTCTGCAGTTTACAATTTAAGAGAAGAAAATAATTTGTGTGTGTGTGTGTGTGTGTGTAGATGTAAACCTTTTGAATGTTTCCTGGTATGTAGGCATATCAGTGTTTTTGTAGTTGTTTTTTGAGAGTGTCTCTTTATGTTGTCCTGGTTTACATGGTGTTGGGGGTGGAGGGCATGCTAGGCAAGTACTCCAACTAAGTCATGTCCCCAATCCATGGTGTCCTGGATTGCCCTACAGGAAACCTCAAGCAGGAGGGTAAACTAGCTTCAGGAAATTCCTAAAACGGACAAGATTCACTAGGTCCCTCTCTCCTAGAGTAAGCAATAAAGACTGACTTTCAGACAGACCAAACTGCAAAGAAGATGCAGAAACCAGCTGCCTGAAAGAGGTTTAGACCAACTGAGTCACTTGGAAAGGGCACTCTTTAAACTGTTGCAATGTCTGTAGGCTGGCTGTCCAAGGTGATGCGGTGAGCTGTCAGCCATGGGGTCTTGGTGATGCAGCTGTCTTTGAGTCTTTCTGCTCCTGTAAGTAAGCCCTAAGTCACTCCAATAAAACTCATTGGTTCGCTAGTTAGACTTTTGTGGTACCCATACTTTGATCTGTCCTAAGTTCTCTATCTGGGGTGAATAGACATGTGTGGTGTCTCCCCAAAAAGAGTCTTGTCACACTGCACATGGCAACAGAGTTTCTATTAGTTGAACAATGAAACTGCCCTACACTCTGGCCCTCAACAGTTAAACACAGGCTCAGACACTCAGGCACAAACCAATACCTTGCTATCTAAGGTACCATATCTCCATTGCCCCAACTCTGGGCTGGCCTTTTTGTCCTACAGCAAGGAGTTGTGTGCTAAGGTTTGGTCTTTTGCTATAATAATGTCATGCTAAATTCTGGCCCCCAAAGCCTGGATGCGCCGAAGGATGAGAGAATCTGAGTGTAGGCCCAAGTGACTTTACCCCTTAAGTTATCCCTGATTGGTGGATAAAAATGCCTACAGCCTATATCTGGGAAGGACTGAACTAGGCAGGGCTTGGCTTGGAGTCAGACAAGAGCTATGAGAGAGAGAATAGAAGGTGGAGAAAGAGGAAGCCGCCATGGGGTAGGTGAATCATGAAAACAAGGCCAGGAGGGCTGGCCAGTTGGAGTTAAGAGCTGCCCAGACAGAACATGACAAAATATAGCTTGGGGTTATGGACAGAGAGCTAGATTCTAATAGCGTAGAAGGTAGATATCTGTCTAGCTCTAGTACCGACCAGGCTTATGATAAATATAAAGGTCATGAGTCTTTTATCCAGGAACTGAATGGTCGAAGGCAAGGTAGACGTCTTGGATTGAGATTAACTACTTCTACAACAGATATGTTCCACTGGCAATGAGGCTCTGGCCGCTGGCCTAGGTGTTGGTAGGGTGGCTGTCCCACTTCTGGTGCTGCCCCCAAGTCCAGCCTGGCTTCAGCTACCAGTAAGACACAGACTGAGCCACTTACTCTCCCACCTTTGCTCCAGCCTAAGCTGTTGTGATTGTGGTAACCTCGGAGGATGGAAAGAAAGTACAGAGACAGCTTGCTTACAGTGCTAGGTCCCAGAGTCCAGCACTAGTCTGGGCCTCTGGCCCTGTACACTTACTTCCTGTGTCAGTGTTTCTATTTTAGGCTGCTTGCTCCTCCCTGGAGATTTTCTGTGAGCCTGTGGGAAACCCAGGAAGGCAAGCACTATACCCACAGCCTGGTCAATATTCCTTGCTTCAGTTCTCTGGTTTCCTACTGTGTATATAGGGGGTTGGGGGACGCAGTACATGCCAGTGGGCCACAAACACAGCTCATTCTTCCCCTCAGAATATGCCTCTGATTGGCAGGACAAACACCGTCACCAGAATAGTCCCGAAAAGAGTGGAATCCTGCAGTTTCCAAGAATGCCCAAGAGGCAAGAGGAGAGGAAGTGAGGCTGGAGAAGAAACTCCTGATGTGTGCCGGGCAGCCTGAGACACTACTGTGGGAACTGTAGTAAGAGAATGACAGCTGACCTTTGTCTCACCAGAGCTGTCGAGCTTCCAGAATATACAGTGGACCTAAGGAGGCCGGAAGAGTAGGGTCAAGCCCTAGCATGCCATTGCTTGCTCACTGACCCTTTCTCTGAGCCCCATTTTCATCATCTCCTATGAGTGAAAGTAGGTGCTCAGTAAAATAAATAGTAAACAGTAGGTGCTCAGAAAGGAACATGGATAGATGAACATACCCTGACATGATTGACAGAACGGGTAAGCATAGGCAGAACAGTGGCTGCCAAGTTCATATTTCACGAAAAATGGTCTTGTGTGCTGGGGAGACAGCTCAGTGAGTGAAGTATCTGCTTGTGCTGGCTTGTGCTTGTATGCCCAAGCTCCATATAAACTCCAGGCACTATGACATCCAGAAGCAACCTGGGCACTGGCAGATGGAGCCGGCTATCCCAGGAGCTAGCTGGTTATCCAGTCTAACCCTGTGAGCGGCAGGTTGGGGAAGGCGCGGTGGTCCATGCCTTTATTTAATCCGAGCTCTATGAAGGCAGAGGCTTTGGTTTTTTTGTTTGTTTTTTGTTTTTGTTTTTGTTTTTTTGTTTGGTTGGGTGGGTTTTTGTTTTGTTTTGTTTTTTTGTTTTTTTGAGACCGGGTTTCTCTGCAGCTTTTGCTGTCCAGGACCTCGCTCTGTAGATAAGCAAATATCCTCTTGGGCCTCAGGGCCTCTCAGCTCCTCCAGGCGGTCACATCTGCCTTTCTTGGTCAGGCCCATTCTAGTCTAGGGAGCTCACCCTGAACCCAGGTGGGAGGAGCCACGGAGACAGAACTAGGTGCGGCCTAACTCTGGAAGCAGGGCCACATTCCTGAGATTCCTCCCCCACGACCTGGCCCCGCCTGGTTGGGGCCAGATGGTCTTGAGACACATCCGGTGCCGTGACTGAGCTCCCAGCACCACCTGCAGGCAAGGAGAGTCCCATCCCAGGAACTTTGGCCTGCAGTTTGCTGGAAAAGCCAACCTAGGGCTTCAACCCAGCGCGCAGTGCACGCAGACATTGCACGGCTGTTTGTTGAGCGCTATTTATCTTTCCTCAGCAGGTACCTGGGTGATGAGCTGATGAACCTTAATACTTCAGGAATGGTGGTGCCACGAGGAGGGACGGTCTAAGTGTTTTCCTGGGACAGGGACTCTTTGAAGCTAGGTGGGTGCTAAGCAACTGGGATGTGACCACCTAGAAGTACAGAGAAGTGTTGGGCGGTGGCGGCACACGCCTTTAATACCTGGCAGAGGCAGGCCAATCTCCGTGAGTTCCAAGACAGCCGGGGCTACACTGAGAAACCTCGTCTAGAAAAGCGACAGGCTCACAAGCAGAAAGAAGGAATCGGATGCACAGCCAAAGAGGCTCTGTGCATCTGGCTGACTCTCCTGTGTCTATGGAAGGGCTGAAGGAAGCAGGATAGAAAGATGGGAAGTGATGGGATGTAAGGAGGGAGTGAGCCCCTCACCTGGGAATCCAGTTGAAGCCTGTGGCCAGCAGGGAACCAAAAATTTAAGGCAAATCAGCAACATCCACAAATAACAGCAGGCCATTGGGTAGCGCCCCCATTCCTTTCCCTAAGCAGTTTTTGGGACTCTCAAGCAAGAGTGTTGACGTTGTTTGTAGTGGGAATTCCCTACTTTCCTGCACCATGTAACCTACAGGGGTGTGTATAGCTATATCTATGTGAGATTTGAAAAAATATATTTTTTGTTTGGTTTTCGAGACAGGGTTTCTCTGTGTAGCCCTGGCCGTCCTGGAACTCACTCTGTAGACCAGGCTGGCCTCGAACTCAGAAATCCGCATGTCTCTGCCTCCCAAGTGCTGGGATTAAAGTCGTTAAAAAATATTTTTAAATTGTTTTGGGTGTGTGTGTGTGTTGATATAGGGTTTCTCTGTGTAATTCTAGCTACTCCACTATTCCGGAACTTATTCTGTAAATCAAGCTGGCCTCAAACTCAGAAATCTAATCTGCCTTCCTCTGTCTCATAAGTACATACTTGGCCTTTTTTTTTTAAAAGGGGGCTCACTATACAGCTTTGTCTGGCCAACAACTCACTATGTATACCAAGCTGGCCTTGAACGCATAGATATCTGTTTATGATTCCAATGATTCCATCCCTGGCTAAAGATATAGTTTTATGTCTGTGAGTACACGGTCTTCAGACACCAGAAGAGGGCATCAGATCCCATTACAGACGGTTGTGAGCCACCATGTGGTTGCTGGGAATTGAACTCAGGACCTGTGGAAGAGCAGTCAGTGTTCTTAACCACTGAGCCATCTCTCCGCCCTTAGCTTTATTATTATAATCATGTATGTGTGTCTGTCTCTGTGTGTACACATGAGTGAAGGTGCCTGCTGAAGCTAGAAGCACCAGATACCCCGAAACTGGACTTACATACAGTCATGAGCCGACATGGATGGGTGTCAACTTGGGTCCTCTACAAGAATGGTATATGCTCTTAACCTCCAAGCCATCTCTTAGGCTCCTGTCGGAAATTTTGTTGTTTTTTGCTTTTTTTTGTTGTTGTTGTTAATTTATCAACTGTACTCCTGTTGGGTTCTCTCAGAAACCACCCTGCAGTCTCCTTTGGTTCTTAGCTACTCTTAGAAGATAATTCCCAGACTCTGACTTACATTCTTTATATATAAGCGTTGCAAAGACAATAAAGTATGACTTTAATGCAAGCCCACACAAGCTCTTAGGTATGTCCTTCTTACTTTCTAAGATCCTGTCTTTCTCTTTTTTTAAAAATTTTTAAGATTTATTTAATTTGTGTATGTGAGTACACCATTGCTCTCTTCAGATACACAGGAAGAGGGCATCAGATCCCATTACAGATGGTTGTGAGCCACCACGGGGTGGCTGGGAATTGAACTCAAGACCTCTGGAAGAGCAGTCAGTGCTCTTAACCACTGAGCCATCTCTTCAGCACCCTGTCTTTCTCTTAACCCTTCTGCTTAAAATGTTATTTTAAAATATCCTCAATGAGTCCCAACTGCGCTTTACACTGGCTCATTCATGAAATCCTTTTCAATGTGGAAGCCAAGAATCCAGCTTTATCTCTAACTGGAATTCCCTAAAAGCTTAAGGGACATTCCTCAGGTAAGTGCAAGTGACAGCATGGAGCTGTTTCTCTGTCCCTGTCACTTGTTATCTGGACACTGGAGTCCTAAACCAACCTGAGGCAGGGCAGAACTTCTGGCTCTGGATACAAAGTATGCAAGGGACAGAAAGACATGGTGTCAGGAAGGTGCTAAGGACAGGAAAGAGGTCCAAGATGGACAAACCTACAAACATGCTAGCTGCCCCCAGAGAGTTGCCAGGGAAAAGAATTTACACACACTAAAAAACCCCAGTCTTTGCCTACCTGGGCCGGCATTCAGCATCAGGTTCTTCTGTCAAGGGCTGGAGCACCTGGAATGAGTGGAGCCTGCTGTCCAGTTAGGGAATCTGGGGGGCAGGGGCAGCTCCTGGAACCCCTGGGCCCTAGGGTCCCTTGGTTTCCAGACCCGCCCTCTTTAACTGCCATCCTTCGGAATCTACCCTGCCTCAAAGCTCTGGGCTCAGTTAAAGGGCCAGAGGTGCCTCTGCTCCTGTTGCAGCCCACAGCACTCCCACCACAGGGCGGCTCCTCAGCCCTTGCATGGCACATCCTCTTTGAGTTGGATGATTGACGATTGCTAAGGAAATAGTCTTCACTAGGCCACAGAATGAGGTTTTCCTGACATTTGAAGTCCCCTAGCAGGTGATGGCTTTAATTTCAGCTCTGCCACAACTAGACTCCCTAGCTCTACGCCTGTTCTGTTCGCTTGGGATGTTCTTTGCCTTGAAGAGCCCAACCTTTTCTTTTTTCTTTTTCTTTTTCTTTTTTTTTTTTTTTTTTTTTTTTGGTTTTTCGAGACAGGGTTTCTCTTTATAGCCCTGGCTGTCCTGGAACTCACTCTGTACACCAGGCTGGCCTCGAACTCAGAAATCCGCCTGCCTCTGCCTCCCGAGTGCTGGGATTAAAGGCGTGCGCCACCACTGCCCGGCTCTTTTTTTACTTTTTATTGGTTCTTCGTGAATTTCATTCACATCATGCATGCCAATCCCACTCATCCCCCCCTCTGCTCGTACCCACTCTCCACTCTTGAAACCTACCCCCAACAGAGAAAAAAAATACCCTCGTTGTCCAAGCTTTAGTGTGTCACACACTACACATTTCGTCCACACTTATTTGCTTACATATGGTCATTGCAAAGACTTGTTGGTCTGGTAAGAGGCCTCTGGCTTCTGCTACGCTGTCAGTACTGGGACCTCGCTGGGACTCCTCTGGATATTCTGTTGTTACCCTCTGTCATGGAGATCCTATAGGACCAGCCACTTCCTGTGCCCCAGCAGTTCACTGATGGGGTAGATGTTGGGGTGCAGTAACTCAAAACCCTGGATTTGGGCCTGAGGGGAATCTGAGCTGGTCAGTTGAGCTGGTGGAGGGAGCTGGTGGAGGGAGCTGGTCCCTCTCACACTCTTAGAGCTGGCTCACCAGCAACCCCCAACCAGGGCCAGCTCTATCCTGCTGCCCAAGCGAGCTGCAGGGCTTGCTCTCCTGAGTTTTACAGCAGGTGAGGAACATTGCCAGTTCTCCCAGTCTCATGACCCCCAGCATAAGGGTTGAGGGACAAGGGAGGGAAGGAAGTCATCTCTCCCTCTCCCTTGTTTGCACCACCACACAGCAGGCAGGGCCTGCTCTCCAGAGTGCCGCTGCAGGTGAGGGGCAGAGCCAGTTCTCCTGCTCTCCTGACCTGATTGGGGCCAGCTCTCCCACCCAGGGACAGTGGCAAAGGACATGTTCTTATCACTTATTCATCTACCCACCCACCAGCAGGGGTCCCTGAAAGTGAGATTGCATGCCGGGGAAATAATCCTTGATGTGAGAATGAAGTGGATTCAGCTCAACTTTGCCTGCCTGTATCAAACTTCAGAAGTCGATGCCAGGCAGTTTGTTGTAAGCATATTGAAACACAGCACAATTTGGAAAAAAAAGTTTCCAGGAACAAGCATTCCAATTCTAGGTGCACACTAAAGCACCTCTGCATGTTTAACACCCCGGGCTTCCCTAGTGCTTATTGCTGAGAACAAGGACCTTGTGCCCTCTGCACCCATTCATTCACCTACCTTCACACAGACATGTATCAACCCAGCTATCTACTGCACACCATTCACACAATCATCTGTCTGGGGTATCCATCTATCCACTCACCCACCCAGCTAGACAATGGACCAATCCACATATTATCTGGGTGCCCACTGTCTATCTAGGTACCTATTCATCTACTTACCCACCCATGCATCCGACAAGCACCACTGAGTGTTACCATGTGCTCTGGAAGTTAGGAGTGCATGCTCTGTCTTTAGCCAGCCCCGGACTTCAGTAGTTACATCCACTAGCTGTTGGGCTTCAGGTCGATTTTCACTCTCTCCGTGCCCAGTTTTCCTCATTGTGAAAGGGACTGATAAAGACACTCATCTCACCTGTGGCTTGTTATGAACATGAAAGAGATAATAAATGTATCAAACTGTGCTTGTCAGATCTTCTGGTTGTCACAAGAACCTGAAAGAAACAATAGACAGGAGAGACATTTGTTGCCTGTCTTGTTTCTGGGTCCATTGGGAAGCATAGCGCCATGGTGGAGGGAGCCTTGGCAGAGGTTACTCATCTCCCGGCAGCCAGGAAGCAGCGGCAGCCAGTGTCCTTTCATTCCACCTGGGCTCTTGTCCTATGCCCAGGTACCCCACATTCACAGCAGGTCTCCCCTCCTTATTTAATCCATTCTGGAAATGCCCTCCCAGAAACAAGCCAGAGTGTACCTTACTTCTCTCCCAGGTGGGTCTCAGTCAAATTGACAATCAAGATTACCAGTCATGGGCCAGGCCAAGGTGGCGCACGCCTTTAATCCCTGCACTCCGGAGGCAGAGGCAGGCGGATTTCTGAGTTCGAGGCCAGCCTGGTCTACAGAGTGAGTTCCAGGACAGCCAGGGCTACACAGAGAAACCCTGTCTGGAAAAACCAAAAACAACGTAAAATGATGTCTCAGTGGGTAAAGGTGCTTGCTGCCAAACCTAAAGACCTGAGCTCCATCCCAGGGACCACATGGTGGGTCCTCTGACTTCCACACATATATGGCACTCAAGTCCCCCTTTCCCAACAAAATAATAGACACGATTACAATTTGTAGAAAAGATTAACTACTGATAAATTCAATTCTACTCAGTATTTAGTAGATGTCACCCCTCCAGTTTCTTTTTCTTGCCAACTGCCAAGGCCACTGTGTAAGGATCCTGACCTACTTCAGCAGGCCCAGGGAACACTGAGCCAGGAACTGTCACAAAAGAAGATCCTACTGGGCAGCAGGAGCTGCCAGCTGTGCAGCCACAGCTGCAAGTCTCATGTATCTGGGGATCCAGATGGCAAACCCAAGTGGGTGTTGGCTGTTGCAAGTTTTCCAAGGATGACAGCCTGGTGGATGGAACTGGAAAAATGAGGAAGATGCTTGGCTGAGAGGAGAGCTTTGAGTTGGAGTGGAGAGGAACTTTCTAGAATTGCTAGGGAGCTAAGGAAATGGATCAGCAGTTAGGAACACACGCTGCTCTTACAGAAGGACTAGCTCAGTTCCTAGTACCCACATTTCAGGTTGGAAATTACACGCAACTCCAGTTCCAGGGGGTTCATCATCCTCTTCTGGTCCCATGGCTCTTCCAGACATGTGGTGCATATAAACCCATGGAGGTACTCACGCAGGCACATGGAAGTAAATAAATAAATGTTGAAAAAAATGGCTCCCTGAAGCAGTTCAACCAATTCATCCGTGGTCAAAACCTAGTTATTATTAATCACTATTCTCTAATGTTTCCCCCTCTTCTGTGGTCTCTATTCTCATTCAGCAAAGCAGAGATGATGATGATGGTAGTGGTGATGCTGATGGCGGCAGGGTCTCCTGTAGCCCAGACTGATCCACTCCTTGGTTTGGGTTTTATTGCTGTGTAGAGACAGCAACTCTTTTTTTTTTTTTTTTTTTCAGGTTTTGAGACAGGGTTTCTCTGTGTAGCCCTGGCTGTCCTGGAACTCACTCTGTACACCAGGCTGGCCTCGAACTCAGAAATCTGCCTGCCTCTGCCTCTGCTTCCCGAGTGCTAGGATTAAAGGTGTGCGCCAGTACTGCCCTGCTAACCTTCAAGTTCTTATCTGCTTGTTTCCACCTCCCTGAGGGCTGGAAGACAGGAATGCACACTACACCCACTTTATGTGATGCTGGGCCTTGAACACAGGGTTTTGTGGATGATAGGCTAGCATTCTACCAGCTGGGTTATCTCCCTAGCTTATAATAGGGTACTTTCTTTTCTTTTTTAATGGTTCTTAGTTTTTCTGAGACAGGGTCTCTTTATGTAATCTTGGCTGTTCTAGAACTCTCCAAGTAGACTAGGCAGACCTTGAACTTACAGAGTTCTGCCTGCCTCTGGCTCCCCAGTGTTGAGATGCCTGGCTAGAGGAATTGCTTGGTTAAATGGTTCTATCCTCCTGTGTTACTTGGTCTCAGGGTTTGTGCTGTGGTAACCATGGTGGATTTTCCCACTTAAACTGTCACCCATGAGAAGAGGTGAACCTTCAGAGCCAAGTTGTCCTGTTTGTTTAGCTATCTTATCAGTTTCTGTATCTCTGGAACTTCTTTATTTCACCCTACTCTCTTCCAACCCCCCAACAGTCGGTAGGAGAGAAAAGAAAGGGTGGATAGATCTCTTTAGACTACTTCCTGCTGATTAGGGGTGTTACGTTTCCTGGGGCCTGTCTAATTTTGTCCTCAGGATTATCTCCAATTTCTCAGTCTCTTTGCTCACAAACACTTAACAAAACTGCCACAACTTCTCTGTTGTCGCCTTCTTCTCCTCCTCCTCCTCCTCTTCCTCCTCCTCTCCCTCCTCCTCTTCCTCTCCCTCCTCCTCTTCTTCCTCCTCCTCCTCTTCTTCTTCCTCCTCCTCTTCCTCTCCCTCCTCCTCTTCCTCTCCCTCCTCCTCCCCCTCCTCTTCCTCCTCCTCCTCTTCTTCCTTCTCCTTCTTTCCTCCTCCTCCTCTTCCTCCTTCTCCTCCTTTTCTTCTTCCTCCTCTTCCTCCTCCTCCTCCTCTTCCTTCTCCTTTCCTCCTCCTCTTCCTCCTCCTCCTCTTCTTCCTCTTCCTCCTCCTCCTCTTCTTCTTCTTCTCCTTCTTCTTTCCTCCCTCCCTCCCTTCTTTTTCTTGAGTGCCTCTCGCCCCTCTTGGGGTTCTGGCATTTATACCTTCTCCAGAGTCCCCAGAATTAAATTTCTGCCACCAGCAAAGATCCTGCCCCTTTTAGAGCACAAGACAATCGTAGCCAGCCACTGTGGACAGTTTGAAGCAGCCCCATATCCCACACCTGGGATTAAAACAAAAACATATTCACATAACTGGGTTTTTAAAGAAATCAAAATTCTCACTACAGATCCAGTATGAGTAAAAGTTGGAAATCTGGGGGTTCTGGGTCAGGAGCTCTCATTCTTTGAGCCTTCTAGGCTGTTCCTGGACTCCCGATATTTCTGCCTCTATCTCTCTAATGCTTGTGTTGCTGCACTTGGTTAATTAGCATTTGGGGATTGGATCCAGGGCTTCTTGCATGCTCTTTATACACTCTACCTGGATTTTCAGCAATTCCTTTGGCTGGAATTTGGGAAAGGCCACATCTTAGGTAGAGCCAGGATGAGAATGGAGGTGGAAGGGTTGGAATATTATCTGAGAGGTGGCAGAGGGAAGTTCAGAATTAGGTTTGGTTTCCAGTCTGGTTAGCTAGGCAGATCCGGAGATGTTAATCTTACCATCAATCCCATGCTCTGCTCCATGAGGGCTCCTGGCATAGGCCTGTTAGACACACAGATCCATGTGATTGTTTCTGTGCCTTTAGAAGGAGATTCTGGACCAATTGCCAGTCTTCTCACACTCTTGTAGCTATGGCAACCACATTATACATTCCCAAGCTTCAAATGTTCAGTCTCTTTGCACGGGTTCCCTATGTTATATTTGAGATTCCCAGATTGGAAGATGAGGCTGCACAGGTCATGGCCACCTCCAAGAGTCTAAAACCATGTGAGTTAGACAGTGAAATGAGAGGTGCAGACCTGGCTCCAGGTTCTCCTTATGTCTCTGTGTCCTCCTCTCTGGGTGTTTCCCCTATTAGTGACAGGAGTAGAGGTAGTCCACAGGAGAGAGGGCTGTGAATACTTTGTTAACTGCAGGCTGGCCAGCCTGCCAGGGGCTGTCTTGTGAAAATGAGATAGAGCCTTTAAAATGGAGTTTCAGAGCCATACGGAGCTAGATTGTAGTGGATGCTGTGGCTGCCTGGAATGTGAGCTGTGGACACCTACACTCAGGGACAACTGCATGGTTCCATATGCATGCATAGCTGGAGAACTTGGAGCCCCTGTGTTAGGGACACTTGCCTTTCTCTCTCTCTCTCTCTCTCTTTTTTTTTTTTTTTTGTTTTTTTGAGACAGGGTTTCTCTGTGTAGCCCTGGCTGTCCTGAAACTCACTCTGTAGACCAGGCTGGCCTCGAACTCAGAAATCCGCCTGCCTCTGCCTCCCAAGTGCTGGGATTAAAGGCGTGTGCCACCACTGCCTGGCGACACTTGCCTTTCCTGTCCACATTCTTGTTTTTCTTCTAAGTCAAGTAGCTCCTCTCTTGTCGGTATGCAAGTTCCTTTTGGGCTTTCCTGCCTTCCCCGGACACTAATGCAGAACTCTCTCTGCAGCGGTAGTTCCTAAAACCTTTTTCTGAGTGTGGGAGTGCAAAGCACAGCCTTCTTGTGGCCCAGCTTAGCGGAGAGGCGAGTACGTTTAACTTGAGCTGTGGCTTGCAGCGGCAGGAAGCCCCCGCCCTGCGGTAGGCTGGGGAGGCCGCAGGGGCTCCCGACTTCCGGACCTCGTAGACATCCACCAGTGGTACCAAGAGGGTTCCCGAGAGTCCAGCGCAGGCACGGGCCAGGACAGGCAAGCTATAACTATTAGCTTGGCGACACAACCTGGAATAACCGGAGAGGCACATAAGCACGTTCTCACCCATCTGTAACTGCAGAGAGCTCCGGTCTTCAGTTACTGAATACCAGTAGCGGTGAAATAGGAAGCAAGAATCACAGGTGGGCCCTTTAAGGCGCTCCACCTCCTCTAATGTTTCTGACCCTCGTCGCCGCCCGTTGCCCCGCCCCCTCGCGCACGCGCAGTCCCTCCCGCCTCCCGCGCCGCTGCCGCCTAGTCCACCAGATCGTCTGCTCTCGCGCGCAGGGCCAGCCGCCGCGACGCCAGAGCGCCCGGCCCCGCCGCCGCGGCCCCGGCAGGTAAAAGAGTGATCCTGTCCTGTGGGCGCGAGGCGGGCGGCGGCCACGAGGGCCCTTGGGCTCCGGGATCCACAGCGCCGCACGTGTTCCGTGGGCCTCGGGCCGAGCCCGGCGCCGCATTTGCGGCCGCACCCCGACCCCGCCACCCCTTGTGGCCGCCACGGCCCGCTACTTCCACTGCGGCCCCTGCTACGCCCCTTGACCCCTAGTCCTGCGAGCTCCTCGAGGCTCACATCTCAGGCTGGCGTTCCTGGGAGTGGAATTCACTGTTTCTCATCGTGGACACCCGGCCAGCATCTCGCAGGTTTCCTTTGCTACTTGGCGCCTCTCGTGCTGCCAGCACAACCTTCACCTGTCCTAGTGCAAGTTTCTACCTGACTAGGGCTGACTGGTCAAGGGGTTTCTGAGCATTGTCTGGGTCAGCTAGGCACTTGAGAGCACAGTGGTGTGAAGCCAAGGCTACTAGGACGTAGGTATCCAGGAGCCCGCCCAGAGAGGTTGGGGTTCTTTGTTGGGTTACCTACTGCACTCACCTGAGTGAGTGAACCATTCTGTCTTCCCATACTTGTGTACTCGGTGTCTAGGGTGGTAACCAGGAATTAGATTGGAGGGAGACTGACAGCTTGCTGCCCTTTCATGGTCAGGAGCAGTGTAACGCTGTGGCTGCCAGTTAACTACCTCCTTTGTGGGCAGTGGAGGCCAGCTCCAAATCACCTGCTGAAGATTCTGCTTACCACCCCCAACCCTCCCCAGAGCTGTCTTGTTTTCCTTTGGGCTTAAAACAACACCTGAGTGCTCTCTACCTTGGACTCTACCCAGGGGAATTGGAAACTGGTGGTTTCCTTTAAGATGATTTCATTTAGGTGCTGGCTTCACATTTAAGTGCTTTGAACTGAGCCTCCTGAAGGTTGTGAGGCCGATTGGCTAATGGTGATGTTCTTTCTCTTTTATCCTTTTTTTGTTTTTGTTTTTGCTTTTGTTTTTTGGTTGGTTGGTTGGGGCCTTGAACCCCGCTCTGCATCTAGAGAGCCGGGATTACCGCAATCTTCTTATGTTAATATTTGGCTTTCTGAGTGATCCAGCTTATATTATAAAAGGATCGTTGGGCAGGGCTGGGTGTTGGTGTGCTTGATTGCAAGGTCATCCACTGGATGCTTTGTGAATCTCTTCATATGCTAAAGGAGTGCCTAGACACTTCCCACCCAAGAGAACAGTCCTTCTGGGTGTCTGCCTTTCCTCTCCCTAGAGCAGGAGAGGTGAGAGAGTTGTCAAAGGGACTTTCTAGCCCTTTTCCTTAAGTCTTCTCAGTTCCTCTTGCTACCTGTATGGCCCACAAAAGTGGTCACTGTGGGAACTCGTGGCCATAGCTCCATTAAGAATAAGCTCCAGGTCAGGCCTGGTAGTTTATTTATGCCTGTTACACCAACCATACTAAGGTTGAGACAGGTTTTCGAATATCGGTGCATAGCAAGACTTTATCTCCAAAGAGCTAAAAGCATCAAGCAGCTGGTATTTCCTGGGCACAAGAGCTCTGTTTTGTGGAGAGACCCGTGGGATCTACCCTAGTCCGATCCTTGCACCTGGGCTTGAGCTACGGCAGGATTTGACCTTGATGGAGCTGGCTGCAGGTAAAACAGCGTGGCTGCACCTGTGCCTTGTGGGTGGCAGTGCTGTTTCCTCCTCTAGGATTGAAGACTTGGAGGCACTGTTCTCTTTTGGTGTCCTCTCATCTTAGTGGGGTCTGTGTGAGGTTTCAGGGTTAATCTCAAAGCTAGACTTTGCATCATGGCTGCTCTTTACTTTGGCTGAGGAATCCATGAACAGTGATGCTCGCATGTCTTAGCAGCTCTCCCGTTAGAGGAATACTAACTCATTTCCCAGTCACGTGGTCTGCTTTTCTGCGATGCATTCAGGTGATGAGACCTACTGTAAACTTCAGTAAACAGTTGCAGTTGCACACGTGTTCAGGCTGAGTCTGTCCAGCTGACTGGAATAACTAGTTTCAGCTCTGCAGCTTCATCTGGTTTGCAGTTTCGCTGCTGTTTGTGCTGCTCCTTCGGAGGTTTCATATGGGGGCAGTGGCTACTCTGCTTTACTCTTGTAGCTCTTTTGATAGGACTCTGTGCACTGAGTCCTTGAGGTCTGTATGTAAGCTCTTAGCATTGGAGAAGGCATTTTGCAGCCCGTGAGGTCACCGGGAACGACTGCTGAGGTGGAGGCCATTAGGTACATACCTGTGTTTCTTTGGGTGTATTTTAGAATTTGGGTTAGTTCCCAAACTTCTGCACAGAAGGTCTACCTCCTGTCACTTGGCCTGTTGTTTCTATTAGAAAGCCTTTTAAAACTGTGTCAAGGATACTTTGAAGCAAAGCTCACAGTCCTGTACACGTCTGTATACTTACTACAGTGGGAAGCCTTCTTGAAGGTTAAGTCTTAGGCCTACAGAGGGGTCAGGAGTGGGCCATCACACAGAGTGTCTGAAGCTTCAGCCTTGGGTGACAGTTATCCCCAGCTTGGAACAGTTTATTTGTTGCCAGGTTCAATGTGGTAGTCGTGTTTTGCCTTTTTAACCCTTTTTCTTGGGAATCTTTATTTTTTAAAGATTTATTCATTTTACGTTTATGAGTACAGTGTAGCTGTCTTCAGACACCAGAAGAGGGCATCAGATCCCATTACAGATGTGGTTGCTGGGAATTGAACTCAGGACCTCTGGTGGAGTGCTCTTAACTACTGAGTTATCTCTTCAGCTCCAGAATCATTGTTTTCTTTCTTTTTTTCTTTTTTCTTTTCCGAGACAGGGTTTCTCTGTGTAGCCCTGGCTGTCCTGGAACTGACTCTGTAGACCAAGCTGGCCTTGAACTCAGAAATCCGCCTGCCTCTGCCTCCTGAGTGCTGGGTTTAAAGGCATGCACCACCACGCCCCGGCTAGAATCATTGTTTTTTTTTGGGGGGGGGGGTGTCTTATGCATGTTAAGTGAATGCTCTCTTCCACTCCATGAGTTGCTACGGCTCAGTCCCAAGATTTTTGTTGTTTTGAGACAGAGTATCTCTGTGTAGCCCTGGCTGTCCTGGAATTTGCTCTGTAGACCAGGCTGGTTTCAAAGTTACAGATCCACCTACTTCTGCCTCCCAAGTGCTGGGATTAAAGGCGTGTACCACCACACCAAGGCAAATTTTATTTTACTTTGGTTTTCCCCCTTTGCATATAAGTCTGTGTACCACGTGCATGCAGTCCCTATAGGGGCCAGAAGAGGATGCCAGGTCCTCTAAGCTGGACTCAGATAGTTGTAAGCCCACAAGTGGGAATTATGCTTAGGTCTTCTGGAGCAGCATTTGGTGAGCCTAACCACTGGACCATTTCTCCAACAGTCTTTGTTAAAGAGAGGATTTGTTTATAGGCCCCATACTATAAAGTACGGTTTAGCTGACAGCCTCTTCCATTGTGACTCCCCCTTCACGGTGTCCTGCCCTGTGGGCTTCAGAGCCATGGCCACGGAGGAGAAGAAGCCAGAGACAGAGGCTGCAAGAGCACAGCCCACTCCTTCCTCATCAGCCACACAGAGCAAGGTATGTCCTACCGGGACCACTGCAGTAGACAGACTGGAGAGATTCTCAGGGATGTTATTTTATTAGTCTGGGCTTCACTGCTCAGTGAGGTGTGCTTCCAGTGTGAGTTTCCGAGCACACAGCAGTGGTCACACAGAGCAGTTAGATGGCACATCAGGGAGTCCCAGACCTAAGATGATTTATCAAAAAGACAGTTTGTTTTGAGGCAGGGTCTCCCTATAGTCCTGACTGGTGAGGAACACAACATGTAGACCAGGCTAGTATGGAACTCACACAGATTTGCCTGCCTCTGCCTCTCTCTCCCTTCCATGTGCTGGGATTGAAGACATGTACCACCATACCAAAAATTACAATTCTTGTGTGCTAAGGTGGGGACTCCAGGGAAAGTAGCCACTTTGAAGAGAAGTGACAGGCTCATGCTGACAGTTTGAAGGTGACATCAGATAAGGTTGTAGTAATTTCTTGTGTTTAGTTTGGAACCAGCTAGTGCTTGATTACACTTTGGGCAGCAAGTGAGTTGATAGGGTGGTGGTAGTTGCCTTTGGCTAATCTGAACTGTTTCCCACAGCCCACACCTGTTAAGCCAAACTATGCCCTGAAGTTCACCCTGGCTGGCCACACAAAAGCTGTGTCCTCTGTGAAGTTCAGCCCCAATGGGGAGTGGCTGGCAAGTTCATGTGAGTATACTTCAGTCCTTTGGCTGGTGGCGGGGCTGTCGGAGGATGAGGATGGGGACTGCAGTGTGTTACAGTTGCTGGTCTCTGGGTTGGTTAGCACTCGGCATGTTTGTATGGAACTGAACTGATTGCCTGTTCACATGCTATTGCCGCTCTGCAGTGAGGGGCGTGCTTCCGTGTGCCCACACTTAGATCATTGAGCGGCCCAGGCCTTTACTTTAGGGGAATGTACAGCCACAACCTTCTCTGACCCCAGCTCCCTTTCATTCCTTTCAGCTGCTGATAAACTCATTAAAATTTGGGGAGCATATGACGGAAAGTTCGAGAAAACTATATCTGGTCACAAACTGGTAGGTTTCCTGTGAGGTGCACTAGGCATGAGCAGGCTGGCCGGCTGCAACTTGGAGGTCCAAACTTGGAGATCTGGCTGCCTTTGCAGGGATTAAAAGCTGTGCATCACTGCCACTTGGTTTGTCAGGACTGTTTTTAAGTCTAGTGAGTGCAGGGTCTTAAGTAGTCCAGGTTGGTCTGGAACAGAGTCCTCCTGCCTAAGAATCGGGCCTGCACGGCCGCAGCTGGCCGACTTATATTTGTAGTGCTAGCACGAGCACACCGAGCCTCCACAGGTGAGTGAGTCTAAGAAGTTTGGCAGAGCTGAACACAGTGGCCTTTTGCTCTGGGCCAGGTGTTTTGTGGTGCTAACGCTGGCCGGGTCTCCTGACAGTGTGGTGTGTGAGTCGGTAGGGCTGATCTTTTCTTTTTTACTGGTCATTTCGATTTTGTCCCACAGGTGGTAACCAACTTTTTTTTTTTTTCCTCTTTTTCCTTCCCAAGGGAATATCTGATGTAGCCTGGTCATCAGATTCTAACCTCCTTGTGTCTGCCTCTGATGATAAAACTTTGAAGATTTGGGACGTGAGTTCCGTAAGTGACATTCTAGGGAGTGCCCATAGTTGAGATGAGTTGGCTGTGTGGATGGCTGGTCTCGGGTAGGTCTTCAGATGTGCTAGAAGCTTGTATCTGGGATGCGGCCCCTGGAAGTCACAGGCCTTGGTGTGCTATGTGTGCTCTAGGGAAAGTGTCTGAAGACCCTCAAGGGCCACAGCAACTACGTCTTCTGCTGCAACTTCAACCCCCAGTCCAACCTCATCGTCTCAGGGTCTGTAAGTGCGTGGGCTTCTCCCAAGGGTGATGTGTACAGTGTCATTTTGGTGCTTTGTTGGGGCAGGCAATTTGCCTTCTGGGTGTGGGCGGTTCTGGGTCTCAGAGAAGACAGTGTTGCTGCTGTGTCCCTGGAGAGTCACGTTAGTGTCCTGTCTCATCTTTAGTTTGATGAGAGTGTGAGGATATGGGACGTGAAGACAGGGAAATGCCTCAAGACTTTGCCTGCCCACTCGGACCCAGTCTCAGCCGTAAGTCTCCTCTCATGCTCTTGTTAGCAGGGGTTCCGCTACATGGCTTAACTTGATTGCCCACATTAGTGTCCGAATGACGGGAGGCCCTGTGTGCTGTGGTGGGTGGGGTATAGTGGGGAGCACAGGGGGGCACTTTGTGGATTGGAGGTAGATGACAGGGATTTTCAGGGTGTCCTTGAATGGGCTTATTCAGATTGGGGGTGACTGTTTGGAGAATAGGGAGCTATGAGAATTTTGAGTAGATTGGCTTTAATGCGTGTGGTGAGATTCTAGGGTTTCTACTTTTCTGATAAAACACAGTGACCAAAAGCAACTTGGAGTGCCTTAAGTGTGTGCCACCTTGGCTACGATGACACACCATGACCAAAACCAAGCGAAGACAGGGTTTATTCTCCGTATGTTTCCAGATCATAGTCACTGGAGGAAGTCAGGACAGGAGCTCGAGCAGGGCTGAAACCTGGGAGCAAGACTGATAGGCCATGGAGGACTGAGTGAGTGCTGCTAGCAGGGCAGTGCTGGCACTCAGGAGGCAGGGACAAGCCTGATCTACACGGTGAGTTCTAGGACAGCCTGGGCTACTACTATCCGGAGAAACCTTGGTTTGGAAAAAAGTGCTGCTTACTGGCTTGCTCTTCATGGCTTCCTCAGCCTGCTTCTTACAGAGCCCAGGACCACCAGCTCATTCTGCTGGGCCCTCTCCCATTAGTTATTAATTTAAGAAAATGTTGTACAGGCTTGCCCACAGGCCAGCCTTTTTTGTTTGTTTGTTTTGGTTTTTTTTGTTTGTTTGTTTTGGTTTTCGAGACAGGGTTTCTCTGTGTAGCCCTGGCTGTCCTGGAACTCATTCTGTAGACCAGGCTGGCCTCGAACTCAGAAATCCGCCTGCCTCTGCCTCCTGAGTTCTGGGATTAAAGGTGTGCACCACCACTGCCCTCCAAGGCCAGTCTTATGAAGGCATTTTCTCAGTTGAGGCTTCTTCTTCTCTAATGACTCTAGCTTGTGTCAAGATGACATAAAACTAGATAGTACAAGAAGAAAAAGATTATTATTATTATTTTTTAAAGCCTGCTCTAGGATAGCCCTGATTATCCTAGAACTCAGTATGTAGACCAGTCTGGCCTTAAACTCAGAGATCTATTTGCCTTTGTGTCTTAGGGTTTTTATTGTTGTGAAGAGGCACCATGACCACAGGAACTCTTTTTGTTGTTGTTGTTGTTTTGTTTTTCGAGACAGGGTTTCTCTGTGTGGCCCTGGCTGTCCTGGAACTCACTCTGTAGACCAAGCTGGCCTTGAACTCAGAAATCCGCCTGCCTCTGCCTCCCGAGGGCTGGGATTAAAGGCAGACCACAGGGACTCTTAGAGGATACATTTAATTGGGGCTGGCTGACTGACAGTTCAGTGGTTTAGTCCGTTATCTTCTTGGTGGAAACATGGTGCTGTGCTGGCAGACATCATGCTGGGGAAGGTGCTGAGAGTTCTGCATCTAGAACAGCAGGAAGAGAGCGACACCGGGCCTGGCTTGAGCTTCTGAGACCTCAGAGTCGCCCTCCCGAAACCACCTCCAGCAAGGGCTCACCTAATAGCGGCACTTGCTCCCGATGAGCCTGTTGCCACACTCCACCTCCTGAGTGCTGGGGTCGCAGGTGTGCCCCACCCCTGCTCAGCAGAGTTTTCATGTTACACTTTCACATCACAATTACATCACTGAAGGAAGTTAGGACAGCACCTGGAGGAACTTTCTTATTTGTCCTTGGTCATCTTAATTTTTTATAAAAGCTGGGACCACCTGCCTGAAGGTGGCATCACTAACAGTTGAGGCCCTATATTATTCATTAATCAAGGAAATATCCCGCAGATTGCTACAGGCCGGTCTTAACAGAAACATGTTCTCAATTAAGATTTCCTCGTGCAAATATGTCTAGGTTTGTGTCAAGTTTGATGACGTAATTAATGCCCAGCCTCAATTGAAGCCCCTTCATATACTCTCCCCCAGCTATAGCCTTGGCCTGTCAGTTGTCATTGTATCAGTGTCCCCTTAACTGTTCACTGTGCCTCATCCCCAGCAGTCCTGTTAACTCGTCCAGGATGGATCTGAGTACCCGGTGGCCTTGCTTTGCTTGTTTCTCCAAGGTGCTACCTGCACATTGGCTGCATAGGAGAGTCTGGTGCCCATGTTGACCCTTTACCCTATTACGTCTTAGTAAGAATTTGTTGTATGTTAAAAACAGCAGTAAACATGGATAGTTGTATTGCCTTAACGTAAGGAAGGAGCTCTAAGTGACAGTTGTGGGTGAGGATCTAGCATGCACCAGGAGAAAGTGACCTCTGGCTCTAGTGCTTTAGAGACTAGGCTGGCCCATCAGGTCTATGATAGCAGAGTCCCTGGAACCTGATGGCTGCTTGTAAGTTTGTTTATATACCTGTGAGCCCAAGAAGCTGAAACATTTCTCATGTTGGTCACCATACCATGCGTTGAGAGTTCATTTGTAAAAAGGTTTATCTTGGGCCATATCTACCAAAGACTCAACGTTATAGAAATTTGGGAGATAGCCTCAATTCCTGGCACTAGGATTTAAGCAGGGCTAGAATGTGACCCGATATCTGGTAATAGGTAGATTGCTTGCCTAGCATGCACCAGTCCTTGGGTTCCATCTTCAGTATTGTATAAAACACAGGCATAGTGTTACCTGCTTGTAACCTCAGCACTTTGGCAGAGGCAGGAAGATTAGGAGTTAGAAGCTATAGCTACATAGTAGATTCAGAATCAGCCATAGCTACATGATCCCGTCTCAAAAAAAATAAGACAAACACTGAAAATAGTTACAAGGGCCTGGAGTGACCTGAAGGGCACCAGGGGCTCGCAGTAAAATCTGGATAGTGGCCTGAGCGTTTCCTGAGACAGTTTATGGTGGCCTGGGTCTCATTGCTGGGACGGTATACCACTGAGCATCTAGAGTGGCAGTGATCTAGATATCAGAAATTCTGGCTGATGAGTGAACACAGAGCACCTGTGGACCATTTCAAAAACTGGGGCTCTCTCCTGACTTTGAGCTCTTGCTTTTTGCTGGTGAGAAAGAGCAGGTAGTGGTGTCATCGTCATGGCCCCCCCACCCCCCTTTGTATTAGCTTTGGCAGGTTGTCAGGCGCTAATGGTGGTGAGCTCTGTGGGCAGGGTGCTCTCGGGATCCAGAGACACATACTACTGATTAGAAAATCAGCTTCTTTTCCTCCTCTAATTTGTAGGTTCATTTCAACCGTGATGGATCGTTGATCGTTTCCAGTAGCTATGATGGCCTCTGGTAAGTGAGAGTCTTCTTCATGGGGTGAATGGCCTGTTGTGCTGTTCCAGCTCTGGTGTAGCAAAAAGAGGGACCTGTGCCTCATCTTCCAGAAGCCTGTGCCCCACTGGCGGCAGGCTATTGACAGACCTGGTACAGAGTTCAGGGAATGAAAAGCTGTGAAGGAGCTGGTGGAAATGGTGGCTGACAGATGAGGCCACCCAGGTCAGAGTGAGAGCTGTCAGCTCCTTGCGTGCTCCTGAGTGTGCCCTTTCCAAGTTTAGAAAGTGAGTTAAAGAGCCCTTGTGGTCAGTAAGTGCAGTGATTCTGTTCACAGGCGCCATGAACTCTGGGCAGGTGAACCACCAGACCCCATTGTGTGGAAGAGAGAAAAGGCCAGAGGTGTGGTCTGTGCAGAGCTTTTAGCAGTGGATGGCATTGTAGACATGGCTGCTAGGTAGATAGAAGTGCTTGGGGTTCTTCAGAAGACGAGGGTGTAGGTCTCAAGAGACAGGCTTTGGGAGTACAGTGCTGCTTGTACTGAGCTTGGCGATCTCAGAACTGAGTGTGGGGAGAGAGCGCAAGCGAGCGCGAGGTCAGCAATGTAGTGGTGAGTGAAGCACAGTGTTGGTGTGTGGCGGGGTAATGGGCTGGCTCAGTCTCTCACTCAGGGCCTTGGTTTGAGGTTAAAAAAACTTTGCTTGGCTGCTATTAAAATATACCTAAAATGAAGTGTTTGTTTGAGCAGGGTGGGTAAGTGACATCTGTGCAGCAAAATCCTCAGAATTGATTTGAAGGGCAGGACAGGGCAGAGTGGCCTAGAGTGAACCAAAGGAATTGGAGACTTCTGTGCCCCAGGCAGCAGCACTGCGACCAAAAGGCAGAAGGGAAAACCTAGATAGAACAGAGAAGGTGACTTGACTTAAATTTCTTTCCGTGTCACTCGCTGCAGGTGGAGCTGAGCCTTGTTGCAGTTGCTCAGCTGGAGCTCTGCCATTTGCGCTGGACGGGGCCTTAGCTAGCCAGTTGGCAACAATTGTTTACTGGCCACAAACCGAGAGCATTGAGTGATAGGAACTAAACATTTTCTTTCTCTTTTTGGGGGTGGCACAAACTTCAGCAAAAGGACGGTTCTTTCAGAAGATAAGTCCATTAAAGCTTGTTGCAGTTGGGCTAGCCCTGTGTGTGTTAGTGTGTCATAGGCAGAGTGGCCCAAGAGATCCCAGGTAAAAAGTACACTCGAAAGGAAGACAGAAAAATGGTGGAGTGTAAAGGAACAGGAAACAGTTTTGTAAGGCGTGCTTTGATAAGGTAGAGCTAAAAATTAAGACTAAGGATGAGCAGTAGAGAGGTGGGTTCACTGAGCTCACGGAGGGGTAGAAGGCTTGAGCAGCACACTGCATTTGGCCCCTCTTCCTGAGTGGACCCTGGAGATGTTTGCTGGAGGCTGGCCACCCTGAAGAGAGACAGGAAGTGGTGAATAGTCTAGAATACTCTTGGGGTCCTGGGATCTTTTTTTTTTTTTTCTTTCCGAGACAGGGTTTCTCTGTGTAGCCCTGGCTGTCTTGGAACTCACTCTCTAGACTAGGCCTGCCTCTGCCTCCCGAGTGCTGGGATTAAAGGCGTGTGCCACTGCTCTGCAGGGGTCCTGGGATCTTAAAATCAATCAGAGATAGTCACATTTTGTAGCTCCAAAATTCAAATGCAGACACTTGCACATACAAACAAATTAAAAAAAAAAAACAAAAACCCTAAAAAAGTCTTCCCCTTGTTGCATCTAATTCTTGCCATCCTCACTTGTCACTTGGGAAGTAAAGGTGAGCATAAGTACAGCCAGTAAGTGACAGGCCAGAATAACTTCTGAGGCTGCACTGCCCAGCCTCTCTGGAACCTGAGGACCTGCTGTCCAGCATGAAGGGCTATACATTTGCCAGGGTTCATGGCGGCTGCTCTTTTTACCTGGAATTAACCAGGTAGACAATGGGAAGCTCTCTCTTAATAGTGAAGTGCTAGGGATGTTTAGGGATGCTGTGATAGCAGGAGCCATGGAGCCCGAGGTTGCCTGAGCACACAGCCTGCAGAGTTCAGGATGGACTTAGGGCAACATCACTCACTGAGCCTGTGTGGAGGATGCACTTGGATTTCAGTTCCTTAGTGTTTTGCATATTGTACAAGAGTGAATTTAAAAAAGCCCAACAACACAGGATTCCAGTCACAGCAGCTTATGCCTGTTGCCTATGCACTTAAGGCTGAGGCGTGAGGATCAAAAGTAAAATAGAGTCTGCATAGACAGGCAGTGGGCCTGTGCTTAGCAAGAAAGGATCAGACTAGCTAGTCCCAAGAGTGGAAGCCCCGGGGAAGGAGGAGATGTGGAGACGCTGCTGTTGGTCCTGCTTGTTGGTTGGGAGGAGAGCCTGATTACCTCACTTTGAGGAGGGGACAGGGCCTGGCCTGGGAAGGCTGCAGATACAGTGTCAGCATGGGAGGTCAGTTTGGGAAGAAGCAGTGAATGTCCCTGCTTCTGACTGCTGAAGAAGAGTATGGGTGGTCAGCAAAAGTCACAGGCGATGTAGCTGGAAGCATGTCAAAGCCTGTCATTTCCTCAGGGATGGTAGTTTCTGAACATGTTCCCTGGTTAAACCTCCAGGGATATCCAGTAAATGGTACAGCCTTCATTTTGTCACAACTTGGTCCTCCTAACAGCACACTGGCAGTTGGCGACTCTTCAATGTATGGAGAGGATGAGCATCCTTTTGTTTGTTTGAGACGGGCTTTCTTTGTGTAACAGAGGTCTGTCTGTCCTGAAGCTCATTTGTAGACCAGGGCTGACCTCATAGTTACAGAGATCTACCTCCTGATGCTGGGATTAAAGATGTGGCCACTACTTTCTGCTCAGCTTTGTTGTTGTTGTTTGCTGTGCCACCACCACCTACCCCCAGACACACATACACAGGGCTCCTCTGTGTCCCCATGCTGTCCTTGAACTTCCTCTGTAGACCAGGCTGAAACTGAATTTGTCTGTTTCTGTCTCCTAAGTGCTGGGATTAAAAGGGTGCACCATTACCATCCAGCTTTCTCTCTTCTTTAAGGCTTTTTTTTGTTTTGTTTTTCGAGACAGGGTTTCTCTGTGTAGCCCTGGCTGTCCTGGAACTCACTCTGTGGACCAGGCTGGCCTCGAACTCAGAAATCTGCCTGTCTCTGCCTCCCGAGTGCTGGGATTAAAGGCGTGCGCCACCACTGCCCGGCATGTTTTATTATTTTATGTATCTGAGTACACTGTCACTGTCTTCAGACACACCAGAAGAAGGCATCAGATTCCTTTACAGATGGTTCTAAGCCACCATGTGGTTCCTGGGAAGCGAACTTAGGACCTCTGGAATAGCTGTCAGTGCTCTTAACTGCTGAGCCATGCTTTTATCTTTAGAGACAGGGTCTTTGTAATCTAGCTGGAGAACAGGTGAAGTCACCCGTGTGTGCACATGTAGCTCTCACTCAGTCTCTGGAGAAGAGTAATTGTTAAAGCTGTGGGGGAGGGGAAGTGCAGTACTATGGGAACTGGGGGAAACGCCCTCTCAGAACTCAGTGGGGTAGGTGACGCACTCACCAGCACTTGCCTTTTTCATACCTTATCTTGCTTGACAGCCGAATCTGGGACACTGCCTCTGGCCAATGTCTGAAGACGCTCATTGGTGAGTGCCCTGCCTGGTAGGGGGTGTGGAGGTGGGTGGCTGCCCTGTCCTGATGGTCCTTATAAAGTATTTGTTTTCAGAAAGTCATCTTTTCCTGTGTCCTGGGCCCCCTTCCTCTGCAGGACCCATGGTACCTTTCTTCCTAACTAGTAAAGCTACCCATGGAGCTTGTCCCCATCTCTCACGCTCATGTGGGCTTGGTCCTTGGTATGGTTTACATTGTTGAATAGTGTCCGTAGCTCTTTGGGGCCCTGCAGCCTTACCTGTGGTCAGCCTGCCAGTGGTCCCTTCCTACCTAGAGTTGAGGATACATGTTCACTACTAGGGTGTACTGCAAGGTGGGCAGGGCTGGGCTCCAGCTGAGTGGGCTGTTGAGGTGCTGGGGGTGTTACTTGGCTAGGCTGGAGTTTAGAACTTTAGGTGAGCAAGCAGTGTAAAGGGTTGGCAGGACTGCTTCTTTACCAGTTTGGCATTGGGGGGTAGATAGGCTGTTGTGGTAAGTTGCTCCCTCCTTAGACTATTAGGGAAACTAGTGCTGCTCTCTGGCCTCCAGGTTGCTAGGATAGAATGCCTGAGTTATGTGGCCAGCAACATGGCATGGGTATGGGGACTTCTGATATCACTGTGGCCTGCAGATGGCAGGTACACCCTCGTGTTTCTCCGTGCCCAACTCTTAATGACATGCTCACATTTCTTTCTCTCTCTCTCTCTCTCTCTCTCTCTCTCTCTCAAACACACACACACACACACACACACACACACACACACACACACACCCAACCATCACCTGTGTGATGGTCTCTCCAGAACAGCCATTTAACTACAACTGTGGATAGTCTTGATAAGTTTGGGGACATAGTCACCCTGGGATAATGGCTTTTAAGCTTTTCTTGCTGTGTGTCCACTCTTGGGGCTTCCTGATTTATCAGAGCAGTCACAGATGTCAGGTAGTAATGTCCTGTTCTTACCAACCACTCCCCAGGCTTCTCTTCCAGGGCCCTCTCTGGTGTCATCCTCCGTTCACAGGGCAGCATCTTAGGTACAAAGGTCGGCTAGCTGGAAAGCTGCAGAGCAAATCTAGTCACCCTCAATATCTGGGAGAGGGCTTGATTCCAAAGTCCTCAGATGCTCAAGTCACTTCTGTGAGATGGTGCGATGTTTGCATGTGACTTGTGTACTTTGTACTGCGGTTTAAATCTTGAGGTGGTTTAAAACACTGGGCAGACAGATGCCGGTGGTGGTGGTGGTTGAAATGATGTACAGGTACATATCTGGTTTAGATGCAGCCATCACGGGCCGTCCCAAGAGCTTACCTCAGGGTGGGCAATGCTAGAGTCGGGTACACTTGCTTCGGTTAAGCAATTGTCCTAGGGAACAGTAAAATTCCGGTTCTTTGGTTTTGTGGTGTCTTCCCCTCCCCACCCCTTTCTTCTCCTCCAAACAGACAGGGTTTCTCTGTACAGCCCCTGGCTGTACTTGAGCTCACTTTGTAGGCCAGGCTTGTTTGTCTTGAAATCAGAGATCTACCTGTTTCTGGAGTGCTGAGCTTAAAGATTGTAATACCATGCCTAGCAAAATCTGTGCTTTTTTGGGGGGTGGTGTGGGGGTGAGGGGAGGAGTCCTGTCTCTCTCTGTCTCTCTGTCTGTCTGTCTGTCTCTGTGTGTACGTGTGTGAGTATACACATGTACATATGCTTGTGTATGTTTCTCCCTGTGCCGTAGCACGTGTGTGGAGGTCAGAGAAAGCTTTTAGGAGTTAGACTCTTCTATTGTGGGGTCTGTAAGGTCTGTTCAACAGTCCTGGGTTTTGAAACTTGTAGATGCTTTGTTGACTAAACTCTGGTCTGTGATGGGCAACCAGGTGAGTGGCCAGGATTTATACAGGCAGTGGGCAGGCCTATTCGGCCCAAGGTCTAGTTCTCTTCTCTCATATCTTTAGTTTTAGATATTAAGGTTTAGATACTCTTTTGCAGGGGGTGGGCAGCTGTTGAGAGTTTTTCTTTATATTCCTGTCTGTCTTGATACTCACTCTGTAGGCCATGCTGGCCTACTCTGAGCTCTGCCTCACCTCTGCGCCTCAGAATGCTGGGTGGAATTAAAGGTGTGGCACACATCATTGAGTTCTGCAGGCCTCTGTTTCAGAGGTGGCGCACAGGTGTTGCTCCATGTCAGCTGAATTAATAGCCTTATGTGGCCTAGCTGGCCTTACTCTCTCGTGTCCCTTTCAGTGTTTGTGACCAGTCACAAGAAACGGAACCCCCTGCGAACCCCCTGTGGTAATGTGTGTGTCAGGATACACCAGCCTTTTGTTTGCACACTTTAAGGCCTGGTATGCTTCCTTGGCTGGACAGGCAGGCCCACCTCAGAATACACTCTCCTTACCCAGGCAGACCCCACCCCCTGGGGCCCACTCTGCAGAAGGATATGGCATTGCTATGCCCTGGAAAGCAGCTTTTATGTGGGCAGTTTGTTGGAGGCCTGGCTCCTCAGCAGTGCGACTACCCAGCCTTGACCCCACTTGCCAAATGCTTAGGCTAAAGTCAGCAGCCTGGTCTTCAGGAGACAGAGGCATGGGACCCTAGATCAGGCAGCTTTCTTCAGGGGATCAGTTGTTCAGCATTGCTGGAGAGCTTTGGGCCTCCTTTCATATGTGGCAGAGGCCTCTACTGGCAGGGCACTGGGTGAAGACTTAAGAACGCGAATGCCCAGGGAAGGTGATGGGATGTCAGAGCTCTTTGGTGTCCTTCAAGAGTGATGGTGGCAGGGACCTCACACAGTCGACATGGGTAACTGGGAGCTGACTTGCATCTGGACTCTGCCAAGGGTCAGCCTGTTTTTCTTCTGTGTAGATGATGACAATCCTCCAGTGTCCTTTGTGAAGTTCTCTCCAAATGGCAAATACATCCTGGCTGCAACTTTGGACAAGTGAGTGCTTTGGTTCCTTAAGGAGTGAGCTCATGGCCATTGTTGGAGGGGTCCCTCCCCTGTCTGTCGCAGTTTCTTCTCCCAGTTGTTCAGTTGAGCTCTTTACATCTGCATTAGAGCTTGTTCCTGGGTTGTGGGCTAGGGGTTGAAGAAAGGATTGTCCACTCACTCTTAGCCAGTTTTACTGTGAGGAGGATTTGAGGCCTAGGTTGTTCTCGCCAGTTCTCAGTCTCTGAGTATCTTCATGTAGCAGAATCTCATTGCCACACCTTATGACCCCTCTTAAGTGCTCACATAAGCTGGCACACACTGTACAAGGTCTCCAAGGAACCATGCCTAGTCCGCTCTTGAGAGCTGCCTGATTGGCATTATCCTGGTTAGCCTCCCACTCCTCCCCCAGGTCAGCAGGCGTCTCTTCCTGTGGTGTCTGTACTGGGTGTTTCTGGAGCCAACATGGTTTTCCACATTCTGCTTCTGGCTAACCACTAGTTTGGGGAAGACAGGCAGCAATCTGTTTCTTCAGTCTGTCTCTGAGCTACAAGTACTAGCTAGGGTCCTTGTGTTTGCTCTTGTGTGTCATGGAGTGGCTGGCTCAGCTTGGTGAACTAGAGGGTCCTCTGTCTGACACTCACGGTTGTTGGGATTTGGTGGCATCTGGGGAGGGGGCATGCCAGAGATGGCCTGCCCCTCACTCCTGCTCTTTGTCTTTCAGCACACTGAAGCTCTGGGACTACAGCAAGGGGAAGGTGAGCTTCAGGCATGTGGCTGGTCTGGCCTGCATGCCAGCCCCAGGTAACAGCAGGTTGAGGGCGGTGTAGCTGACCCATGAGTTTCAGCAGGAGAGACTCGGCCATCTTCTTTTGATGAACAAGTATGGTACAACTCCCTTTAAAGACATGTCTTGGGATGACTAGTCTGCAGGTCAAAGTCTGGGCCTTACGTTTGTCTAGAATATTTTCAGAATATGTTCATGCCTTGGTCAGATGTGTGTACCCAGAATTTGGAATCCTCTGGAATTCCACAGGTGCTAACAATACACACCCACCTTTTCAGTGCCTGAAGACATACACTGGCCACAAGAATGAGAAGTACTGCATATTTGCCAACTTCTCCGTGACAGGCGGGAAGGTGAGTTTCCACTGTGGCTGTGTCACCGTGCTAGCCCCCACGCAGCTGTGTCACCGACGGCTGTATATCTTTACGACGTGCCCCTCAGCCCCTCAGCCTGTGGGGCAAACCCACACTCGCACTCCCCATTTTGGACGGAGCTGTGCTGTCTTGCACTGGGTGTGGCTGAAGATCTAAGAGCAGGTGGTGACCGGATAGATCCACTGACTGAGTGTGGAACGGGAGGCACTTAGCATGTTCCCAAATTGGGGGAATAGGCATTAGAGTGGTGCCAGTCAGCTTGCCTGTGCTACCTACTCAGCATATAACCTGGTGTCTCTCTTGCCTGCCCTCGCTGGCTGCCTGCTCACTGCTGCAGTGGATCGTGTCTGGTTCTGAAGATAACCTGGTGTATATCTGGAATCTGCAGACCAAGGAGATTGTGCAGAAGTTGCAGGGTCACACAGGTGAGCCATCATCGCAGATGGGCCACACGGGTGGGTGGAGCCATCCAGGGGAGCAGGGGAGTCCCTTAGTTTCCCAAGGTGCTTGGTTGTCTCTGGGGTTTAGGGACACACAAGCAGATGTTCCTACTCTGTTCTCCCTGCCATCCCATCCTTGCAGGCCTGAGAAGGCATATGATCAGCCTTGGAAGCAGCATCAAGGACTCTTATCTAGAGTCCTGGGCCTGGTTAGCTTTTGGGTCTTAAGTCAGACTCAAGCCTCCTGGGAGTATAGCTTGGTTCCTCACTGGAGAGACTAGGCATAGGTACCTGGGCCTGCCAGCTGCTTGGATGTGAATGTGGAGAGTGTCTAGTCCGCGTTTCCTGAATGAGCAACCTCTTTCAGGGATGCTGGTTTTCTATCTCCTGGGGAAAGCTCAGCTTTGAGTGAGTCCAGTTGTGGAGTTACCTCATTCTAGTTCTTGCCTGTCCACTTTCTGAAGAGGGCAAGGATATCATGTGCTCCTTTGCAGCTCTAAGGAGTGAGGGCTCTTTTTCTGAAAGAGCAGTTGTCTTCAGCTGGGAGTGGTTTGATCACACTTGCTGTGTAACCTAAGCACCCAGGGAGCAAGCAGAGTTAGTGGACCTCATTTGCCATCTCATTAGTGCCAGTGTCCCTGCCCGGTGTATGGTTACCTCTTGCTCAGGTAGAACAACCTCATGAATAGTAGGAGGCAAGTGGGTGGAGTCAACCCTGAGACCAGTGAGCAGGCCATGTAGACAGCAGTAAGGACCCTGCTGGATACCCACCAAGTGTCTTGTGCCCAACAGAGCAAGGCTAAGGTGCTTGTTACTATTGGCATTCCAAGCACTCCCCTAAGTCCTGTGGTTCTCCCTGTGCTCCTGAGGGCAGTGAGGCATGTGCTGCTGTCCTGGGGTAGCACCTTGACTAACTCTGCTTTCAGATGTTGTGATTTCCACGGCTTGTCACCCGACAGAGAACATCATTGCCTCAGCAGCGTTAGAGAATGACAAAACAATCAAACTGTGGAAGAGTGACTGCTAAGTCCTGGCTCCCATGTGAGACTTCAGGAAGCCACCTGGATTGGCAAGAAACACATGTGGGGCAGAGGCATGGGGCCAGGCTGGATTAACAGGCCTGGTGCACCTCCTCTCTGAAGATGTCCGGTCAGGGGAGTGCACACTACCGAGTCTTGATAGCCACTGTGATATTTCTTGCCAATTTTGTCTCTGCCTGGGGAAGTTCCTGGTTTGTTCTGTACTCAGAGGCAACAAAATTTTTAATTTTTGATTATAAGAGTGAGTTCAACTCCTCATGGGTTGTTTTCTCTGTAATTGTTGTTTTTGGTATTGCCCAGTGCACACTGGAACAGGACCTACAGCCTACTCCCATTCCCTGCCTCCAGCCCTGGCCTGCTTGTTCAAGTTCCCTGCCTGTAACAGTACCCAGTGTGCTTCCATGAGTTTCTGGAAACAGGTTGTAAGTTGTATCTGTGTCAAGTCCCTTTGTGTTTTTTTGGAGTTCATAGGTCAACACTGACCTCTCAGTGGTTGCAGTGTCTCTTGTCTCACTGATATCACTCAGTAAACTACACACACTGCAATAGAAGGTGCGTATGGACTGGGTGTGGCCCTGAGTTGTGACCAGAGCTCTTCCACACCTGGCTTTTAGAAAGCCCCCCTTCCCCTCCTGGCAGGAGTTGGAAAGGCCTCTGGGAGGATGGATCCTTGCTGTGCCTCTTCTTCCCAGTGGTTGCTGTGGGCATTGAGTGTTTGTAGAGGAAGAACCTCCATTAAGAGTGGAAGGAAGTCTTGGAAAGGCACCATGTAGTGCGGTTCTGGACCTCTTTATTCTGTGAGAAGCTGGGAGTCAACTGTGCAGGAGGGGGGAGTTCAATTTGGTGCTTGCCTCAGCAGGTACAGCCTCTTGCCTTGGCCAAACCAAGCACACCAAACCTCTCTTAGCCCCCGCCCCAATGGATCCTCAGGTGACCAGGACTGGAAAGAGGTAATGGCCAAGCTCAGAGCTACACAGCATTTTCACAATTGCTGCTGGCCAAACCCGGGGTGGCTAACATGGAGCAGACTGCAGAGGTTCTGAGTCCAGATGGGTGGGTGAGGCTACTGGGCACAGGCATGAGCAGAAAGAATGTTCTGGGTTTGCTCTGGTTTCAGCCAACACTGATCTGTTGAAGCCGGGTCACCCTGGTCAGTAGCTGCTCCACCCTGCCTTTGCTGAGGTGTGTCCGCAGCTGTGGTCCTGATAGCCCTTCCTCCACTCCATTGTGGCACTATAAGAATCCAGAGGTGTTGGAGAAGGAACCCCCGTACATTGTCCCTTCCTTGAGGGAGATGATGTGCACATGGGCTGTCACATCGAAGAAGCCATTGTTAAAGAGGGTGGTTTGTCACACTGACGTGGGTTCTGGGGCCCCTGGCATCTGTCGGATAGATGTACCTGGGTTCTGGTCAATGTTGTGGGCATGTTGCTGGGGTTTCTGGAGGGGTGGTAAGGTCCTTCCAGCTGTGGCCTGGTGTGCGGCCCCCTCCTGAGGGAGGGAGCTTGCTTGCCATGTTGAGCGCAGTATCCCTGAGTATAGTTTATTTTTTCTACAGTTGAACTCTGTTGTAGATTTATGTAAAAATACATTCTCTTTTTAAAAATAAAGATTTTCATGTCTTGTAATTTTGTTCCATATAAGTTCTTTCTTAAAGGAATTCATTTTGTGTGCATACATTAGTTTGTGTGGAGATCAGAGGACAAACTGTCATTCCCTTCTCTTTCCATGTGGGTCCTGGGATAGGACCCAGTTCACTGGGGTGAGGCCACTTAGGGTTAGTTCCAGCACTCAGGAGGCAGAGGCAGGGTCTAAGTTCAAGGCCAGCCCTTTCGGAAGAGCTAGTGCCAGGATTATAACAAATCATGTCTCAAATAGCCAAAGGGGGAAAACGTTCTTTTAGTAAGGTTTTTAGTCAGGCAAGGCGATGCCTGCCTATAATCCCAGCACCAGTCTGGGCTATGTAATGAGACCCAGTCTGAAAAACACGCCCCCCCCCTCCCTTTTTTTTAATGCATGTGAGTACACATCAGAAGAGGGCATCAGATCCCATTATAGATGGTTGTGAGCCACCATGTGGTTGCTGGGGTTTGAACCCCGGGACTCTAGAAGAGCAGTCAGTGCTCTTAACCACTGAGCCATCTCTCCAGCTTTTTTTTTTTTTTTTAAGATTTATTTTATGCATATGAGTACACTGTAGCTGTCTGCAGACTTCGATTCCATTACAGTTGGTTGTGACCATGTTGTGGTTCCTGGGAATTGAACTCAAGACCTCTGAAAGACTGGTCAGTGCTCCTAACTGCTAAGCTATCTCTCCAGAGTCCCCTCCAAGCCTCCCTCCCTTCCCGAAATTTTGCTTTTCTCTTTGGTAATGTGCATATGTGTGATGGTTCATGAGTGTGTAGATTTGAAGCCAAATACCTTCCTTGATAGCTCCTCACCTCTAACTCTCTTACTTGAACTGAAAGCTTTCCAGGCTAGTTTCCTAGTCTAGTCAGGCAACATACTCCGGGAGCCTTGCTGGTCTCTAAGTGCTGGGAGGGCAGGCAGACAGGCTGCTGTGCCTGCCCTGCATTTACACAAGTGCTAGGGATTCACACTGACTCTGATGTCTATGTGGCAAGTGCATTCTCCACTCAGCTGTCTTCCCTGTTCCCTAGTCCTCTTAATTTACTTCTGATGAAGGGTTTGGTGTAAATCTCTGAAGTACAGGGCCATGGATCCTGTGTCAGTACCCTTAGGGTAAGTGTCTTTGGAACTGGGCACAAGCAGCTGTTCATGCAACATTGCCCTAAGTGAGTGGCTTTTTATGGATTTCTGCTGGGAGTCCTCTCTGTTCTTGGTGTACACAGGCTATGGCCTTTTCTGGACAGACATGAACCAAAGTCTACTAAGACCAGACAACTAAGATCTGATCAGAGTAACAATTCTACTCAAGTCCAACTCGATCAGTATCATAAGCCAGCCTGAGTGACAGCCCTGGAGCTTCCTTCCCAGGCCACCAGGAGGCAATGGGAGGCACAAGTGGGAGTCTCTGCTTAGCATTTTAAAAACATGCCACATGGTGGTGGCACACATTTAATCCCAGGTATGGGACCCATGGATCTCTCTAGTTCAGAGCCAGCCTGGTTTACTGAACTTGATCCAGGATAGCCAGTGCTAGGCAAGCCAAAAATATTTGCCTTATATATGCGAGTGCATTGTATTTGTGTCCCATATGTGTGTCTGCTGGCTGAGGCCAGAAGAGGGTGTCTGATCCTTTGAGATGGTTGCAAGTGGCCTTATGGGTTCTGGAAGATCGGCTCGTGCTCTTGAACCTTGAGCCATCTCTCCAGACCTCTCCCTAGCAACTGCAATTTTGGGAGGAGCCTTATGAATCCAGTAGCTTTCCGCTTATTGGAACTAAGTTTCTGTTTGGAGTTCATGAGCCTCTCTCCTCCCCCCAAGAGCAGTGTGTTGCTCCATGGCCCAAAACCTTAAAGGGTTCCACCTTCCGGTTGGTGAAGAGCTGTGTTCTGCCCTTGCTTACAGCCATGTGGGCCTGAGTATGACTTGTCGAGCAGGTAACTATAATACTCTGTGAGGAGGGCTACTGCCCTGGCACCTTTGTGAGTGGGCCAGTTCATCCTCAGGGTGTATCAGCTTTGAAACCCCTTGGTGGTTTTTTGGGGTTTGTTTTAAAATAACCTCAAAGCTTGCATATTTAAGTGAATTTCAAAGTAAGGCTCTAAGATGCTAGACAGCTAGCATCTTAGGAAATGCTTTGAAGTTAAACACAAGCAAGGGACAGGGACAGGTGTGGCACAGGGCTCAAATCTTAGCTGCTTCGGTCACTGAGGCAGGAATTATTTTTTGGGGGGGGGTGTGGTTTCGAGACAAGGTTTCTCTGTATAGCCCTGGCTGTCCTGGAACTCACTCTGTAGACCAGGCTGGCCTCGAACTCAGAAATCCGCCTGTCTCTGCCTCCCAAGTGCTGGGATCAAAGGCGTGCGCCCACCACTGCCCAGCTAAGGCAGGATTTTTAAAACAAGATTTATTTGATATATGATAGGTATTGAAAGATCAAGACCAGCTGAGACCCAGTCTGAAAAACAGTTGCTCCCCCCCCACACTCTCTTTTAAGTTTAAATGTATATGAATACACTAGTACACGGTATCTTCAGACACCAGAAGGCATCAAATCCCATTGCAGATGGTTGTGAGCTACTATGTCTATGGCTGGGAATTGAACTCAGGACCTCTGGAAGAATAGCCAGTGCTCTTAACCACTGAGCCATCTCCTCAGCCCGGTTGTTTTTTTGTTCTTGTTTCTTTGTTTTTTGAGACAGGGTTTCTCTGTGTAGCCCTGGCTGTCCTGGAACTCACTCTGTAGACCAGGCTGGCCTCGAACTCAGAAATCTGCCTGCCTCTGCCTCCCGAGTGCTGGGATTGAAGACGTGTGCTACCACTGCCCAGCTTGTTTTTGTTTTTGTTTTTTGTTTAAAAATTAGGACTTCAGGAAGTTCAGTGATAGTGTAATAAATACTGGTTTTCACCTCCTCCCAATCCTCACTCCTAACTAAAGCAAAAACTTAACCATTGGGTGTGGTGGTGTCACCCCTATAATCCCAGAATTTGTGAGTAGAAAGCAGGAGGATGGGGAGTTTAAGATGAGCCTAGACTATATGTGACCCTGCCTAGCAGAAATAAGACATGACTATTCTAGAAGCTTCCAACTGTGAAGAGTGGAGAGAGCAGTGTGTTGCACAGTCCCTTCCCCTCATCCCTGTTACCTGCTTCAAATATGTCATAGGTCTTAATTCTGTTTTTGTGATTAAAGCAAGTATGTGATTTCAGTTTTTCTTTGTCTTAATACTTTTTAGGATTCTGCACTGTGTGCCCATACGTTATATGCACTTCTGTTTAGAGGACAGGCCTTCTACAGTACGTGTGCTTGTGTGCATGCACATGCACACAAATGGATATACGCCTCAACACGGATCACAGTACACACATACATGCACCCACTGCATGGGTTTCTGTTACTAAAGACACAGATTCGGTGCCACAGTCAAAGGAACCCTTCTGGTACACCCTGCTCTAGGAGAGCGCGGAGGAGCTCCCGGGCACAGCCACCTGTTCCTCTGGAGTAGTGCTTGGGGTCTATTTGCTGTTCGAGAATTAAGTGACAGATTTCTGTCAGGAACACCCCAATATCTGGAGTTGATGAGCAAATAGCTCTTACTTAGGTGGAAAATTGAGCTACTAAACCCCAAGGTTCAGAATGAAACTGCCTGTTTGAAGTAGTCTACATCTGTCCCAAATACACTGGTTAAGAGAGCTGTGGATGGTGATCACAATAGAAATTTCGAGCAAGAAATCTGTACAAGATTGCATCCTAGGCCGGGCAGTGGTGGCGCACGCCTTTGATCCCAGCACTCGGGAGGCAGAGGCAGTCAGATTTCTGCGTTGGAGGCCAGCTTGGTCTACAGAATGAGTTCCAGGAGAGCCAGGTCTACACAGAGAAACCCTGTCTCAAAAAACCAAAAAAAGAAAAAAGAAATTGCATTCTTGAACTTCCAAATTTACACACACACAGAGAATAAAAAAAAAACAGTGGTTAGATGCCACGAAGTAGGTGGCAATGCCTTAACCGTATGTGTGTTGTTAGGCCCAAGGGCCTCTTCCATCCTTGTCAAGGGGAGTGCTAACCTTCTCTCCTTTCATACAACACATCTACGTGCTTCTCCCGCAGCTTATTTAAAGGCCTAAAAGTCTGGTCTTTTAAGGTAATGGTGAATTTTGTTTAGTAGCCCCTTTTGTTTAGTAGCCACAGAAACATAGCACTGAAAAGTATCATATCTTATTCGGTTGTTTGTAATTTAAACGCGGTTACTTAAGAGCAAAAACGGTTTATTTCTTTTTAAACCAGACTATGCTTTAATTTATTCATAAAACCAGCCAATCACAGGCCGAAGGAAACACCGGAAGTTGTGAACGTTCTTGAACCAAACAGATTCCCCGGAAACAAAACAGGGTGGGAGCACATCCAACCGGGACACGCTTGCGGATGGCGGGAAGTGGAGGTGGGCGGGGACAAATCAGAGGATGAGCGTCTGTTAATCTTTCATGGATTTCCGGGAGACGGGTTGTAAGCGCTGAAGCTGCAGGGGAAGCTGTGTACGAAGTCTGCGCATGCTCCTCGGCTCCCGCCACCATTATCCGCGCGTGCGCAGCGACTGCTGGCTGCGTGTCAGCTGGCGCTCTAGATTCGAATAAGGGAATGGCTGCTCTACACCATGGTGGCAGTCCCTGCTTTTGTATCCACGTCCGGGGATTATTAAAGAAGCCATCGAGCCAGAACAACCCGGTGGTACCAGCCCGCTTCGTAAAATCAGGGTGTGTTAAGAGTGCACACGCGTCTAAACACGGACAGGCATACTCACACCTGCACAAGTGTCATGCACATTTTTACAAACGCATGCCCTAGTGCACACGTGTGAACATATTCAAACAAACAGGGAAGGAGCTGTGGCTGTGTTTACTTTGTATTTTTCGGCATGCTTGTGTTTTACAGCAATCAGTAGTTAGCTGGGTGGGTGGTGCATGCATGCCTGTGCTCTCAGTACCTGGGAAGTGCAGGCAGGCAGGAAAATTGAATTCTAAGCCAGACACATCGAGGTGAAAGAGATGTCATAGAAACAAACAGGACTTAATTTGTTAAGGCAGGTTCATGGCTAGGCACTGAAGGAATTGAAATGGTGCCATGGTTGTTCAGCTAGATAATGTGGACAGGGTGCACGTACATATCACGTGCTAGCATTATTTACTTAGAGAAGGGCTGTAGAATCGGGGTACATGGCCCTGGTTGTTCTGGAGGTTGCTATGTAGACCATAGCAATTTGAACTTGCCTTGAACTCAAATACCTGCCTGCTTCTGCCTTCCCAGTGCTGGGTTAAAGGCCTGTAGCACCATGTCTCACAGGCTAGCGTCGAGTCAGGTTTTTCTACTGCCAAGTTTTAGGACAAACCTGTTGCCTGCAGATGGAAAACCGATCACAGATGGAAAGAAAGAACAGGTTACCTTGCACATTGTAGGAGAGAGCATGTACCAGGGTCTGGGTCAGCTTCCTGGAGGTGAGCTGGCATAGCATTTTGGGTGATCTTGGGTAATTTGAAGGGCATTGTGTTGCCCGGAGCTGGGAGAATGAATTGACAGCTTTGGGTTGGCACCAGCACGGCTACATGGCTACATCCTCTGTGTGGGTTCGCAAGTTCTTTGCAAAGCGGGAGAAGGGGGCAACCAGTTCCATAGGAACACCAGAGTAGGCCTCTTAAGCTTTAAAAACAAAACAAAGGCACAATGTCCCCTGACAACTTTTCAGAGTCATTTCTATCATGCGGATCCCTGGGATCAAACTCAGGCCATCACATCAGTCACTGGGTGCCTTTACCCACTGAATCCTCTCACAGCTCCTCTGTGGTTCCTACCATCATGGCCTGGCTTTGCATTTGGTGCAGGGGAAGGTCGTCGCCACATTTAGAGACAAAGCTGTAGTGACTCAGGGTAAGGAAAGGCAGCTAGACGGGTGTCTTAGCCTCGGGACCGTGCTGGGAGAGCCTACTAGGCCACAGTTCTTTCTTGGACAACCTACAGAACCTGTGGGAAACAAGGGAGGCTCTTTGTTGCGATCTTTAATAAAGGATGCTTTGCTGGTGCCTCTGGGCCTTGAGCTGTGATAAACACCTGTTCTGTTGTCTACCACACTAGCACCTGCTCACAGGAAGGCCCAAGGTGCTCATTGAATATATGTCTGGTCAGCATAGGGCTTCCCTCACTCAGGTCCTTGCCATGAACCATGCCAGGCCAGATCTTCATTGATACCCCAGGACTAGAAACAGTGAGAACTTGCTGAGGCCAGCGGGCTTGACTGGGCTACAGGCAGAGCAGTTTTTTCCCGTGTGCCTAGAGTCTGGAGCACTAAGATAAACAAGTAGAACAATCACTCTTGGACTGGTGGCTGTCCTTAAATGCCCCTTAGTACGTAATGAGCTGCATACAGAGAAAGTTCTAGAAGCCAAAAATGTTCAGGTCACTCCACTAACCAGTCGCTAGATAGAACACACACAGCTAAGCGTGAATGTCTGATAAAACTGAATTTTTTTTTAAGCATATGTCCCAAACATTTCACAAGACATATGTCACTAAAACTAACCTGTTTTCCCAAAAGTCACATTTAATGGAATGTCCTTTATTTTTTAATTTTACTATTTTTTTTTTTTTTTTTTTTTTTACTTAATCAGTCTTTAATGTGCATGAGACGTCGCTACTCCTGCATCTTCTCGATCATGTCTTCCTTGTATTTGCCCTTCTCCTTTCCTACTTGCTGAGACTTGGCTTTCCTCTCCAGGATCTTCTTGCGGTCCTTGTCCAGCTTTAGCCTTGTGATACCCACTCTGCTGGGGTGGATGCCCACACAGACAGTTGTGCCATTAGCCTTCTCTCGCTGGACTCGTTCAGTGTAGATGACGTATTTCTTCCTGTACACTTGGACCACTTTGCCATCTGCTGGCCTTTGTCGTGTTCCCAAACAACCTGAACTCCATCATCCTTTGAATGGGCATAGACCGAACGTTATCCTTCTGTCTCAGCTCTTTGGGAAGAGGAGAAGACATGATCTTCCTCTGACTGTGAGAAGGTGCATTGAAATGCCGTGTGCGGTTCTTGCTTCGGTCAGAAGTTCGGTCAGAAGTCACGAAGGGATTAAACTTCATTTTAGCCACAAAAGGAAAGAGCTAATTTTAGTATTTTTAAAAATGATGTTTATGAGAATTTTGCCTGCTTGTATGTATGTGTATGATGTACATGCAGAGGCCGGAAGAGGCTGTCTGATCCCTTGGAATTGGAGTTATGGTGCTGGTGAGCTGCCATGTGGATGCTGAGAGGAAGTCTTCTTAATTACTATGCTATATATACATATATACACATACATGTACACACACACACACTCACACACATAGATAGATAGATAGATAGATAGATAGATAGGAAGGACACTAGCTGGGTATAAGCAGCAATCAGGCAGCACAGCTGAGTCCATTTGTCTGAATTTGCATGTAGATGTGACATGACTTGCCCTCGATGATGGACCGTACCCTGGAGCTACCTACCAGCTGAAATAAACCTTTCCTCCCGAAGTTGCTTCTGGTCAGGGCGTTTTATCACAGCAACAGATATGAAATTATGACATCAGCTAAGTCCAGCTTGTACGGGGGCATTCAGGAAAGAGAATGCAAATTACATCTGTGCTAAAGAGCCCTCTTGGGATCCAAAACATGGAGCTCTTGGGAAGAACTTGATGGGGCAAATAGGAAAGTGGGTCTGCATGTGATGTGTTGTGAAGGACGTGACTTTGGTGTTGGTGTTAGCTTTTGTGGTGTTGCTGAGCCCTGATGGCCATGGTCTTTACCAGGTAGAAGAAGCTCTTGTGGACTTCAGTGACTGCACTCAGTATACAAGTTGAGTTGTTAAAGTGCTAAAGCAATCAAGAGCAGATGAGAGAGAGAGAGAGAGAGAGAGAGAGAGAAGAGATGAGAAAAACAGAAAAGGAGGGGCTATACGGTAACTCAAAAGCAACCTGGGTGATGCTTAGTGGGTGAAGTGCTGTGCAAGCGTGAGAAATAAGTTTGGATCTCTAGCATTCACATAAAAGCTAGGTCTTGTGGCCCGGGTCTGTAACCCAGTGCTGGAGACAGTGGATGAGGGTTGGTCCCTGGAGCTCATTGACTTGCTGAAGTAGTGATCTCCAGGTTTGCTGAGAGAGCCTGCCCCAAGAAATAAAAGTGTAGAGTGATTTTGGGAGGCCTCCAGTATCAACCACTGGGTGCCACACGTACATGCACAGGCAAGCATATATATGCGCCACATATGATTTTTTTAAAAATAAAGCAAATATGGCAAGGTTTCTGTTAAGCTGAAGTTCTCAAGGGAAAAAAAATGACAAGAAGCCGAAGTCTGTGTTTGTGAGCCTCTGGGAGGCTTAAAAGTCTGAGCAATTCTTCATTAGATGTGTAATTTCCTTTATATTCTTCTGTGGAAGAATGTCTCAGGTGGGAACCACCTGCTTAGTGCCCTCTTGCAGCGAAGAGAGAGACGGTGTGACCATGGCAACTCTTAGAATAGAAAACACGTAAATGGGGCTGGCTTATAGGTTCAGAGGGTTAGTCCATTATCATCATGGCAGCAAGCATGGCGGCACACAGGAAGACATGGTCCTGGAGAAGTAGCTGAGAGTTCTACAACCAGATCCACCAGAAGCAGGAAGAAAAGACATTGGCCTGTTAGCCGGGCAGTGGTGGCGCACGCCTTTAATCCCAGCATTTGGGAGGCAGAGGCAGGTGGATTTCTGAGTTCGAGGCCAGCCTGGTCTACAGAGTGAGTTCCAGGACAGCCAGGGCTACACAGAGAAACCCTGTCTTGAAAAAAAAAAAAAAAATTGAAAAAAAAATTTGAAAAAAGGTATAGCCATGGCTTGAGCTTTCATAACCTCAAAGCCCACCCCCAAGTGACACACTTCCCCCAAGAAGGCCACACCTCCTAATCCTTCCTAGGTAGTGCCACTCCCTGATGATCTTGCATTAAAATCTATAAGCCTGCAGGAGCCATTCTTATTCAAACTGTCACATCGAATTCTCTGGCCTCCACAGGCTTGCAGCCATAATGCACAGAACCACATTCTGTCTGACTTCAAAAGACCTATGATTTTTAGTCCCAAGGCTGCTTCAACGTCCAAAGTCTCTTCTGAGACTCAAGGAAATCTCTTAATTGTTGTTGTTTTGGTTTGGTTTGGTTTGGTTTTTCGAGACACGGTTTCTCTGTATAGCCCTGGCTGTCCTGGAACTCACTCTGTAGACCAGGCTGGCCTTGAACTCAGAAATCCACCTGCCTCTGCCTCCCGAGTGCTGGGATTGAAGGCGTGCGCCACCATGGCCCAGCTCTCCCATTGCTGAAGCAGCCCTTTAATTTCACAAATCGGACGCTCAGCTGGGTGGGGTCTCCCCTGAGGTCACCACCCCCTTTATTCCATTTAGCATCAGACGTTTCTTTAAATGTTTTATCTTCTTGAGCACTTTAGCTCTATCACACCTCAGGTGCTCCTGTTCTCACATGGGACAATTGGTATAATCTGCCTACGTGATTACTAATCATCACACCACCCAGTCAATACTAGGCAGTCTTGAAATCTCCCCTGACAACAGCATTAATCCAGAACTCTTCAGTTTAGCTTCAGTCAGAGTTTTAGGACAAGGGCAACAGGCAGCTGCACTGTTTGCCAAAATATCACAAGAACGTCTCTAGGCCATTAAGTAATATTCTCCTCTTGAACCAAGCCATCATAAGATGTAATAGGGCCCATTCAGACCCACCTAAAGCATCTGATTGCTTCCCTAATCCAAAGTCTCAAAGTTCACATTCTGCCAACAAGAAGCATGGTCAGGCCTGTCACAGCAATATTCCACTCCTTGGTACCAACTTCTGTCTTAGTCACTATTCTGTTGCTGTAAAGAGACACCATGACCACAGCATTTTTTCCCCACTGTGTATCCCTGGCTGTCCTGGAACATACTCTGTAGACCAGGTTGGCTTTAAACTAACAGATTTATCTTCCATGTACTAGGATTAAAGGTGTATGCCTCTACCACTTGGCTACAGCAAAACTCTTATAAAGAGAAGCATTTAATTGTGGCTTGCTTATAGTTTCAGAAGTTTAGTCCGTTATCATGATGGGGTGCATGGAAGCATGAAGGCAGACACAGTGCTGGAGTTGTTGAGAGTTGTATGTCCGGATATGGAGACAGCAGAAAGAGAAAGAAAGCCACTAGGACTGGCTTGGGCCTTTGAAACCTCAAGTCTCACAACCAGTGACACTCTTCCTCCGACAAGGCCACACCTCCTAATCTTTTCAAATAGTGCCACTTTCTATTGTTAAGTCTCAAACCCTGGAACAAATGGCTGAGATGCTTTTTTAACATATCAAAATGAATCTGGCCACCAGGTTCTTCCAGTACCCCTTAGACCTTACCTATTGTTGGGTGCTCCTGTCTGGCATACCCCACTCCCACCCCAAACTCTTCAGCCTGTTAACCTTGGCCTGGTCTTGGAAGCTTCTGGCCTCCATACAATCTACTGTAAGCCTAGACTGTTTTCAGCCTCTGAGACTTGCTGCTGAATAAGCTCACCCTTTCTTGCTCTCTCTGAACTCTGGTTGGCTGGTTTAACTCAGCTGTTTTGGCTCAAACTCCTCTCCAAGCTGACAGAGTCAATCTGGCTTCTTACTCTTGGCCGCTGACTGAACTGCTCTGCTTGGCCTCATGCTGACTCTGGCAATCTGTTCTAATCTCCTGGCTCCTTCTCATTCTCTGGCTTATTCTCCCTTCATCTGTCTGTAAAACTCTCCCCATAAAGCTGTTTCCTCACCCCTCACTGCCTCATAAGTAGCTTCCCTTTCCACTCTTTTCTTGTGAGTGTTGGGCATCTCCTATTCTGCCAAATCTTTCTTTGGTTTGTCACTTTGTCTGCCTCTCAATTAGAAATCACTTTTTAAATTTTTAAAAAAGATTTGTGTATTTATTTTATGTATATGAGTACACTGTAGCTGCCTTCAGACACACCAGAAAAGGGCATTGTATCCCATTACAGACGGTTATGGGAATGAACTCAGGACCTCTGGAAGAGCAGTCAGTGCTTTTACCTGCTGAGCCATCGCTCCAGCCTTAGACATGACTTTCAAGTATAGGTACTTCCTTCTACAAACTAACTTATCTTCATTGTTTGGGTTTAAAGTTGAGTAATAAGGGCGTGTCTGTATTCTAGATGTTTGCTAAGGGCTGAGCCACACCACAACTAGAAACAGGCTTTTTGTTTTATTGTTCTGTTTTCCCAGTAAGTAACACAATCTTGGAGTTCACAGTACAGTGAGAGTCCACTCTGGACTCTCAGAGATTCCTGCTTTCCTTTCATCTACAGGAAACCTTCTCTTCCTCCATACCTAGGAAGGGCATGGCCTCTCCTTTTTATTTCTTCCTTTTCTTGGCCTATGAGCCTATGGGGACATTTTCATTCAACCCATCCCATCCAGTAAGATGGCTCAGTGGGTAAAGGTTGTCGCCTTTGAGCTCGATGGCCTAAGCTAGATCCCTGGGCCCAACACGAATGCGGGTCACAGCATATGCCCCCCTCAAATAAATGTAATATTTATTTATTTATTGACAGGGTTTCTCTGTGTAGCCCTGGCTGTCCTGGAACTCACTCTGTAGACCAGGCTGGCCTCAAACTCAGAAATCTGCCTGCCTCTGTCTCCCAAGTGCTAGGATCAAAGGTGTGTGGTGTGTCACACTGCTTGCTGTAAAAAAATTTTTTTTTGTTTTTAGATATTTTAAAATTTATTTTATGCATATGAGCATTTTGTTTTCATGCATACTAGAAGAGGGAATCAGATTCCATTACAGATGGTTATGAGCTGCTGTGTGGTTGCTGGGAATTGAACTCAGGACCTCTGGAAGAGCAACCAGTGCCATCCTCTAGAAGAGCAACCACTGAGCCATCTTTCCAGCCCATAAAAACATTTTAAAAGAAAGATTTGTTTTAAAAAGAGGTGTGAGCCGGCCAGTGGTGGTGCACGCCTTTAACCCCAGCACTCGGGAGGCAGAAGCAGGTGAATCTCTGAGTTCAAGGCCAGCCTGGTCTACAGAGTGAGTTCCAGGACAGCCAGGGCTACACAGAGAAACCCTGTCTCGAAAAACC
>JADRCH010000078.1:867943-928345 GCA_019843965.1 Rhynchomys soricoides
GTGTGGAGGTGATTTAAGACATTATTGCAAGTGAGACCTGCGGGTTTATAGTTGGTTCAACCAGTTGAAAAGTTACGAGACTCTGCTTTGCCAGTTCAAGTTAGACTCTGTTCACTTAAGTTCAAAGCTTTCACTCATAAAATCAATAACAGTGTAGACTGCCCATGTATCTCCCTTCTGAGGACAGTTCTGTCAGCTAGTCAGCACCCTAAATCTCCCAGAGTCAGCTCATTTTACTACTCTTTGATTCTGCTGTCCTTATGGTCACCAAACCTATGTATATGGTGCTTGTTTGTTTGTTTTTTTGTTTTCTGAGATGGGGTTTCTTTGTATAGCCCCGGTCATCCTGGACCAGGCTGGCCTGAAACTTTGAGATTCCTCTGCTGCTTGTTATATTGCCGTGTTATATTGTTATTGACCATATGCCCATCCAGTTACCCTCATTGCAGCTATGGGGCCCGGTAGTTCTTTAGATACGTGAAGAGACCACAGTGTTCCTCACTGATGCTGGGTATCCCCTGGAAAAATGACTTCCCACATTCATGCTAAGAGCAGTGTTCTCTGGACCACCCTGCATGGATTCACAGATATGCTGGAATAATCTAGTGTAACAGTCCAGTCTCTCTGAGGAGTGACACTTTCGTCTGTTACTCCAAAGCAGTTCTAGCCTTTAACTTTGTGCCACTCACCTTGTGGTCGATGTTTTAGCCAAGCAGCTAAGCTTAGCCTCTGACTACTCTACAAAACGGAGTCTAGAATCTGCTTAGCATCACCAACCAACAAATCCAACCTATCCTGTTTGATTCCTCTGCAGTTATGTCACGTTTAACGGTGCATTGGATGCAAGGTCTAGATTGGGTCGGCGACATTCAAGCGAGAAAGCCGGTTCGTCTTACTCTCGTACTTCCGGGTTTGAGTTCCCCAGATCTCAGACTCAGTATCTGCTCTTGATCTGGAGGAAGTTCCATCAGTCTCCATGTGGAGGCGAGCTTGCACCACTCAGGGTGCAGAGGTTCTGGAAAAGCCAAACTGGTCCTGGGTCCCGAGCAAAGCAGCTTTTGCTCCCCACCTCCAAGCCTCAGGCCTTGGTAACTCCTCCTTCTCTGTGGCTTGGACAAGTTGCCCACCCAGGCTGGGCTTCAGCACTTTTTTTTCCCAAAGGGACTGATCAGAGAAGTACATAATGTGGGCCTCAGGCTTGGCTCTGGGCAGGCTTGGGAAGCCCAGCTATGGTTCTCCTATTCCCAGACGGAGAAATTAAAACTTGGAATGCTTACAGGGTGGTGGGGAGGTGACACCAGTGACTTTGGAGTGTTTTGATCCTGCTCTTGTACTTTGGTTGGCAAGAGCGAGCTGAACTGGGGTCTATAGCCCCAGAAAACTCTGGGATGCTAGGTAATGCCTTGGCTAGTGACTTGGTATGTAGTTATGTTTTGGGTCTCCAGTAAGTGCTGTGGTGGACCAGTCACCTCCCATTGCATATGTATTGTACATACATGCAATCCCCACGCGTGATGATTAATGTTGACTATCAAGTTGATAGGATCCAGTGTCACTTATGAGACAAATGTCCAGGCATGTCCTCGAGGGATTTTCTAGATTGTGCTTATCCAGGTAGGAAGACCCACCCTGAAACTGGTCAGCACCATCTCATGGACTGGGGTTCTAGTCTGAATAAAGAGAAAGTGGGCTGAGCACCACCACTGGGCTCTCTGCTTCCTCAGCACGGATGCCACGTGACTAGCTGCCTCAAGCCCCTGTAGCTACCCCTTCCCCACTCTGATGACTGCGATCCCCCACCCCCAACCGTTCCTTCTTTAAGTTGCTTTGTCAGGAGGTGTTTTGTCATACAGCAACAAGGAAAATAACAAATGCCACGTAGGTTTTCTCATACTGCCCAGGAGACAGACGGAAATGTGAGCGGAGGAGCCCAATCCAGTCTCTGAGGGATATAGTTTGTATTTCTGGAAACTTGATCATCTGTTTTTTTGTGAATGGTCCTGGAAAGATACAACCAACCAGTCAGTGGCTTTGAAGGCTCAGCAGAGTCCCTGCAGGGGACAAAGGACTGAGCTAGAGATTTTTAGTGTATGGCTGGCTCAGGTGAACTCCTCTGCCGGAGACCAATGTCTTGCAGATAGGCTATTGCTCAGACTATGTGTTGCTTTTTCTGTGTCTCAGTGAGACTGGTGTCAGTTTGAAGGTAGCTGCTGTCTGCTGGAGCCAGAGATCTGGCAAATTAGCTTTTTATTTCTCACGGCAGAGGATGACTGAGGCCAAGCTCTCTCTGGGAGATGCCCCCATGAGTGACTGAGGCTGTCCCCCTCTGGGGGATGCCCTTGTGCTTCTAGTTTAGCCTGCCCTGGATGCTGTTCTGCTTCTACAGGGAGGTGAATGACCATCCAGTGGGGTGAGCCTTCTCCTTGGGGCCCTCTATTAATAAAACAACCACTGACCCCCAGACCCTCGGACGTGCAGGCAAATGAGGGGACACAGTATTCCCAGGGTCGGAGTTGGTCCAGAGACCTTTCGTGCCTGACCCAACCGCCTCTGGAGTGCTCCCATCCTGCTCTGGCCTCTTGGCTAAAGGACCGGAAGTTGTGCATGGTCCAAGCAGGGGCTGCTCTTCCTCTAATATATAAATAACCTACGACCAGCTCCCTGGGAGAGTCCTAAGGGCTTGAAGGAGGGAAGGACAGAGCCCCAGGCCCTTGAGACCAGGCATGACTCAGATAAAGTCATCTGCTTTTCAGGTTGTTCCAGAACCTTCCTGGGTTACCCTGTGCTGTTTGCAGAACCCAGGGACAGCCTGGATGAGGGTGCTTGCTCTGTTTCTCTCTCATTGAGTTGTTTTTGTGGAATTGGTGGCTACTGGCTGGGGACAGACAGGGAGACAACTTTCTTCTCGCTCTGGAGGCCTAGCTGTGCTGGAGAGGTGGGAGGCTGAGGTCCAGGGCAGGGACCAAATGTCTATCATCTTTGTAGAGCAGTGGTTCTCAACCTTTTAATGCTGCGACCCTTTAATGCAGTTCCTCATGCTGTGGTGACCCCAACCATGAAATTATTTTCATTGCTACTTCATAACTGTAATTTTGCTATGGTTGTGAATCATTATGTAAATATCTGTGTTTTCTGATGATCTTAGGTGACTCCAAGAACCTGTGAAATGGTCCTTTGACCCTCCAAGGGGTCACAACACACAGGTTGAGAATCATGCAATGCTCTGCGGAAGCTCTCCAAGAGGGATTCTCAAGAGCCAGCCTGTTCCTTTTGGGTTCTCCCGAGTACCCCGGACCTGACTTGGTGACACTGACCTTGTCGTGTGGTCCCTGGAAGCCTCTGCTATTTTTGTTGAACCAGGGCCTGCCTTTTTGTCTGCTCTCTGCCAGCACCACACTCATTGAGCCACAGGGGAAAGAGTCAATCAGACTGACTGTATGTGCTACAGGTTGCACGGGGTTCTAGGAAACCTATTCTCACTACCACAGCTGGATACTGAGGTGCTCAGAAACTTGAGGTGAAGGCAAAATGGGCCTGGCTTTGCCCACCTAAGCTTCCCTGGGCCCCGAGCTCCAGACAGTCAAATCTGGAGCTCGGGGCCCAGGCCCATGTTCAGGACACCACATCCAGGCTGGGTCCCTGATTTACTTGGGGCAGATAAAGGTTTCTGTGCAGCCCTAATACTGTGTCACTGAAGGTCCACAAACTAAACTGGGTGGTTCAAAACAAATCTCCCTGTTCTAGAAGACAGAGTTCAGTATCAAAGCATGGGGGATGGGGGAGGTGGTAGTGCTGGCCCTTCCCAAAGCTCCTAGAGGGATGGTTTCTCCTGTCTCCCAGACACTCCTGGGGTTGAGAATGTGTCAGTTCCTTCTCTTCTTGCTTCCCTGTGTGTTGTGTGTCTCCTATAATGGCACTTGTCATTTGATGTAAGGCCTTCAATCCACTGATCTCTCTTTTTTTAAAAAAAAAAAAAATTAATTAATAGATTTTATGCATGTGAGTGCACTGTAGCTGTTTTCAGACACCCCAGAAGAGGGCATCAGACCCTACCACAGACGGTTGTGAGCCACCATGTGGTTGCTGGGAATTGAACTCAGGACCTCTGGAAGAGCAGTCAGTGCTCTTAACCACTGAGCTATCTCTCCAGTCCCCACTGATCTCTTTTGATAATTCTGTCCCCATTCACATTAGCAAAGCATCTTTCCCCAAGTTTCAAGGGATATGTCTTTGAGGGGGGCAACATCCAGCCCACTACTCTCTACACCTCCATTTTCACATATGTGTCCTCTGTAGAGAGGGAGGCAGTCAGTGATGTAGCTATAATTCTATGTCCCTTCCTAAAGGTCTGGCCTTCCAGGTGAAGTGGCTTCTTCCCACAAGTCAGGACCCAGTGTGACCAGACCCTGTGTGGGAAATGCTGGAGATACTTGCTGGGGGCTAACTTTTCCAATCTGGGGCAAGTCTAGAAGAGTACAGTTGTGCTGGGCAGTGGTGGCGCATGCCTTTAATCCCAGCACTCGGGAGGCAGAGGCAGGCGGATTTCTGAGTTCGAGGCCAGCCTGGTCTACAGAGTGAGTTCCAGGACAGCCAGGAGTAACAGAGATACCCTGTCTCAAATAAATAAATAAATAAATATATATATATATATATATAAAGAAAGAAAGAAAGAAAGAAAGAAAGAAAGCCAGGCAGTGGTGGGTCACGCCTTTCATCCCAGCACTTGGGAGGCAGAGGCAGGCAGATTTCTGAGTTTGAGGCCAGCCTGGTCTACAGAGTGAGTTCCAGGACAGCCAGGGCTACACAGAGAAACCCTGTCTCGAAAAACCAACCAACCAACCAACCAAACAAACAAACAAAAGAGTACAGTTGTGACTGTACATGTCTCCAAGGGCTCTTAGGCCGAGTAACCCGGGTTCATTTCATGTTTCATAGGTAAGTTGCCCATTGACCAGGCGGAGCTTTGAGGTACCTAGCCTGGTAGGTCACCAGCCCCACACAGCCATCCTGGGCCCCTTCCTTCCTTCCCTGCTTTTCCCACCGCAGGGTCTCTATTCACAGGGTTCTCTACCCTTTCAGGATGTCCTCTGGGCTGGTTCTCAGCCATCCCCTGGCTGGCTATTTCCCTGTCCACTGTCCTCCAGTAGGTACTGCAGGGGTCTTTTCGGCAAATGTAGGATCCAAGGACCACCAGGACCACAACTGGAGCAGGGGTGGTAGCTGTTGGGAACCAAGGTGACAGATGGAGACCTGGCCAGGCTTGCACAGGGGCTGCCCATGAAGTTCTAGGCTGTCCCACGAGGAACTAGTGCTTGGACTGAAGGTGCAGATGGCAAAGCACCATTTCCAGGCTAGAGACCCTCTGTAGGCCCACTGTATGTCGTCTTTTCGGGAGGTTGAAATGGTCTGACTTCCTCAGCCATACGCCATGCCTCAAGCAGGGGATGAATAGACACCTCTCCCAACTCTCTGTGCAGCTGAGCACCAGGGGACCCCTTTTTGACAGACAACATCTTCAAGAGGCAAAGCCACTACTCTAGGATCCAGTAGAAGAGTCTGGACTCAGGCCTCCTTGTAGTGTAGGGAACCCACACTAGGCTTAGAAGGTGGAAGCTGCTTAACAACCCCCTCCAAACCCCCACCCCCAAAACCCAACCACCTGGGGATTGCTTTCCTAGGTTCAGCTCCCAGGACACACTGCTGTGGCCTTAGGGTCCAGCCTGGCCTCGGGTTGACTCAAATACTCCTCGAGGTGGCAGTTTTGCAGACATGCAGAACCCAAGTGTTTACAGGGTTGTGGAGGTTCACACCAAAGTTCCAGAAAGTCACTGTGTAGCAGGGTTAGAGTCCCTATGAGGAGTCCACTGTGTGAAGCTTGAAGGTGAACACCAGTTGCAGTGGAGACCCAGGGTGTTGGAGATGGCCGGACCATGGAGTGTCGGCTGAGGAAAGCTGCAGGCACATAGTAGAGGGGACCCGGGGGAGGCTAAATGGGCTTCAGGTGGTAGAGTTGGAGGCGTCGGTTAGTCAAGGCTGCTGGAGTCCAGGTGGGGCCACCGCCAGTCTCAGATGACGGACATAGAGCACAGGACTTGACACTTGCTGCCCCTCTGAGTTTTGGTCTATCTCTGAGCTTATTTATTTATTTTTCTCATTATTTTCCGTTCTTCCCCTTTGGAATCAGAATGTTCACTTCGTGCCTTTAAAAAGACAAAAAGTAAAAACCAGAATTTGGCTGGGCAGTGGTGGCGCACGCCTTTCATCCCAGCACTTGGGAGGCAGAGGCAGGTGGATTTCTGAGTTCGAGGCCAGCCTGGTCTACAGAGTGAGTTCCAGGACAGCCAGGACTACACAGAGAAACCCTGTCTCAAAAAACAAAACAAAACAAACAAACAAACAAACCAAAAAAACCAGAATTTGCTTTTCAGATTTTTAATTTAGGGCTGTAGAGCACTTGCTGCTCCTACAGAGGACCAAGTTGGATTCCTAGCACCCACATGGTTAGAGCTCAGTGGTTAGAGCACTAGCTGATCTTGCGGGGAACCTGGGCCCGATTCTCAGCACTGACATAGTGGCTCACAACCACTTATATCTCCAGTATATGTATACTAACTCCAGTTCCAGGAAAGATGATGCTTTCTCTGGCCTCCACGGGCACTTGACATGTATGAGGTGCACAGACATGCACACGTACAAAGCATTCATACATATTACAAAACTAAATAATTATTCTATTTTTATTTGGTTTCTTAGAGTTTCAGAAGAAACCGCACTTGAGCATGTTGGCACCCTTAAAGTGACAGGGACTTTTGACGTTGGACTGAAGATGTTTTGGATGGGGAACCGAGCTTGGACTGGTATTGTTTAAGAGTGATGCATTTGACTGTCAACTTGACAAGGGATGGACTTGTGGTGGTTAATCTTCATTGTCATCCTAATAGAATTTAGAATCCCCTAGGAGACACCGCTGGATGTGTCTGTGAAGGCGTTTCTAGAGAGAAATATGGCTAGCACATCCTTTCTGTGCTTCCTGATCTTCCAAGATGTGAGCGAGCAGCCTCCTGCCCCCACGTCCTCACTGCAGTGATGCACTGTATCCTCCGACTGGGAGCCTGAATACACCTTCCATCCTTAAACTGTCTTGTCAAGTGTTTGGTAAGAACAGCAGTGACTACAGCCTTCTCCCTCCTTTTGACCCACAGACACACCACTTGATAACATTTCTTCCATCTTGCCGATTTTATAGTCCGAACAAAGGCACTGCCAGCTGTGCAGGTGTAAAGAGGTATCTGCCTCTTTGGCATGTTTTTGTTTTTCCTGTGTTACCCAGGCTGGTCTCAACCTCTCTATCCTCCTGCCTCAGCCTCCTGAGTGCTGGAACTAGAGGCATGTACTCTCCCACCCTCCAGCTTTGTCCTCTCATTTTCTTTTTCATTTTGTACCCTGAGATGTTAACTATTTGAAACACACTGCGGTTGGCCATGCCTGTGACCAGTGTTCCCTCTAACAGGAGAGCCTCCTCCTGTCTGCGCTTGTTGGAATTCTGGGTACGTCAATAAAATCTCTTTTAGTTGTCTCTTGTGAAAACCTTTTGTTTTTGTTTTCATTTTGTTTTTTCTTTCCCCCAGTTTGCCTTTCCCTTGTTGTCTCGGCTTCTTGATTTATCTTTTTTGTTTTCCATGTCACCATTTTTATGTGCGTATCTGTAAGTGTGTGCGTTTGTGTGTGTGTGCGCATGGGAAGGCTAGGAGTCAGTCTCAGGTGTCATTCTTCAGCAGTTGCCCACCCTGATCTTTGAGACAGGGTCTCTCACTTGGACCTGGGGCTCACTCATTGGACTGGGCTTGCTGGCCACCAAGCTCCGAGAGCCCCTCTTTCCCCAGCACCCCAGTACAGGGCTGGCAGTGTGTACCGGCCTGCCCAACTACTTATGTGGGTGCTGGAGATCAATCATAGGTTCTCAGGCATACAAAGCAGGCACTTTTACAACAGAGCTACCTTTCCAGCCTGGGGAAACTTTCATTATTTTATTTTACGTTTTAATATTTGTTAATATTTTTAAAATTCTGTGTGTATGTACACGTGCATGCAGGTGCCCCTAGGGGCCAGAAAAGGTGTCAATCCCCTAGAGCAGAAGTTGCTGGTTGTCCATGCTGACATTGGTGATCAAAACCAAACGTGAGTCCTCTGGGAGAGTAGTACTTAGTCTTAACTGCTGAACTATCTCCCCAGCACCCCAATATTAAAATAGAAGAAGATTTATTGTATTTTATGTGTTTGAGTATTTTGCCTGTATGTATGTTTGTGGACCAGGCGTGTGCCAGGTACCTAGAGAAGCAGCGAATCTCCTGACATTACAGGTGGGTGTGAACCACTGTGTGGGTGCTGGGAATTGAACCCAGTTCCTCTGCAAGAGCAAGTTCTCCTAACTACCATCCCAGCCCCACACGTCAAGCTTAACTTTTAAAGATATAGTTTCTTTTTCTTTTTTTGGTTTTTTGAGACAGGGTTTCTCTGTATAGCCCTGGCTGTCCTGGAACTCACTCTGTAGATCAGGCTGACCTCGAACTCAGAAATCCGCTTGCCTCTGCCTCCCTAGTGCTGGGATTAAAGGTATGTGCCACCACTGCCCAGCTAAAGATATAGTTGCAATTATGTGTATGCTGTGCTTGTATGTGTCCTTGAGTGTAGGTGCCTATGGGTTCCCTAGAGTTAGAGGCAGTAGTGAAGCCACCTCAGTGGGGGCTGGGAATTGAACTTGGGTCCTCTACAGCAACAGTTCTCTCTCTCTCTCTTTCATTTTTTTTTTTTTTTGCAGATAAAGTGTCAGTGCGTTGTGGCTCTGGCTGTCTTGAAACTCACTCTGTAGACCAGGCTGGCCCAGAAACTCATTTGCCTCTGCCTTTTCAGTGCTAGGTTAAAGACATAGTCTCTCGTGGCTTGTATGAGCGGTGCTCACTCCTAACCACTCAACCGACTTTCTAGCCCTACACGTCAATCTTCAATATATACACAGTCGAGCCTTCTTTCTTGCCTGGTGGTTGTGTTTTGTGTAGCCTCGATCAGAGGCAGAGACCTGGGCAAGGCACAGTTGCTGCACAGCCGTGAGTACAGCTGCCCTTTGAGACTTCTCTGTGCTTGGGGGCTTATGTTGAGACTAGTGAACTCTTCCTGGAACTGAGTCCTGTGGTGGATGGTTCAGGGTCACCCTTTCGGCTCCTGTGGACCTAAACAGGACATTCTGTTGCAGAATCAGAAATTGTGTTTGTTTGTTAAAAAAATCAACAAGATATGACAGTGTGTGTGTGCGCGTGAGGAAGTGGGGCAAAAGTCACCCAATTAGTAGGCTCATTGTGACCTTTGACCATTCCCGAGAATCCATTTCCTCTTGTGTCTGGTGATTGGCCGAGTGCCTTTTCTGAGTGCTCAGCCCAGGAGCATGATGAGGGGCTCACCAGGAGGGGCCACAGTAAGTGTGAGGGGTTGGCTTGGCAGCCCACAGATATCCAAGGGAATAGGACCCTAGGTCGCCTTTGAAGATTTTTGGTTTTGAGCTGGGTGTCTGTGCCCAGGTTGCTCTCAAACCCCTGAAGCCCAAGTGATCTTCTGCCTCAGCATTTCAGGTGGAGTAACAAGACAGACTGGAGCTGACCTCTCAAAATCACCCTGTCAGAACCACTCCTGCCTGAAGAGCCTCACAAGCAAACAAAAGTGTTCTAGGGCTGCTATCAGCTCTCTGGGGATGGAGTCCTAACGATAGTGTCCCTCCTGTGGACATAGCTGCCCACTGAGGATTCATGGCTCTTCTGGTCTTTTTGCTATGTGAGATAGGACGTTGCCCCTGGGACATAGTCCTAGTTTCTTACATTGTATTGGCTACTGAGAACTCAGTCCCTGGAACACAGTAGGTGTTTAGTCAACGATGACCATGATATGGTAGAAAAGGGCCTTATTTGTGCTGTGATTGTCACAGTGTCCTGGGGGTGGGGTGTGTATGGAGCAGTTGCTCTAATAAGGGAGTCAGAACTGCTTATAAGCTCTGGAGCTGGCTCCCTGCAAGGTGGAATGCTCCAGCTGTCAGTCTGAGAACCATCCAGACTGCTGGCCTCCTATGCACCCTAAAGTCAAGTTCATTTGTTTGGTGACAAGGCTTTTTCCTGGGGAACCAACCCAGTTCTTGGAAACAGACAGTCTGGCCCTAGATCTATCCTTCTGTAGCTAAGCCGTCACCTATGGAAGCTCAGGATTCCCCTCCCTAACATAGGCCTAGGGAGCACAGTGTGCCCCCTTCATAAGTTAGGACGCATCATGGAGCACTGTTAGATTCCGTAGTCACTCATACCTCCTGCCCACCTCCACAATGCAGAATATTTGTCATGGATGCATGATCTGTCCCTTCTGTGTGTCACAGTCACCTCTCTCTTGTTCCCTAGTCCTCTTGCTTCTTCCAGGACCCAGGCAGGAGTCTTCAGAAACTTCTAAACCCAGCCTAGGCCTCCGGCTACAAAGGGGCAGGTCTTTGGGTTTGCTGCTAGTACAGGCTGACCAGCTGGCTTCACTGCCTGTGTGCCACCCCCCACTCACAGCAGAGCCAGTAGACAGTCTGCTTTAGGCCACTTCCCAGGGACTTTCCACCGTGAAGGAGCCCAACTAGGGCCCCATGGCTGTTCTGTCCACAGCCCCATCTCCAGCTGCCCTAGCTGCAGGGTTAGTTCAAGACTAAGCCCTAAAACCTCTGGAGGCCATAGATCCACCTGGGTGGGTAGTGGGAAGATTATGACAGAAGGGATGGATGTCCCCAGGCCTCCAAGATGGAAAACAGGTGACATAGAGACATATCCTCAGAGCCAAGAATCCCATCACCCAGCCTGCCCAAACTTTGGATGAAGAGAAACTGTGGGGCTCCCAGGGTGCTGCAGAGCTTGTGGGGCACCCTGACCTGCTCCCCAGCTTTCAGGCTGCGAGAGTGTTGATTTCTTCCCATCCCTCCCTACTTGGGCTCCAATCAATCAATAGAGGAAATCTTTCGAGAGGCACCTCTCTGAGTCCCGCAGGCTCCTACAAGATTGATTAACACAAACATCAATTTCTCGGGCTGCACGCCTCTGAAAACATGGTGCTTTTTCAGATTGAATTGCTACTGTGCGCCTGGTGTAAATAAAGGAGAGGGAATAACATGGAAGATTTGTGACTTGGCGCTGTGGCTGCCCTCTCAGCTGGTGCCATTAGACGGGTGGCAGGGAGAGGGAGGGCCGAGGAAGGGGGAAAAACATATGTGGAGTCTCTCCTTCCCCCCCATCCCTACCAAGACTGACAGACAGACAGAGAGGTGGAGGAGAGCCAGAGGCTGTGCAAAGGCAGGACTGTAGCAGCTGATCTGTAGCAGGATCTCTGGAAGATGTGTACTGATTGGTTCTTTATTTTCTCTGGCTGTCTGGAGGGTGTCAGCAGAGGGGCAGGTGTCACTAGTGGTATTGAGGCAGCTGTGGGGTAGCTTGGCTTCTGGCCCTGAGGCTGCATGAGACTCCTTTTGCTTTGTCTCTCTCTCTCTCTCCCTCTCCAGCACAAAGCAAGGCATGATCAATGCAGACCAGGCACCTCATGGGCCCAGGGCCCAGGAGAAATAAAGCAGGAGAATGTGATGTCAAGGTAGAAGACAGAAAGTCAGACTTTCTTTGAGGTCGCAACCTGCCCTGCTTGGCTTTGCAGCTCTAAGATGTGTCCCTGAGTCCTCTCCCTGTCTTCTTATCCTGAGGCCCAGATGCCTCTATACCCCTAAACTTCTTACCTGGCCCATGGGGACCCTCTTAAACGTCTTTCCTCGTACTGTGTTAAAAACCTCTGACAGAAGCAACTTAAGGGAGAAAGGGTGTATTTCAGACCACAGTTCAAAGTACAGTTCATGGTGTGTGTGTGTGTGTGTGTGTGTGTGTGTGTGTGTGTGTGTGTGTAGGCTGCAGGAGCTGAGTGAAGCTGGTCATGGTGAATCCACAACCGGGAACAAAACATACTGCAGCTTGGTACCCTTTCTCAGGACCCCTGCCTAGGGAACGGCACCGCCTATGATTACTATGAGTCTTCCCATAGCAATGAATGTAATCAAGGTAATTCCCCCACAGGCATGCTCAGAGGCCCATCTCCCTGGTGATTCTAAATTCCAGACAAGTTGACAGGTAACAGTAATCCTCACGGGGAGGCCCCAGCCTTGGGTATGTGAACTGTTGACAGCTAAGAAGTCTTGCAAGCAACGAAAAAGAAATAGGTGTGGCTGGTGTAGGTGCTAAAGTTCCAGTACCTTGAATTCCTCATGGTGGCCACCTTGGCCTGAGACGATGAGGACTCACCTTTGGCAGGGGGTTCCTGTCAAGTCTGTGGATACATGGCTGCCCCCTGCTGGTGCTTGTGGCTGAATGCTAGGCAGTGTGGCTCTGCTGCTATGTTTTGTCTCTGCAGTAAAGGCTCATGTCTCTCCGGGCTCAGCATCTGACACACCTGTCACGACAGGAAATTGAGGTTTACAGTTGAGGTGCTGGCACACTTGGGACGGGGTGACTCCAAGAGGAGGAAGAACCCACAATTCTAGTGAGTTTCAAGCATTATACTTTTAAATTCTATACCCCCAACTGGAGAGAGGCCAGGAGACTCCAAGGGACTAATCTTGGACCTGGGCAGCCAGGCAATGGGAAAGTATCATCATCTTTGTTACCAGCTGAGCTCTAGGCAGAATCCTGGGTCCCTTTGTTGACTCATATTAGGCAGCCTGTGTAGAGCTGGGTCCTGAGGGACAGGTTGGTTCTAAATATGGTGTGGTCATACCAGTTCTTGGAATGTGTGGGATCGGAGCCACTGCTAACCCTGAGGCCACCTGTCAGTCCAACTGGAGCTGAGCTGTCCATGTGAGGGTGCCCCTGAACTGAGGATGAGTAGATGGTAGGATATGGGTTTGCAGAAACTGTCTGGCTTAACCCTTAACTCCTATATCCCAAACCTTTCATTGCTCCCAGTATCCTCAAAATCAAGCTATAGGGGCTTCTCCTGGGACCCTTGAAGCTTGTAACATGCTTCCTTCATGACCTTACATCTGAGCCCTGATGACACCCACAGGGCTTCTCTGGTGCCTTTCTCAAGGCTGGCTCCAGTCCCTCAGGCTGTGATCCCTAACAAGGCAAGTGCTTGCTAAATACTTAGCGTATGCTAGGTGCTAGGCATGCCCAGCAGGTCCATGACCCCTGAGCTCGTAGTCCAGAGGTAAGGCCTTTCCTGAGCTCAGGAGTGTGTGAGCCTGGCATACAGCATGAGTGATGCCTCACCCTGGAGTACTCTTCAGAGCATATGGCTAAGCCCTGGCTCCCTTCCCAGTTTGTGTCCTGTGTTCCAGATGCCTCTGCATCTCTGGGCTTTTCAGCAGGGCTGTGCAGTTCGGCTATCTCAGGATGGGGGATGTGGGGAATGGGCAACTGCACTACAATACCCTCACTAACCAGCCATATCCTGAGCCAAGGGGACAGGCGTGTTCCCTGCTAGACAGCTGAGAACGCCCACAAAGCTGTGACTGAACAGGAGAGGCCTAGCAGAACTGGTGAAGTATATAGAGGTGCCACCTAGCACCAGGCATTCAGGCTTCCAGAGGAGGTAGCCCTGCTGATGGAGAGAGTGTAAACACCAATACAGAGGCCGGAAGCTTCCTGGGAGGATGGGAAGCAGAGAGGTTCTGGTCAGATAGATTTTGGAAAGATTGAAGGGACTCTTTGGGCGGGGAGCCAGAGAGGCCTGAGCCCGGATGCCCTAGATGCAGGTAGATGCAGGATGCAGGTAGGATGCAGAGATGCTTGGAGCCAAAGGTATAGCCCCGATGGGCAAGGCATGAATGAGGTTGGTGCTTTTTTTCCTGGACACCCCTTGGAGAGAGTCCCCTGGTGCTTCCCTTCAGCACGTCACCAGGAGCGAGCATCTGAGGAAGTTAGCAGTAGGGGTCAGCAAGCCCCTTCCCAGGGAAGGCTCTTTCTGTTTCTCTTTGAAGCCCCACTCTCACTACAAAGAGAGGGTTTAGGTGCTTGCCTATCACTTCCTTTGGATTCTGTTTTTCTTTAGGGTACCAGGTTACCTGGCATTTAAGAGACTAGAGGTGGAGGTCCCAGAGCCCTGCAGATGCCTTTAGAATCCTTTAATCTGCACTGTTGCCTCCTCCCCCACCCCCTGAGACATTGCAAGCCTTGGGGCTCAGGCTGATGGGCCAGAGCAGGACTAGGGCTGGGTGCTGCTGCCTGGGGTTTCACGTGGCATGGACTGAGTCAGCCTGTGCAGCAACTCAGGCGTGCCCAGGCACCCAGGCTCGAGGTAGCTGCCGACCGCAGGAGCTTGAGTGAAGTGTGGCTAATTCAGTACAATGACACAATGCCAGCAGCAATTTTGCATTTTGGAGACAATTAGAGACAGCACAAGGCCTGTCCCAGATGTACCAAGAAGAGGGGCCCGAGAGAGTAGTGGACAAGGAGCTTGGTGTGGGGGTCGAAAGGGCTGGGGATTTGCCAGCCACTTCCTGAAGCCACGGCCCTGATGTGGCATCTGAAGCACATGGAGATTTGTGAGAAAGACAAACTTGGTCCCAGCTTGGTAAAAGCAATGAGCCTGCATAGAGGCTGAGTGCAGTGATGGTCTATCCATGGTCACTGTGAGCCCTAAGTCCCCCATGTTTGCTTGCCCCCTATACTTCCCTCCCTTGCATTAGGGGGAGCAGAGGGTCCTAGGGTGAGCTCAGCACAGGAGCCAGCCTTGAGGAGCAGAAGGACAGAGGCAGCCCCTGTGGACCGGCCACAGCAGGTGGTAGGATGAAGTTGGGGACCGGAACCTGACATTTCTCCTTAAAAGCGTCCTTGCATCTTGGTTTTTAGAAGCACAAACCCCACCTTTGTTCTAGATGAGAAGGAACTGGGTAGGGAATCTGCAGGGTGGTGGTTCTGAGCTATGTTCAGAGCCACAGTTCACACCCACCCCTGAGTCCCCCGTCACCCCCACCTCTGAGTCCCCCCTGTTTCACTTTACCCTTTAACAAGCATCCCTGAGCTCCAGGTGCCTCTGTGAGTCAGCCAGGCACATGAAGCCTGCATAACCACTCTCCCAGAAACCTTCTGGCTTGGTGATTTTGGCTAAGGTGGGATGGTAGTGACCAGGAAGTCCTAGCCCATGGTCACAGATGGACACTGAAAGCTTTCTATTTTCTCACCAGCATTTCCACGGGCCAGTGGACACAGCCACAAAGGTGGAAAGTTCCTCTCTGGGCCCTTGGCATGAGGCCTAAGAGATGTTCAGAACTAGGAAAGCTGGAGTCCTAATGCCACACTAGGTAGGATGGTGTGAAAAGGGCTGAGCTGAAGAGGACGTCAGGGTGGCCTGTTAAGGGTGATTCGGCTTTCCTCTGAGCTGACTGGAATGGGGCAGTGTGCATCTCAGTTAGAATACTGGGCTTGAAACCCCAGATCCCAGAAACCCTGCCATAAGCATCTCCTTCCGTCTTATTTGCCTAAGACCACACAGATTGTATAGGGAAATAACCAAACACCCCACACCAACGACAATTAAAGTCTAATGATGCGTGATGTTTTGGTGGCAAACACAGACACACATACATACAGAGACACACACACAGACACACACGCACAGACACACAAACATACACATAGACACACATATACATACAGACATATATACACACACAGACACACCCATACACACAGGCACACACACACAAACATGCATATATACACACACAGACACAGAGATACACTCACATAGACACAAGCACACACACAAACATGAATACACACACACACAGACACATACTTACACACATACACACATACAGATATACACACAGACACACGTGCATAGACACACACAGACACACAGACACACTCATATAGACACAAACACACACACAAACATGCATGCGCACACAGACACATACTTACACACAGACACACAGACAGATATACACACAGACACACATGCATAGACACACACACAGACACACTCACATGGACACAAGCACACACACAGACACACACACACACAATGAAGGAAAGTTCATAACAGGAAATGATTATGTTAAAAAGAGACTAGTCATCTTAGGTAACACCCTAAGAAGAGGAACAAGGGGGAACTAACTGAGCTGAGGCTCAGTGGGCAGAGCAGCTCAGTGGGCAGAGCAGCTGCCACCCATACACAAAGTCCTTCCTGTTTCCTCAGGACCATTAAAACGCATAGCAGTGTGTGCCTGTAATCCCAGCACCTGAGAGGTGCAGGTAGGAGGGTCAGAAGTTCAAGGTTGGGTCCGTGATATGACTTAGCAGACTGGGGTTTGATCCCTAGAGCCCACTGTGGAAGGAGACAACCCACTCACAAAAGTTGTCCTCCATCCTCCATAGACACCCAGTGGTCCCACGCCTCCCCTCATAATAAAATGAAGAAGTTCAGGGTTCTCCTTAGCCACCAGAGGATTTTGAAGCCAGCTTGGGCTGCATGAGTGCTAGTCTCAAAAAAGGGGGTCTCAACAGTTAAAAACACTAGCTGCTCTTCCAGAGGACCTGGGTTCGAGTCTCAGCTCTCACATGGTGGTTCACACCTACAACTCCAGTTCCGGGAGATCTGATACCCTCTGGTGTAATTTCTGACCTGCTCATGCATGCACCAGGCATGCACATGATGCACAGACATACACACAGGCAAAACAACTATACACATGAAATAATAACAAGAAAATCTTGAAAGACAAAAATGTATATGGCGTTGAATTTCTTGCAATGTGGGTATGACTTACTCATTGGCATGGATCGATAACGTTACGTACATTTTCCCGAGTCCTCAATCAGATTTACTGCTAGGAATCTGAGATCTCTTCATATTGTGGTAAGTTGTACCATTTAATTTTTTTTCTTCAAAGCTGAGGATCAAATCCAGGGCTCCAAGCATTCTTCCAATCATTTTCCCATTGGCATCCCTAGTCCCAAACTTGAAAAACAGTCTATTTGCTTAGTTCTATATATTTTTGTTTGTTTGTTTGTTTGTTTTTGGTTTTTCGAGACAGGGTTTCTCTGTATAGCCCTGGCTGTCCTGGAACTCACTCTGTAGACCAGGCTGGCCTCGAACTCAGAAATACGCCTGTCTCTGCCTCCCAAGTGCTGGGATTAAAGGCGTGCACCACCACTGCCTGGAATTAGTTCTATATTTTAAAGACTAATTTGATTACTTATTCATATGTCTATTTGTCTGTATGAATGTATACTGCTTGTGTAGACACCCTTGGAGGCCAGAGCAGAGCATGAGATCCCCTAGAGCTGGTGTTACAGGTGGTTGTGAGTCACATGGTTGCTGGGAACCAAACATCAGTCATGGAAAGAGAAGCAGACACCCTGGACTGCTGAGCCCTCCTCCAGCCCTTTGGTTAGTCCTATTACGTAAAACAACACGGCATTATGTGTTGATTTCATACCCAGCATTCTGTAAAGCTCAGTAACTCTGATGATTGCTCAGTAGGTTACTTCAGGTCTATGTGTACAATCCTGTCACCTGTGAAAAATGACAGCTTTGTTCCTGCCTTCCTGGGAGTTTTTCCATCTTTTATTTGTTTTTCTTATCATATTACACTGGCCACAGCTGAGCCTCCAAAGCTGACGAGATACGTCTGAGGTAAAACACTCGCCTCGCTTCTGGCTTTAAAAAGGAAACTTTCAACACCATCAAAGACTGCCTCTTCAGATCTCCTTCTTTTAAAATAGAATATCTTCTATTTATTCTTTAAGGATTTTTAAAACATGTTCTTGTGTGCCTATGTGTTTTGCATGCGTGAATGTAAGTGGGCTGCATGAGTGCCTGCTGCCTGTGAGGCCAGAAGCAGAACTGGAGTTAGAGATGGTTGTTAGCTGCCCCGATGGCTCTGACAACAAAAGCCATGTTCTCTGAAAGCATAGTAAGTACTCTTTTATAAATTCACTTTGCATCCCGTTCACTGCCCCCCTCCAGGTCACCCCCACCCTCCTCTACACCTTCTCCCCTTCTCCTCTGAGTGGGTGGGGGCCCCCTGGGTATCCCTCCACCCTGGCACATCAAGTGTCTGCAGGGCCAGGTGCACCCTCTCCCACGAAGGCCAGACAAGACAGCCCAGCTAGAACATATCCCACAGACAGGCAACAGGTTTTGGGATAGTCCCCACTCCCACATGAAGACAGAGACTAGCAAGTACTAACTACTCAGCAATCTCTCCAGCTCTGAGGGTTTAATTATTCCCACCCTACGGCCCCTTACTCTTAAACAACGGGACCTCCCCCACATGTCCTCTCCTTGTTTTGTTTGGTGTTTTTTTCTCACTGAATCCAGTTAGTGCTGCCTGTTAGAATGTTGACAGATCTTTTTGGCTTGGTCTTGCGCAAATCTGGTCTAGGTAACCAGAGCTACATGAGTTCCTGGCCAGAACTGCATTTCACAGTCTTCTTCCCCACCCTCTAGATCTTACTTAACAAACCAATAACAACAGCAACGGGGTCTCACATGTAGCCCTTGCTGTCCTGGAACTAGATATGTAGACCAGGCTGGTCTTGAACTCACAGAGATCCACCTGCTCTGCCTCCTGAGTGCTGCGATCAAATGTATGTGCCACACCGCCTTTGAAATAGGTTCTTGCTCCTTGCCTGCACTGTTTACACTGTTCTCTTTTCTTTCTTTCTTTCATTCATTCATATATATATCCAAAATGTGTTTATTGGGAGGGTTCCCACTCATCTTGAATCAGGGGCTTTCAGTGCTGCTTCTTCCTGAAGGAGCGTCCTTCTGTCAGCCTTGCTTTTCCACCTGTGGGCTGACAGAGGACAGCGGAGCAGCCAACACACAAGACTACCGTCTGTGCGTGGCTAAAGACCGTGGGGATTTTACAGCATCCTGGGCATTTCGCATCCATAAAGTAGGAACTGGGGCTCTGCACCAGGTGCTGTTTCTTGTGTTTCCTCTGCTCCTCTTCTGGGGAGGGATGAAGGACATCCTTTGCAGGAGGCATGTTCTTGTAGCGAGGTCGTCACCGCCGGAAAGGCCTCTTTTCTAATAATAACAAGACTTGTTCCTCTGGTATATATCAGCCCTCATGGCTGTCGTCGCCACTGCTGAATTCCACTCTCATCTTTTCTGCACAAATGCGCGTGTGTGAGATTCTCTTTTTCTAGGACCGGGAACACAAAGTCCCTGGGGTACAAGTGTATGTTGCCTTCTGCTCTGTTCCTGACCGTCTTTAAATATTGAGTTGTTGGCCTCTTGCTTACTTACCTCCTGGCCTTAGCTTTCTCATTTTCTCTAGTTTTATTTTAAAATAATGGCATAAAACAAACAAACAGTGTGTTTGCTGGTTTCTGGAAAAATCAGGGCAAGATTGGACTTGTGGCTAGCCTTCCGCAAGTAGAGTTTACAAGTGAGTGATGTGACCCTCAGTTCCTGGGTTAAGGATGCACTCTTTCTCCTCTCTCTTTGTTTTCTTTGTTCTGCTTGCATATATACATACATGTATATATACACATATATGTGGGCACACATCTTGTATTAAAATGATGACGATATGGTCGGATATGACCGGCGTTGTGATCGGCAGGGATGGTCAGCGGGGATCTCGTGGCTTCAGAAACCACACCAGGCCAAACAGTTCCACGTGGGGAGTTTATTGGGGGGGGGCAAGGTAGCGGTGAGAAGTGAAAGGGGGGAGAGAGAGAGAGATCAGACAATTTATATAGAGAGTGACGTAGCAGCAGGTAAAGGTGGGCAGTGGGCCAAGTGGATTCTGGGAATATGGTGGCTGTTGGCTTGGCAACAGGTGGGTGGGTTGAGCTGTCGCCTGGGTGTGACATCACCGGCCTGGCGGTCCCGATGCCAGCAACACATATGTGCAGTGCCCATGGAGATCAGAAGAGGTTGTCAGATCCCCTGGAGTTAGAGTCACAGATGGCTGTGAGCTGCCATGTGGGTGCTGGGAATTGAACTTGAGTCCTCTGGAAGAGCAGCCAGGGCTCCTAACTACTGAGCCATCTCTGCAGTCCCCTTATTTTATTTATAAAAGATTTACTTTTAAAGATTTTATGTGTATGTGTGTGCCTGACATGTGTGTGCAGGAGCTCACAGAGACCAGAAGATGGTATTGGATCCCATGGAATTGGATTTGAGGTGGTGGCGAGCCACTGTGAACTGGGGTCCTCCGTAAAAGAGTAGCCAGTGAGCTCTCTCCAGCCCAATCCACCTTATTTTTGTTTGTTTGTTTGTTTGGTTTTTCGAGACAGGGTTTCTCTGTGTAGCCCTGGCTGTCCTGGAACTCACTCTGTAGACCAGGCTGGCCTCGAACTCAGAAATCCGCCTGCCTCTGCCTCCTGAGTGCAGGGATTAAAGGCATGCGCCACCACTGCCTGGCTTTCCATCTTATTTTTAAGAGCTCATCAGTTTGGCTAGGCTGGCTGCTCAATGAGCTCCAGGGATCTTCCTGTCTCAAGCGCCAGCACTGGAGCTACAGATTCTCACCATCATTCCTTGTATGGATGCTGGGATCCAAACTCAGTCTGCATGCTTATGTGGCAGTTGCCTTACCGAGTGAGCCATCTCCCCAGCTCCTGGCCTTTCTGCTTCAGTTGTAGGATCCTTCCTGATCTGGAGGAGTTAGAACTGGCTCCCTCTGCTTTGTTTGCCTAGCCCTGGCTAATTTGGTGTTTCCTGGCGGTTCTTAATTGGCTTTCAGGTCATGTGACCTAAACTCCTGATAGAAGCAATCCAAGGAAGGAGGGTTTATTTGGACTGACAGTTTGGAGGGGATTTGGTCCGTAGTCACTTGGTCTCATGCTTTTGGCCAGGTCACTCTGGTAGTGGGAACATGTGGAGCAGAGCTGTTTAGCTCACCACAGCCAGAAAGCAGAGAGACAGGGAGGGGCCAGAGAGATGCCCTAGTGACCTACTTTCTCCAGAGAGGCCCCACTTCCTGAAGTTTCAAATCTGCCAAAACAGTGCCACCAGCTAAGGACAGAGAGTTACAACACATGAGTCGGTGGGAGAATGCTTCATACTCCATAGCAGCAGCCCATCTGGCACCAGCAGCTGCTGTGTTCTACAGAGCCCTGGTCCAGGTACAGAGCAGACTGTGTCTCATGGGCAGGCCTCTTGCTCAGAGGGGTGTCAGTCTTTGTTTGCCTCTACATGGCTACCCACTCGGATGTCTGTCCCTAGATATCACAGGCAGAGCCAGAGCTCCTCCTTTCTGTTCTCTTCTTTCATAAGCCTGTGCTGTGTAGCTCTCTGGTCACAGCTTCACTGATCATAGGGAGTGTCCTAGGTCCAGCTTCACCTACCCCTTAACCTGGAGCCTGTAGGCTGCTGTCCCTACCACTCTTAGGAAGTGTCCCTGGCTTGTGGGGAGGATGGTACTGATGTCAGTACCCCTGTAGTCCTTAGAGTGTCACTAATCTGTGTGTGTACCATGCTTAGTACTGGGACCATGAGGTAAGGATCGTACATCATGGGCAGCAGGCCCCCTTTGCAATGGAGTGACTTTCACTTCCTATCCTCTGTCACCTCAGTTCTGGCAGATGGGCCTTCAACCTGAGAGCTGAGGGTCCTACTATGTTTTGTAGAGAAGCAGCACCTTCCCCTATAGGACAGCCATACTGCAACCCTGGGAAGCAACAGGGCTGGGCTGGGGTCTGTGAACTCCATGTGGTGGAATTTCCCATCATCTTAGACTTGTGAGCAGCCTGCTTGCTGCTCTCCCCTGACAGAGACTTCATTCCTCTTCCCCCTTTCTGCTACATATCTGCCCTGAGCCGCCCTGTTCCAGCTTAAGCACAGTCCCTCAGGGAGGCCAGTACCCTGTTTTTGCCTTCAAGGTGTCCTTTAGCCCAGGCCTAGAGGCCAGCCTTGAATGTGGCCTCAGGGACAGACCCATTGAAGGAGACCACAGGATCTCATGCTTTGCATTAAACTGCCATGTTCAGACACCGCTGCTGCATCTCAAGAGGGACAAGGTTGACTTCCTTGTCTTCCCACCAGAGCCCAGGCCGACATCCCCACCCCCTCTCCTCTGTCTCCTCTGAAGGGATCAGCGTCCAGACTTGGAATGTGCGTGCTTCTCCGAGAGGTCCAGTGTGACTTCCTGTTTGAAGATCTTCTAAGTTTATGGAATTTCAGAAACGCTCTGTTAATAAAGGCAGGCTGACCTTTGACCCTTCCCCTCAACATCCTGTAACAGGAAGCCAGAGATTCACTTCTGCCCCACCTACCCGAGGGGAGCAAGGAAACATCCCGGGAGGAAGGCCATTGGCTTTTGCCCTCCACCCTCATTCTGGAAAGTTCCATGCTCTCCCCTGGGGGTGACTGAGATACCCTTGTAGGATAGCTTATATAGTTAATGAGGACCAGAGCTCTGCATGGACAGCAGAGGTGGTTTTCCTCTCCTGGGCTGGTGGTACTGAGCCGGGGAGGAGGGGCACATCACCTCCTGCTAAAACTGTGAGGACCCCTGGGGACCCTCAGAGTCCAGTTCTCCCACCCAGGGAGGGGTGGTGGCAAGGCCATCAATTTAAGAGTCTTATTTACCTTGAGCTACTCAGCCAAGCAGACACATTATTTAGGGACTGGAATAAAAAGCCATTCACTTTACTTCAATTGACCATTTAGTTCAATTTGCGTGTTAGTGCAGGTAATTACTGCAGTAATGACACGTGGTAATCGGGCTGATTGGGAGCCTGCCGGCTCTGTATTAATACCTCCCGTCATATACACTAATTACCCATGTGTTGCCATGGTGATCTGCATGGACGCCGTGTTAACGACACCCTGGAAACACAGAGCAATAGCGGGTGTTGAATTAAATCTTTGTGTTCTCTTAGAGCTAAAAGCGCGTTTCACATAAAATAATCATGAATAAAATGAGATCATCTTGGCGGAGTTGCCAGGAAGCTGATTAACTGAGCTGTGTAAATGTGACTTTACCCCACTCAAGAATCAGAGTCTCCCAAACGTTGTTGGGGTTGCTAGGTAACGCCCCGAGATTACATCACTCACACAAGCTGAGCTGCCCGCAGTGTCATCTCTGCACGGTTACAGCACTTCTGTGGAGAGGGTGAGTGTAACAGAAATGACATTATTTTCCCCTGAGTGATGGGTATAAATGGCTGGGGCCTCTGAGGGCCAAGGAGGAAAGGTTTAGGCGTACCCTGTGTGACTGACGCACTAGGAGTGTGACTGAAGTTCCACCGGTGACACTAATGTAAGCTCATGGGAAGGTTTGTGCCTAGGTAGACAAGGGTCTGAAAGCTTGGTCAGACGAGCCCACCCTCTTCCTGCCAATGAGTGGACCGCTGGCAAAGGAGCCTGAGCTGGGGAAAGCCCCCATCCCGCACCGCCAGGGTCCGACTCCAGCTTCACCTGGAATGTCAGGGGTGAAGCCTTAAAGCAAACTACAAGGACCGGTCCCCAGCATCGTGTTATGGGAGGCAGTCAAAGGGAAGTGAATGGCTAGAGCAGAGAAGAAAGGAGGCTGGGAAGCCAGAGGTGCCTGGATGATCGGCTTTTGTTGACTTTCATCTGTCCCTTCTTTAGCTGGTCCCATCACTCTCTACCCGGCCCTGCTGGTCCCGTGACACCATGCTGGGTGATCCCCTGATAATAACCCCTCTCCCATTGGGGGTTCAATCTGTCAGACCATACAGTTCATCCCTAAACCACAGCCTTTTCATTCAGCACCCCCTGAATCCTCCCCAGGTGGTCACCAGCCCTCTAACAGCTCACTCATTGACTCTCTGGGCTCCCAGCTCTGGTATCCATTCTCAGGGTCTGGCCTCTCCTGGTTCCATTCACTCCTAGCTTGATTTGCTGTGTGACATGTCTCTTACGTCAGAAACTGAGTCCTCTGCTTATGAGTTTGCCAAGTTTATCCTGGAGTCCAAGGAAGAACTAGAAAGTTCCATCTCTTTGTTTATATTCAACATGGAGTTGTCAGCTTAGTAACACACAATGGAGCTGGTGACAGGTAGACACTCAGATGGCTTTAGGACATCTGCTCAACACTGTCCTCGGGTCAAATCGGGACAATGGCTCTCTCTCTTCAGTCCCTGGGAGGTATCCCAAGGCCACGTGTAACTTGGTGGTACTCTTTCCTTGGTGTGGTGTCATCAGGGAACCAGAGAGGAAAGAAAACAGGCATGCTTGGAGCTGGCGTTTGTTTTGAGAGGTGTGTGATGCTGCCCACTGTGAAGAAAATTTGCTGGGCATAGCTGGCAGTGGGAGCCACGGCAGGGCCAACTGAGGTTCTCTGGAATTTCCCAATTTGGGATGCCCTTCAGGGAAAAGACCACTGTGACTTCAAGCTGAGAGTCCAGCATGGAAGTTGAGGATTATCAGTATGTATGCTTCCTATGAGGCGGTCTCCATGGTCAGCTCCATGTGGGGCTGGTGGAGGTGCGCTTTTTTGTGCTACTTTTTTGGGTTCTTTTTTCTCTCATCCTTCACTCATATTCCACACTAATCCCTTCTGATCCCTCAACACTGGGTAGGAGAGAAAGAAGGTTAGAGGGGCAATCCAGCAGACAGCAATCCAGCAAACGACAATCCAGCAATGGCAAAAGCAGCTAATGCAACAGCAGAAACCAGCAGAAGCCACCGCAGACCCTCATGAAGTTCTCACATTTGTATCCTCTCAAGAGTTCCCAGAATTCTAAACATAACAGTCTGCAGCTGACAAAAATCACACCCCTCCTAGAGCATGAGACAAATCATAGCGGCTACGGACAATCTGAAGCAGCCCCATATCCCATACCTGGGATTAAAATGAAAACATAATCACATAAGATAACGGGGTTTTTAAAGAAACCAAAATTCTCACTGCAGGCTGGGGCTGGTGCAAGGCTGCAGGCTTGGGTGGGGGAGTAGGGAGCTCCTAACCTTCCTCAGGGAGTGCCCTGAAGGAGGTGACTTTGAGGAGGATGTGGTCTTGGGGTATAGATGATGGAGAGATCTCTGGGTCACAATGATGGAAGCTCTGTCTCCTTCTGAATCATGGGCTCACCTTGCACAGACCCAGGGATCTTTGTCATAAGGGTCACACTTATATCTGGTTGTTTCTGCAGTGCTGAGGATGCAGCTTCTGCAGGCAGGTGCTCCACCACTAAATGCTAGCTTGTGTTCTCTCTCTCTCTCTCTCTCCCTCTCTCCTCCCTCTTCCCTCCTCCTTGGGATCTCTTTAAGTTGTCTAGGTTAGTAGCCATCTCCTGGGCTCAAGCAATCCTCCTACCTTAGCCTCCTGAATAGATGGGAATGCCCAGCAGCTGTGCACTCAGGTCTGGGTTTTATCTTCACATTTTGACCGGGAGTCTGACGGGATAAAGTGCGTACATAGTAAGAGCAAGGTGGGGACGAGACACAAGGGGCAAGGATACTCTGGCCTGGAGTGTGAGTGTGAGTGTGTGTGTGTGTACATGTGTGAGTGTGTGTGTACTGTGTACATGTGTGAGTGTGTGTGTACTGTGTACGTGTGTGTGTACTGTGCACGTGTGTGAGTGTGTGTATACTGTGCACGTGTGTGAGTGTGTGTGTACGTGTGTGAGTGTGTGTACTGTGTACATGTGTGAGTGTGTGTGTACTGTGCACGTGTGTGAGTGTGTGTATACTGTGTATATGTGTGTGTATGTGTCATGTGTGTATGGGTGTGTGACTGTATGTACTGTGTACATGTGTCGTGTGTGTATGTGTGTGTACTGTGTACATGTGTCGTGTGTGAGTGTGTGTGTGTGTGTGTGTGTGTGTGTGTGTGTCTACACTGTAATGAACCTCAGATGATGACCACCACTGACTCCAAGGCAGAAGACTCATGGGTACCCCTGGTAAAAAGAGTCCTCTGTCCCCACTGCCTTGGTGAGTCCAAGTTCCCAACAGTTCTAGGACTGTTCTCAGCAGGCCAGAGAGCACGGAGGGGTCATGAGTCTTATATGAGCTATATACTCCTCATTCATATAGGCCCATAGTCAACTGCCATTACTGCTGCCAGGATCTCAACAGACATGACATTCATACACCCAGAATAACAACAATGGGGACTCAACTAAAGGCCTTGTCACCAACTGCACTCAGCCAGGAAATGGGGGTTCATGAGGCCCTGGCAGGGACTCTGGAGATTCTAGGTCCCATACTGGACAAGGACCTGAGAGTTGGCATGCCTGGCTTCAGATTTCCCATGGCTGAGTGTGATGACAATCTACCAGTTCTCCTTTTCGCCAGATCTAGAATACCTGCTGGATTTGGAAACTGAGTCCCAGTTTCCCACATCGTGTTACCCACAGGTCTTTCCATTTCCATTCATGGGGCTGAAATGCTCTGCAGGGGTTAAGAGCAAAGCCCGAGAAAGCTGACTCTCCACTTCCCTTCCTCTCCCTTGTGTGAAGCCTGAATGGTGCCAATCTGCTTGCTCCCAGACCTGCTTGGGAAATGCTCTGGCAGGGAGAACTTGGCACATGCCGGCTGTAAGCAGGGCAAAGATCTTCCCAGCTTCAGCTCCCAGATTTGCAGCCACTGCCAATGCTACTCAGCCCAAACCCTTTGACATACACGCTTTTGCTTCTAGCAGCCTCGGGGTCCCTGCCCAGTCCATTGCAGCTGAGCCAAGTTGTGCTATTTGTTGAAGGGTTCCACGTCTACCCTGTGATCTGGATTCTCCTCCTCTCTGCCACAAGCCAACCCAACCATATAGCCAGTGTGTGGCCAACTAAGCCATAGCCCATGGAGGCTGACTTACAGAGTGCTATGCTGGGTGCTGCTTGGGACTGACAGAGCCAGGTCTTTGAGGCCCCGATGGTTGCATGGTAACCTGCTGGGCATGGTTCTTAGCAGGCCTATAGGGCCAAGGGAGACGTTAAAACTCAGGTTGGGAGACAGGAAGAAAGCTGACAAGTTCTAGAATGCTAACCAGGCATGGTAGCACATACCAGCTCCTAAGTGATGGAGGTGGAAGGAGTTCAAGTCAGCTTTGACTACATCCTGAGTTTGAGGCTAGCCTGGGCTACAAGACATTCTGTCTTAAGAAAAAATAAAAAATAAACAGACAAACAAACGGAAAAGTTCTGATGGGGTTGGGAAAATGGCTCAGTGGGAAAGAGTGCTTGCTCTGTAAGCATAAGGATCTGCATCTGAATCCCTGGCGGCCATGTAAAAAGCTGGGTATGGCTGTGCATGCTTATAGCCCTGGTATCGAGGAGGAGGAAGCAGGAAGATCCTGAGAGCCTGGTAGCCAGTCAGCCTTAACAGAGGAGCTGAGCTTCTAGTTCAGTGAGAGACCCTGACTCAAGGCAACAGGGCAGCAAGCAACAGAGAATGATTCCTGCTGTGATGGTTTGAATGTGCTTGACCCAGGGAGAGGCACTGCTAGCTGGTGTGGCCTTGTTGGGGTGGGTGTGGCCTTGTTGGAGTGGGTGTGGCCTTGTTGGAGTGGGTGTGGCCTTGTTGGAGTGGGTGTGGCCTTGTTGGAGTGGGTGTGGCCTTGTTGGAGTGGGCGTGGCCTTGTTGGAAGGGGCGTGGCCTTGTTGGAGGAAGTGTGTCACTTTGGGGGTGGGCTTTGAGATTCTCCTCCTAGCTGGTCATGAGACAGTCTCTTGGATCAAGATGTAGAGCTCTCAGCTCCTTCTCTAGCACCGTGCCTGCCTGGATGCTGCCATGCCTCCCACCTTGATAATAATGGGCTCAACCTCTGAAGTGTAAACCAGTCCCAATTAAATATTATCCTTTATAAGAGTTGCTTTGGTCATGGTGTCTGTTCACAGCAATGGAAACCCTACCTAAGACACCTGATGTCCTGCTTTGGTCTCTACCCGTGTGCTCAGGCACTCACATGCATGTACTACATACATATACCACACACAAAACCCTTTACATTCACATGTTCAGAGAGAGTGCTCCATATTCAGTGCCCAGAGGTGGTAAGCTGGAACTTGGGGAGAAGAAGCAGATAGCTGGTAAAGGTTGAGGCCCTAAGTTGAGTCTAGCAACAGCTCCGCTTCGGAGTTTGCTGGCTGGTTCTGAGCCTATTGCTCTGCCTGTCTCTCTTTGAAAAAGTCATGGCATGCCCTTTGGCACAGGCAGGTGTAGGCTTTGATTTTTTTCAAAACCTATTTTTGATAACGGTTCTTAAATGCTTTAACCTTCCTTCTGGTGCACCACCCACCAGAGGTAGTGGAAAAGAAAGGTTATTAGTTAGAATACTGGGGAAGTGGACCTGTTTAGAAATTGTTCTTTGGAGCAAATCCAATCAGTGTTGTCAGAATATATACCAGCAGTCTATCTCAGTAGGGTCAGGATAGCAAACATGGATCATCATGTGACATGGCACAGCAGAAACAGCTAGGCCTCAGCCGAATCGGCATGAGTCAGCGGGAATGACCAGGACCAGCAGCGACACCAGGGGAAGTTCTCTGCTATGCCTCTCTCAATGAAGTGAGGATCAGCAAAGACTAAGACCTGAGACCAACAGACTGTTGCAAGGCTAGCCACGCAAGCCCCGTCACTGTCCATTGCGTCCTATTTCTACTCCCTCCAAACATCACATGGCCTTCCACGGGTCTAGCCTCAGCAAAACACCACGTGAGTCTGTATCAGCTGACACCACTCTGACAATCTGCCTGAGTCCGTAGAAGTGGCAAGAAGCCACCAGAACACCACCAGGAATATTTTGGTACATTTCTTTCTATGAGGTCATAATACACAATGACCATTAAAAAATGACAAGGTGTACTAGTACCATCCAGTATTGTCTACCGTCCGTTGGTCCTTCTTAATATCATGCGTCCTTTCACACGCTTGCTCTAACTTCTTTTCACTTATGTCTGCTTCAGAAAAACACTCCTTCACGTGTCTGTCTCAACCAAACACCGTCCAACACAACCGACGTTCCAACCCCCCCCACCCCCCAAGTTTCCACTTCAGGCAGGTACTGCAGAGACAAGATGCTGAGGTTCAGAGAGATGACATGATTCGAGAGCTGGCCATTAACAGAGTCAGCCTCTGGGTCTACTCCTCACCTGGGCACGCAGCAAGTTGAAAGTGGACCAGAGACAAGGTTCCTGTCCCTGTCCTCTGGGCCTGGACTGGGAAGGATCTGCTCACAGTGGGGGAACTGCTGACTTATATAGACCCATTCTCCCTTGCTCCGCCCTCCTAGGCTTCCTACTCATGAGCTTCTTGGTAGGTTGTGTTGGGGATGGAGGAGTGGCTAGTGCCTAGGGACCACTGCCCTAACCAACACAAAAGTTTGGCTTTCCTTTGTCTCCTGAAAACCTCGGCCCTGATGTCCTTCAGGTCTCCCCAGGGAGGGTGTGAAACCTCATCCTGTAAAGGTGATAGTTGCTTCCGTGGTGGTTGTGGGTTCCCAGTGGCAAGAAGCATATAGGCTGATTTATCTGGGGCCCAGCACAGCCCAATGATGTGCCAACATTCAGAGCCAGTTCACTTTGTGGAGAGAAATGCCAACATCCAAGACTCATTTTTTCAACTATGCCCAAGACACTCACCAGTGTGGGGCTATTAAAAATCCCACTGGGCTTCAAGCTACGTCTGTAGTAGTGAGTGAGAAGGTTTCTCATAAGTTCGTGGAGGACACCGCCTCTGGGCAGTGTGAACAATCTAAATGCCTTTGGGCTGTTTGCTAAGCACCTGCTCTCTATACTGAAGCCAAGGTAGGATAGCTGAACCCATATTTACATTCAGCTTTGCCTGTGCTCAAAAGTGACCTTGCCAAAGTAATAGTGCCTAGGAGGGTCCTGATAACTTGTAAATAGGAACTATGTGACAGACAGACAGAGTGCATGTGGAGAGCAGAGCCAGTGGCTCGTGCCCATACCTCATCTCCCCAGCTCCTCTCCTCCAGGCCCCATTAAACTGTGTTCACCAAGTCGCTTCTTCGATGTAGGTGGGGTGGTCTTGCTGTGACTCCAGAAGGGATCTAGCAGGGCATTCTAAACTGCAATCAGTCTGCGGTGCCATGTGCTGTGAGTACAAGACTAGAGGGAAACAAAGACAGTTGCTCAGGCTGCTTTCTTGGAAGTGGAGTTTGAACTATCTTAGCCTTTGTATGGAAGTGGGAACCACATCAAGCCGTTTGAGGTTTCTGCGCAGATGTGAGACGCAAGAGTAGTGGAGCAAGGGAGGTCCTGGGACATGTCCCACCCCTCAACCCCTGTCTCAGTATCCCCAGTGGAAGAAGGGGATTGTTCATAGCTCTCTAAAAAGGAATTAGGGAGTCCTAGGAAACCTAGGATGTATGATCTGGATTCTGTAATGTTTGGATTCTTGTTTGCATCTGAGCTCTGTTTACTGGTAGCTGTGTGCCTTTGGGAAAGTTAAACACTTCTCTGTGCCTATGTGATCTGATATGGAAAGTGGGCATGATGACTGTGATGGTTTGTATAAACTCGGCCCAGGGAGTGGCATTATTAGGAGGTGTGGCCCTGTTGGAGTAGGTGTGTCACTGTGGGCGTGGGCTTTAAAACCCTCCCCCTAGCTGCCTGGGAGTCAGTATTCTGCTAGCAGCCTTCAGATGAAGATGTAGAACTCTCAGCTCCTCCTGCACCATGCCTGCCTGGAAGCTGCCATGTTCCTACCTTGATGATAATGGACTGAACCTCTGGACCTGTAAACCAGCCCCAATTAAATGTTGTCCTTATAAAGAGTTGCCTTGGTCTTGGTGTCTGTTCACAGCAGTAAAACTCTAAGACAATGACAGTCCCAGCATGTGGTGAAGACAACTCTCTTCTTGAGCTCCAAGAAAGGCAAGGAGGAGGGAGCCAAGGACAAAGCAGTGGCCAGACTTTTGAGGTGATCTCTTGCAGGAAGTGAGCACCAGCTACTGAGGAGGACATCTCTACTGTGTGTGTGGGGGATCTCCAGGGAGGGGCCTCACCCAGGGAAGCTGGGTGGGTACTGGGTGGAGGTAGGTCTGCAGAGACCCTCAAAGCTCACCCTCCCTAGCACAAGGTCTCATGTGAATGGCAGTTTGTGGTGGGTGCCTGATTCAAGGTTGAGATCAGCCTAAGGCAGTTGACTTTTCATGTGTGTGAGGAAGGCCTGCCTGGTGGGCCTTTCACCAAGCCATAGAACCGCATCTGGCCTTCCTGCCAGGCTCCCTGAGGGAAGGGAGCCTGGTACTTCCCAGCAGAGTTGCACTTGCCCTTGACTTTGGTTTTGATGGCTGAACCTCTTCTCTGTCCATCAGTGCTATCTGCCTCTGGGTCTGTCCTGAAGATCATGAGGGGTGCTGGTGTTAGAGATAATATCAGTGTTCCACATGGGAACAACAAAAACAACGGAAAAGCATTTTTTCAAGAAAATTCCTTTTACAAAGGGGCGAGCTAGTGTTGTGTGTAGTACCGCCCCTACAAGCTACAACCCAGACTGGGCTGGCAACATACGTGGGCCAACATGGCTCCGGTCTTTTAGCCCTGATGTAGGTGATGTTGGTGCTTCTCCCACTAGTGGGAGCTTGACCTCACATCTGATGTGATTGGTTAGTAGGTGCAAAGGAGAAAAGAAAAGAGAAAGCTTAGAAAAGAGTCGTTGCTTGGTTCGACAGAGGAATATACGTAAGAGCATAAGATCATTTGTCGGTTTGTCTTCCTTCCTTCCTTCCTTCCTTCCTTCCTTCCTTTCCCTTCCCTTTTCTTTTCATTTCTTGAGACTGCCCAGGTTTTGAACTCTAGAACCTCCTGTGCCTACCTCTAGCTATCCCAGCCCCGTGGCAGGTGACAGTCACAGGTGTGTATCATCACACACAACTGGACAAAATCTCGATAGGGTGCTTGTGAACTTGGAGGCTTGGGAGGTGGTACCCAAGGCTGCTTGTAGAAAGAGGCTTAAGAACGGGCTGGCCAGGGCCAAGAAGATGTCTTCTATATAGCCTTGGACCTATTGGTTCAGCCCTCTGCAATCTGGCCAAATAACAGCCCACTCTGAGGAGTTCCATCAAGTACCTGTTTGGTTGATATCCTCGGTTCCTACTGGGGAGGCCATGATGGGAAACTGAGGCCCATGAAGGAGTACCCAAGCTGGCCTGTTATCTAGAGATGCAGCCACCTACTCTGTGCTCAGCATAGCTCTGGACAGGGTATCCTTCTGATCTTCCGGAGAGTCTTCTTTGCCCTAGTTGTTACCCGTGGCTCCTTTCCTTTAATGCCCTCTGTGAGGTCTTACACTTTCTCTCAATACCGTTTGGAGATGGGAGTGTCTCTTCAGGAGTCGCCAGGCCCTGCTGCAAGAAGCTTGTGGTGGGGCAAATGGTCTGCAGCCAGTGCTGATGGAGAGGGGGATGCAGGGCTCCCTGCACCCTCAGCAGCCGGCCCTACCCTCTTCCACCAGGGCCATTTCCCTGACTCCTGATTTTTCATTACAGCAGCACACAGTGTCAGAGTTACCCAAGGTCACAGAGTTGCAAGGGGAGCAGAATGAGGCCATTACACCAGCCTCTAATGTCCCTGAGGCCTCAGCTCGCTAGCTGCCTCGATCAAGCACCCGGGACACTCCAATTTCCGCCTGTCCTGAGGTGATCGTATCAGGGTCTGAGTGATCTCCTTGCCGGCGGGCAGTGGAGATGCTGTGGCAGCAAGCTGGCTGTTCCCCTACTGGGCCACCTTCTGAGTCTACCCTTCCTCTCCCTTGGGAACAAAAGGGAGGTACCAGCTGAGACCATTGGCTGAGAAACGGCTGGTGGGATGTCTCCCTGGGCTTCACCCTTGCCCTGTAAGAGTTCAGGCTTAGTTCAGCTGCTGGCTGGCCAGGAGCACCAGCCATTGCCCATCAGTCTGGCTGGCTGGAAGATCTGGGATGCTAGGCTCTAGCTGTCCCCGCATGGGATGGGTGAGTGAGGAGTTACGCCAGCTTGGGAGTGGGGGTAAAAGCTACCCTCAGGGATTCTCAAGGCTCCAGACCTCTGTCATTCATCATTTTGGTTTATGAAAGGCCTGCGGTCCTGGGATACTGGCTGATGCTGAGCCCTGTGTTGACCTCTCCTCTCATCTTCCTAGGGGGAGATGGCCTAGGGTAAAGAATGAGTTGGCGATTCTGGATTTCTGATCCTCAGGGCTTAGAAGTTTTTGTGATGGTCCGCCAAGTCACACATGGCCCATTTGCTAGGATGCAGAGGCTAGGATGCTGGCTCGGTGCTGGGAAATCTTTTATTAAGATCTATCTCAACAAAAATGCAAATGTCTCTACGGGGGGAGGAAGAGACAGGCTGTGGCCCATCCCTGGACAGAGTCTTCAGCAAGCAACAGAGGGGAATGGTAATCCCTTAGCTTCCTGGTGCTGAATTGGAAGTGGCTGTGGTCGTGCTCAGGACCACAGCACTGAAACAGAGCTTGGGTAGACAGTGCTCATGAGGTGGGGTGCTGGCATCAGAGATGATGGGGTGGGCCCAGTGCGTGTGCTGATCTGGAGTGTATGTTTACAAACTCTGAACTGTACATGGAAAGGGGCAACTTCTGCCTGGGACAATGCCACTGGACTACTTGGGCAATGGGAACAGATTACAATCACGTGATCACTGGCTGAGATACTGCCATAAGCCAGAATGGGACCTCAGGCCAACTGTCCTTGTGTCTCTTTGCCTTTTGCTAGGCCTGGATTTGCTACTGGTCCTGAATCCCAGGGCAGGGTCCTTGGGGTAGGGACTCCTTCCAAAGGTTTGGCTGCCAATGTGTAACATGGGGTCCTCGCTAACCTGGGCAACCTTCCAGGTTTCTCTGGCTTGGGAAAGCAGTGTGTGTGTGGGGTGGCTTCCTACTCTAACTGGAAGACAGGACTCTGTTAGGCACGCACTGCCTTCACCCCATGTCCCCTGTGATGTCCACTACACTGCAAATAAACCAACACCAGGCTTAAACCCACAGGGAGATGGTGGTGGGGGACACAGAGCTTGGACTGGAACTGTAACTACAGAGCCAAGCAGCATGGTTTCCTTCCTTCCTTCTTTCCTTCCTTTCTTTTAAAAAAAAAAATTATTTATTTTTCTTTCATGTATATTGATACTCTGCCTGCATGTATGTCTGTGTGAGGGCGTTTCAGATCCCCTGGAACTGGAATTACAGAGAGTTGTGAACTGCCATGTGAGTGCTGGGAATTGAATCTGGGTCTTTTGGTTAAGAACAACCAGCTCTCTTAACTGCTGAGCTGTCTTTCCTGCCCCAGTGTGCTTTCTTTCTTTCTTTCTTTTTCTTTTCTTTTCTTTTCTTTCTTTCTTTCTTTCTTTTTTTTTTTTTTGGTTTTTGGTTTTTCGAGACAGGGTTTCTCTGTGTAGCACTGGCTGTCCTGGAACTCACTCTGTAGACCAGGCTGGCCTCGAACTCAGAAATCTGCCTGCTCTGCCTCCTGAGTGCTGGGATTAAAGGCGTGCGCCACCACTGCCGGCTATGCCCAAGCTTTCTTTCTCATGAGGTTCAGAGGAGAAGGCTGATGAAGACCAGGATCTGCAGGGGCAGGGTCCCAGGTCCTACCACAGCTGTGCTGGAATCCTCAGGAAAGCTGGGAGGCAGGTATGTCACCCACATCCCATTCTCTTGCCACCGGAAGCCTTCTGTGCATACGTGTGAAGTGAATTTGTTTGTTTGTTTGAGTAGCTCTCCATCTTTTCCCAGATCCCTTGCCTTGCTGTGACTCTAACATAGACCAAGACTTCAAGGTGTCATCCAATCACTTTAAGTTAGGTTGGCTGCCTTTAACTGCAGTATTTTCCCCAAAGGGGATGGGGCCCTGGGCTCTCCAAGTGAATGTTCATGCTGTCCTGATGAGGAAACGGAGGCACGACCTCATCTCTACAACCAACCCAGTCAGGCTTGGTCACCTGGGTTAGGCATACACACACTGGGTATGGCCTGGTAGTGGACTTTTGTGACCTCGTGATGATTTGGGGGTCTTTCTGGTTGAGCTGAGGTTCTCACCCCTAGACTGGGTGTTCCCTCAGTGTCTTGGATAGAAACCATAGACCACTCTTGAAGCTCACAAGATTCTGGAGAAAATCAGTACAGCATCTTGGCTGTAACAGGATGGAGGAATTAAAGGGGGGTGTCTCTGGTGATAAACTCATATGGATCTCAAGGTGCAAATGCCTGACCTGCCTCCTGCAAGAGCCCAGGACCTTCTGAGTGTGTCCAGCCCATTGATTCCCTGCAGTCTCCTAATGATGGATGAGTCTGAAAGAAGCTTCCAGGATACAGAGTGGTGGAGAGATGGCTCAGTGCTTAAAGGCACTTGCTGTTCTTGCAGAAGCCCTGAATTCTGTTCCAGGATCCTTGCTGGGTGGTTCATAACTGCCTATAACTCCTGCTCCATGAGGTCATACTCCCCCTTGTGGCCTCCAAGAGCACTGCACTTATGTGCACATACCCACAACACAGACAAGCACACACAGTTAAAAGGTAAAAAATATTAAAAAATAAAAGTAAAAAGAAGCCCGGGGTTGTTTGTTGGAGTTCAAGCTCAGGTAGCCAGAACATCTCAGCACTCACCTGAAACTTGGGCGGAGCTGGGTGCCACTGTCTAGGGAGCTGCCAGTCATTAGGAAACACATGCAGAACTGTCTTTTCTGATTCCCCAAATGTCCTCCTGGAGTGAAGCCACTTGGGGTAGAACCATCTGGTATTTCTTGCTGATAGGTAATAACTCACACTCTAGGGGACCCACAGAGCCTCAAGGGAGACCACCTGCTGGAGTCCTGGCAGGCCATAGTGTAAAGCTTATAGCTAACCATGGAATGGAAGATGGGGGAATGGGCAGAGTGGAGGGCACATCTGTGGGAGACCACTGGCTCAGCCAGGTGTTCCAGGTCCAAAAGGGTGTACAATCAATAGATGACATTGAGTTATTTGAATATGATCCTTTTAAAAAGCAGAGTTAAGTTAAAACGAACGCAAGCTGGATGCCCACTTAGGCACTGTGGGCTGGCTAGGGCCTCTCCGAAGTCTCTGTGTGGTGGCTGTTCTTGGTTGTCAACTTGATTTCATCTGGAATTAGCTAAAACCCAAGAGGCTGCATACACCTGTGAGGGATATTTTTAAATTAAATAATCTGAAGTGGGAAGATCCACCTTTAATTCAGATCTTTCAAGATAAGACAATTCACCTTTAATCTGGGCAACCCTTGCTGCTGGCAGCCTATTTAAGGACATGGAAGAGGGAAGCTTTTGCTCTTTGCTGCTTGCTCTGGCTGGCAAATCCATCTCTTCACTGATATTAGAGCCTACTTCAGGATTCAGGTGTATGCTGAAGACCAGCTGAGACATCCAGCCTCATGAACTGAACAACTGCTAGACTCTTGGACTTTCTGTTGGCAGACAGAACAACAGTTCTATTGTTGAACTTACTAGTTCAACATGACTACAACCTATATCTAAGTATCTGTCTATCTGTCTATCTATCTATCTATCTATCTATCCATCCATCTATCTATATCTGCACCTTGGGCCAGGCCTCATGGATTCCTCAGCTTCACAGACCCCCAAGACCTCAGGCCAAGAGGCAGAACATCTTCATGGTTCATCTCAGCCCTTGCCAGGATTGGAGGGGTGGCTGCAGCCCAGTCCCCAGCACTTACTCCATCTCCAACATGGCTCAATTGGTGACTGACCCTCTCTGTCTCCCCAACAGGGTAACCCCCAATGTCCTTTCCTGGTCATCCAGGGCCACCGATGTTGGCCTAATCTATTTGGCTGAAGCTGGCAGCCTCAGCTGTGGTTATTATGTTTCGCTCTGAGATGCTCGGATTTACTGGGTTATTGGATCATTTTTCACTCTGCATCTGTGGTAACCAGACTTGGAAATGAAAAGTCGCGTGGTGCCTAACCATGATAGAAGAGGGTTGGGTGAGCATAAGAGCCTGTCAACCTGTTGGGGCTGAGAGACTGGGACAGAGGAGAGCGGTGCTTTTGGCCCTGTGGCCAGAACAGCATGGCAGGAGACCTTGGCCAAAGCCCAGATGCTGGGATAGGGAGCCTGCCTTGCGGAGTTCTCCATACATCTGACCCATTCCACACCGGTGTCATCTAGCTATGGCATGCTCTAACTGCAATATCTACGAGGCAGAAAATAACAGACCTTTCTGTTTGGGGGATCTCTTAGAACATAAAATGGAGAGATAAGTACAAAATGGCTGTCTTGAGGAAAGCTTCCTCTGGCATTCAGTCACCTCCCCTCTGCCTCCTCCCTCTTCTTCCTTCTCCCCTTCTGAAATTGGATTATTTCGGAGCCTACGAGGCACTTGCACAGCACCTAAACCTCTCCCAAGGGGCGTCTAGGCCTGGCTTTCTAGAGGGTGAGTAGTGTGGGCTGAGGGGATGTGGGGGAGCCTGCAGGGCACTGGCAACTCAAGAGCAGGAGTGTCTCCTGGCAGTGGTGGCGCACGCCTTTAAGCCCAGCACTTGGGAGGCAGAGGCAGGCGGATTTCTGAGTTCGAGGCCAGCCTGGTCTACACAGTGAGTTCCAGGACAGCCAGGGCTACTCAGAGAAACCCTGTCTCGGAAACAAAACAAAACAACAACAGAGCAGGAGTATTCTAGGAAAGGCAGGGCAATGGCTGGAGGGAAGTGTGTTCCCCTGATTTACACCCCCAGGCCATGGGCTGGATTACTTGGAGAAGTCACGGTCTGATACCTACAGCCAGCATGCCCCAGAGCTTGACCATAGCTGTTTAGACAAATGAATGACCTCCAATTTGACTGAACTTAACCCATAGCTTAGGAGAGAGGATCCATCGGCTACAGTCCGGTACTCCAAGCTGCCACCCCACAACACACATACCTGCTGTGTCCACTTACTCTGGAGCCTCAAGTTCAAATCCAATCATGCCTGGCCAGCATGGAGAGTACAAAGGCCAGGCTCTGCTGGGTGCTTCTCCTGGATCATGTTTGTTCGAATGTACTTTCTGTGCCATGCAAAATGACCTGTCTCCAAGTGTGTGGTTCAATGGGATTTAATAGAGCCTAGGAGGTACACAGGGTGTTGTGGCCAACACCTCTGTCTAGTTCTAGTGCATTTTCAACTCTCTGAAAGGAAGTTACACCTGGGACATCTGGCTCGATGGGCAGAGTGCTTCCTAGCATGCACAAAGCCCTGGGTCTCATCGACAGTCTCCTATCAGTTGGACATGTGACTTTAATCTCAGCACTCCAAAGGGAGAGGTAGGGAGAGCAGAAGAGGTCAACCTTAGTTATATGGGAAGTTTGAGGCTAGCCTGGGCTACAAGACACCCTATCAAAAAAGGGAACAAGAGCAAAAACAAAAGCAAGAGAGAGAGAGAGAGAGAGAGAGAGAGAGAGAGAGAGAGAGAGAGAGAGAATGAGAGCAAGCCGTACACACAAATCCGGTCATGCCTGTGTGTGTGTCTTCTCTCAGTGCCTGGAGTCCCCCACCATGCTGTCTGTGTGAACTGGCTTATTCTATTTGTTTTGTTTTTTTCCATGTAAATGGAACCACTTACTAAGTGGCCTCTTGAGTGTGGCTCCTATCACTAAGCACCGTTTTTGGAAGGTTTATCCACGCCGTGGCGGATGTACGAGTGTCTCTACTTATTTGTCTTACTCACGGTTCCACTGCTGAGAAGAGACACCATGACCACGGCAACTCTCATAAAAGAAAGCGTTGAACTGGGTCTTGCTTGCAGTCTCAGAGCCCCATCACAGGCGGACACGGTGTTACAGAAGGAGCTGAACGTTTTATGTCTGGAACAGCAGGCAGCAGGAAGACAGAGAGAGCCACTGGGCATGGCTTGGGGTTCAACCTCAAAGCCTACCCCCAGTGACACACTTCCTCCAACAAGGCCACATCTCCCAATCTTTCCAATAGTGTAACTCTCTGGTGAGCAAGGATTCAAATCTATAAGCCTATGGGAGTCATTCAAGCCACCACAGTACTTTTTGTGGCTGAGTAATATTCCAGTGTGTGGGCAGACTACACTGTCTTTCATCTATTGACGGATGATCTACTTCATTTCCTCTATGCACTGATCCCACAATACATGTATTGATGTGATTTCTGTTCGAAAGCTGAAGAGATGAAGGCTTTCTAAGGCCAGGTAGCATGCTGGTGATGGTTTCACATTACACCAATCCTGTCTGTCCCTGAAGCCCCAGAACATGTTCCTTTCCTTCTAGAAGTCATTTTTTTTTTTTTCAGTTTTTCGAGACAGGGTTTCTCTGTGTAGCCCTGGCTGTCCTGGAACTCACTCTGTAGACCAGGCTGGCCTCGAACTCAGAAATCCTCCTGCCTCTGCCTCCCAAGTGCTGGGATTAAAGGCATGCGCCACCACTGCCCGGCTTCCTTCTAGAAGTCTTTAGAAGAACCATTTGCTGGGCAAAGAACTCTAGCCTGGTGTACCAGCTCCTTGAAGACACTGGGCTTAAGCCAAGTGTGGTGGTATATGCCCAGGCTGAGACTGAACTCACAGAGACATGCTTGCCTCTGCCTCTCCAGTGCTGGGGTCGAAGGTGAGCCACTACACATAGCTCAGCTTTTGTTTTAGTACAAACAAAACCACATTATGTACATGTATGAAAAAGTTATGGGGCTGGAGGGCACCGTGGCTCGGTGGGTAAGAATACTTACTGCTTTTGCAGAGGACTGCGGTTCAGCTTTCAACATCCACACAATGATTCACAGCAATCCTTAACTCCAGTTCCAGTCCTCTCCGGACTCCCTGGGCACCAGGCACACATGTGGTATACATGCATATATGCAGGCAAAATGTTCATACACAGAAAAATAAACTTCTAAAACCTGTGTAGGCAGCACGAATCTTTAGAAATTATTTGTTTTTATTTTATGTACATTGGTGATTTGACTGTATGCATGAGAGGGAGTCGTATCTCCAAGAACAGGAGTTACAGACAGGCAGTTGAGAACTGCTATGTGGTATTGAACCCGGGTCCTCTGGAAAAGCACACAGTGCTCTTAACTGCTGAGCCATCTCTCCAGCCCCATAAGGATATATTTTAAAAAATGAAATGCTATATTACTTCCCCCCTTTTTTGGTGGCTATTATTTGAGACAATGTCTTACTCTGTAGCCTGGCTGTCCTGGAACTCCCTATGTTGAGCAGATTGGCCTTCAATTTACAGAGGTCCACCTGTCTCTGATTCCTGAGTGATGGGATTAGAGGCATGTGCCATCACATTTGGCTGAAGCTCAGTATTATGTATAATTAATATATGCTAATAAAACATTAAATTAAAAATACCCGACCTGGCATGTGTCCTCATTCCTTGTGGCTCCTATGCAATACACAGTAGGTGCTATATAAATGATCCTATCCAATGCAGTACACAATAGGTGCTATATAAGTGATCCTATCTTGACATATATGGCATCCACTAGATTCTAGTGGATCCCATGATGCAGTTTGGCAGGAGCTGGGCCCACGGTTGGGGCACAGCAGTGTTGCATGTCTGCTTGGGAGTGGAAAAAAAGCACGTGTGTGGGGTGAATGGCCAGGACACCCCTCCTCTGCAGAGAAAATGTTCACTCTTCCATAAAAGGGGTGGGGTGTTGGGGGGAGGGGGACAGCCACTGCTCAGGCCATTTATCACTGGTTTTAGCTGGGACAATAAAATTTTATGAGCTATTAAATGCTCCTAAACCTCCTTTAACATATAAACCTGAGTGTCTGTGATTACCCATTAGGAAAAGCAGGTTCTGTGGGAGAAGGCTCACATTCCACCATTCCACGGTTCTAGTAGTGAAACTTTGAACCTGCTTTGGTGGCCGATGGGGTGGCACTGTCTCTGCCATAGCCTTGAGTTTGGCTGAACACTGCCTCACCTCTGAACCTTGTAAAGGCTTCTGCTTTCAATCATGGCTCCATGGCAGTGAGGTGAATGTAGAGCCCAGGCCAGCATTGCCTACCAGCACCACGGCAAGAGGTCCACATGCCCCTGAGGGCCAAAGGGAGACAGAGTATGTGTGGTAAAGTCAGGGCTGGCCCTGAGACATGGGCCAAGGGGACCCTGAGCTGAAGGTAGTTGTGATTCTCTCTGTAGCTGAGGTTGGCTGTTCTCGGAGATGGGTGAAATCGTCACTCATGTTCACAGACGAGGTACAGGTTTGAGAGGAGCCTGGCCATCCAGGCTGGGTTGCTCTGGGCCAGGCAGGTAGGTGCTTGGCCAACTTGAAGTGTTCTCAGTTGGTATTCTGAGGTCAAGGGATCTCAAGATGGGAGAGTCAAGGGTCCAACAGGGACTCTTAGGAGTGGCAGACCCCAGCCAGAGGACTGGTGCGGGAAGGTCACTCTCTAGAAGGTGGTTTGTGACAGGTTGACAGTTTGGGCTTTCCCAGGCTCTCCTGTTCTGAAGAGGTTGGGGAGGTCCAAGCTGCTGTGGCTATACTTAAGGACCTGGGGCTGGGCAATTAGGCTGGGAAGGTCAGAGCAGGTCTAAGGTAGGAGATGGTACCCTGCAGGACAGTGGGGGGCATGGGAGAATAGTCTGGCTTTTGTCCAGACCAAGGAGGATGGAAGTGACCAGGAACACGTCTGAGGCTTGGGGTGTGGTTCTGGCTAGTCTCTGTATTTTCTCACCTGAGTTTTCTCATCTGTGAAATGGGTGACAGAACTCATTTATAGGTGGAATCCAGGACACATGTGCTAAGGTATCTGGTCATTTGTGTTCCATAAGAAGTGTGAGATGGGAGAAAATCACAGAAGACCCTCTGGGGAGAGGTGTCAATGACAGGGGTAGCTGGGGCTGGATTTGCCTTCTTCTGGGGGAGAAGAAAGCAAGGAGAGAGGCCAGGACAGCCAATTGGCCCTGGAGCAGAGAGAAGGTCATTACACTAGGTTGGCATGTGAGGGGCTGTTCCAACCCTCCTGCCCTAGGACCAGCCTCTGTGTAAAGGAACTGAGGAGTTTAGCTGCCTACAGCAGCCTGTGAGTAAAGGTTAGCCAGGCCCCACAGTCTTCTAGGTGGGCACAGGTTTGGGTCCCTCTGCCTTTCTTGGGACAGGCCAGAGATACCCTGTTACTCTTCTGGAATGATGACAGATCCAGATTGGAGCCAATCCCAAGTATAAATCTCCCTCCTGTCAGCCCCTGTTCCACAATCATCCTGCCCCCTAAACCCAAGGCACTATGGCTTGCAACTGGGACAGCCAGGGTGGCGGGGGACTGGGAGGCCTGGATCTGACAGCCATGTATCTGCAGGGCTGGCGCCGGAATTTAAAACCATTGCAACAGAGCCATTGGGCAATTCCTGTGGGGACGCTGTCTGCCGGGAGAACTGCAGTAGAGACACTTTCTGGTCATGTTTATGTGGCTGGCTTTAATCTCCCAAACTCCGGGAGCGTGTATGCCCCCCTGGCTGGCTTCCCCAGCACACTGGGCGCTGTTTCCCCTGAGTGGGTGGCTCCAGGCTGCCTAGTGCCTACCAGAGTAGAGACGGGTCAGTTTGCATTTGAAGGGCACTTGGGGTGTCATCCTGCTGTGTCTGAGGGGCCTGGTCTGTCAGACGCCAGTTAGCCTATGTAACTGTCTGCCTGGCTGTAGGCTGTGTGATCCACCCCCAAGGCCTCTCTTTGCCCCAGAGTAGGATAACCCAGGGACACTTCAGGGTGTTGGTGGCCCTTTCTCAACCTCAGCTTTTGGGAAGGGGAGGATCTGGCCTTCATTCTAGATCACTGACTTCTACCCCAGCCCTGTCTCTAGGTCACCCACGTACCACTGAGAAGGGAGGGGGGACTTTCAATTTGACACAGCCCAGATCTTCCCAGGAAAGGCATCTCAAGTGAAGGATTGATTGGCCTTTGGCCATGTTTGCGGGGGGTGGGGGGGATTGTCTTGATTGTGAATTGATGCAGGAAGGTCTGGCCCATTGTGGGCACTACTATCCCTAGACAGGTGGGCCTCTTTCTTATGAAAGCTGAACAAGGGTCTGTGAGTGACCTGGCTAGCAGCTTTCCCTCATGGTTTCTACTTCAGAAACCTACTCTGCTTCCCTCAATGACGAGTATAACCTGTATGTTTAAATAAGCACTTTTCTCCCCTACACTGCTTTTGGTCGAAGTGTTTGTGACACTAACGGAAAGGAACATGGAACACTGAGTTAGGAAATGAATTCGGGCCTTGTTTAGCTTGGTCCCCTCTCAACGGTGTGTGTGTGTCTAGGCTCTGAAACGTCACACCTGTGGCTGCCAAGAGCTGCCTCAAAGCTCCATTTAAATAGACGTGCAAGGCCAGAGAAAAATCACCCAGGCCTTCTGGCACGTGGGATGCAGAGGGGCAGAGAGGGAGATGAGCTGTTTATGGGTATGGTGGCTGCATAGCTGGGATCCCTGGGAAGGTGGGCCAGGAGGAAGAGGAAGAAGAGGAGGAGGAGGTAGAGAAGGAGGAGGAAGAAGAGGAGGAGGAGAAGGAGAAAGAGAAAAGAGAAGGAGGAAGAGGAGGAGGAAGAAGAGGAGGAGGAAGAGGAGGAGGAGAAGGAGAAAGAGAAAGAGGAGGAGGAAGAGGAGGAGGAGGAAGAAGAGGAGGAAGAAAAAGAAGAGGAGGAGGAGGTAGAGAAGGAGGAGGAAGAAGAGGAGGAGGAAGAAGAGGAGGAAGAGGAGGAGGAGGACGAGGCAGAGGAAGAGGAAGAGGAGGAGGAAGAAGAGGAGGAAGAAGAAGAAGAGGAGGAGGAGGAGGAAGAGGAGGAAGAGGAGGAAGGGATGGTGCTATCTCAATTTTGGGAGCCACATTGGGATGGGTGGCAGGGTGGATGATGGCATCTGTGAAGGGTGACTAATAAAGGCAGCCTTAGGACCTCCATTTCTGAATGATGGAAGTTTAAGAACCTTCCAGTCCTGAGCAATAAGTTCATGGGGTGCTCACCCTCAGAGGGTCCTGTGGAAAAAACTGGGAGCCAAGTTCTATCTATCTTTACAGAGGAACCTTTCAACTTGGCTAGTGCCCACTGCCCAAAACCTGTTCAGAGCAGTCCTTCCCAGAAGGGTTGATAAGCCAGGAATCTGCTGTGGGTAGGACCTCATGTAGCCTTCCTTGGGGTGGCCAGCCTATGTATGCTGCAAACTAGGGAGCAGAGGCACTGTTACCCCTCGTCATCCCTGGGTCTTAGAAGGGATGCTGGTTAGTTGGAGAAACACGGGGCTCCTTTAGGCTGAGTGCCTATGAGTGCTTTCATGGTGGCCTTGTGAGATGGACTGGGAGCTTGCTTAACCCACAGAACACAGTTCTCAGGCTCAGGATGTGGCCCTGGCCCAGGGCAGCCGGTCTCTTTTGGACCGCTGTAGTCTCCTCCTGGATCCCCTGTCTAGGCCTTACGCTTTTGTGGTCTGGCGATCCCTGGGCACTTCTGCTCTGGTCACTGCCATCTCCCTGGCACCTCCCCCTTGGTGCCCTCCCCTCTCTCCATAGCTCTCTGGGTGTGTGTGTGTCCCTGCACTGCATTGCAACCAGTCCTGGTGTCTGGGTCCCTCCTATCCTACAGGTCCAGTCCAGTATGTAACAGGGGACAGGGACTTCTCCAGGGTTATTATGGAAATCGGGGCCTCCTCTTAGGGCTCTTAGTCTCTTTAATAAAGGAATTTAAGAATGGATTCAAAGAGAATTCCACTTGGCAGGGAGGGGAACTTTAGGAAAAGCGTGGGGTCACCGGAAGACTAGTCATGCTTCCAACAAAGAAATTTTAAAAGGAAATATTAGGTTTTCCTGAGCAACTCAGAAAAGTGGGTAGTCTTAGGAATCTGCATGGCTGTGGCCCTGTAGAACCATGCTCCAGAGTGGGACTTGGAGAAGGCAAAGCACAGTCTCTCATTAAAGGGATAATTGTTCTACCCAGCTCTCAGCACGGCTTAAGGGGAGACTGGCTTCCTAGGGTGGTCCCTTAGCCAGATCAATCCAGAGCGTTAGGTCTCCACCCAGGTCAGAGATCTCATCCTCTTGACCACAAGAATTGGTCCATTTCCTAAATATGCCTTTACTGATGCTGTGTCCCTGGGGTATCTGGTGGGGGACATTCTTGTTTTTCTGGTTTGGGAAGGCAGAGCATCCCCCATATGTGGACCTTTGGAGGGCGGGGATAGGGCACGGTTCTCCCTGCTTTGCTGATGGACTAAGCCAGACTTCCCCCACCCTCACTCTCTACCCTTGCATCCTGGGGCCTGGACTCAAGACAGAAGGAACTGGAGGCAGACCCAGCAGCCTTCTCTCTGCCTCCTCCCATCCTATGCCAGCTCCACTGACTCTCGCAACTCTGGCCCTTGGGAGGGAGGGCCCTGCCTTCTGAAGCAGTCTGCCATCTGGCTCCACCCACTTGCCTTGGCTCTGTCCTCCAGGCTGGACTCCTGTCCCTGTCCTCCCTTCCTCCTAGGACCTAGAGGGTTTGGCAGCCCAGTCTATCTTCAGCCTTTTTACACAGCCTTCCGTCTGACCTCCTTCGCATGGTGGTGCCTCTACAGGGATCCCAGCCCCCAGACCATGGAAGGATAAATAGTTCTGGCTTCAGATGGCACACCACAGCTGCCACAGTGGACTCCTGTACCTTTCACTTCCTCCCACTGGTCTTGGGGCTTCTCTACTTTCCTGGGACAAGAAGTAGGCTTAAGCAGGCTTTACAGAACCAGGGCCAGCACAGGGCATCAAGAGTCCTCACCATGTCTGTCTGTCTGAGGATTTCGGGGGCAGCTTAAGACACGTCATCCTTACTCTCTGCTGGCTACCTTATGCTTTGCTAGTGGGGAGTATCCCTTGGTGTACTTCAGGAGAGGATTCACCTAGCCTACGTGCTTTGACTGTCTTTGGCTCACAGATAGCAAAGGATCAGCTCTGCCAGGAGACCCCACCCCTACCCTCACTGTAGGAGATGAAGGGGTGGATGCCCTGGCTGCCCCGGCATTGGCTGGCTCCGCTGCAAGTTCTACTGATACGCATTTCCCAAATGGTTCTCCTGGCTATGCTGTCTCCTGCAGTAGCCAGGAGGTGGATGTACCTCCCAAGGCCGCCCCCAATGGACTGGGCAGGGGGCCAGGGACTCGGCTGTTCCATCCGATAGCCTCTGTCCTGCCACTCTAAGGACAGAGTCCACCCCTGGCTCTGAGAAACATCCGTGCTGCATGAGGAGGCATAGACCATTGTGAGCACCAACCTACCAACCTTCTCACTGCCAAGGCCAGGTGGGGCCAAGCTCAGGCCAGGTTGGCACCAGACTGGCAGGGCTCTGACACTTTTCTGTCCCCTCTGTGTTTTAGGGTGCTGTCTCTATAGTGTTCAGCAGCCTACTGGACAAGCATTGTCTGGGTAACCACTGTGGACTCAGTCCTGTTCTAGCCTTACTTTGATGGTGGCAGTCTTCTTTCAGACCTTTCTTACACTTCCACTCCACAGAACTGTCCCTGTCTTTACACCCTAGGTTGGTTCTATGCCTCACTGTGCTCCTCCTACTGTGTGTCTTTCTCCCTGCCTGGCACACTAGGAGGTCCCGCTTTTTGCCTGTCCTAGGGAAGAGGCTGCCCTGCATTGATGTCCCCAGTGCCTAGCCATATCTTTAAGTCGTTGCATAGAGGACTCAAAGAAAACCTTGCCTCCCCTGCAGGATGGGTACAGGCAGAGGACCAGCTGAAGACAGCTCTTGTCACTGACACAGAGGTGGGCCATGAGGATTGGTTCCTAGTGCGAGGCACCTTGCCTGGCTCTAATCCAACTACACACTGCAGTCTGCGCATTTCACACAGCAAGGCAGCCTTGGAGGGCATGCTCTGGGGTTGGCATGGTCTAGGTGGCTGAGCTGGTATGGGGGCAGATCTTTGTAGCTAAGGCCAGTCTCAGGTATATGCAAGCACAGGGCAAGTCCCCAGCGGCACCATCATTACAACTGAGATTGGTCTCAGATGAGCTGAGTCTGGCCCTGTGACAAGTGCTTGCCCCCGAGGGCTGCTCACCTGGCTTCTTTGGCTTCATGGCTCTTCAGACTCCTTGTCTTCAGTCACCAGGTCACTGTGCTCCTGACTTTAATTAGCTGTCAGGGGAGCAGGGTTCCTGGCACCTTTCCCATCCTAGAATGGGGGCCCTGGAGCCTGGGCCAAAGACAACCTTAGCCTGTGCTCTGTGGAGTTGGTGTCCTGATTAGTCTTATGTCATCTTGACCCAAGCTAGAGTCATCTGAAAGGAGGGACCCTCAATTGAGAAAATGCCTTCATAAGATTTGGCTATAAGGGATTTTCTTAATTGGTGACTGATGGGTGAGGACCCAGCCATTGTGGGTGGTGCCATCTTTGGACTGGTGGTCCTGGTTTCTATACCAAAGCGGGCTGAACAAGCCTCAAAGAGCAAGCCAGCAAGCAGTAACCCTCCATGGCCTCTGCATCGGCTCCTGCCTCCAGGTTCCTGCCCTGCTTGAGTTCCTGTCCTGACTTTCTTTAGTGATAAAAAGTATGTGGATGTGTAAGCTGAATAAACCCTCTTTCCCCCAAGTTGCTTTGGTCATGGTGTTTCATCACAGCAATAGTGATCCTGACTTAGACTGCTAGGTTCTGGGGAGAGCTGTGTGGAGCTGTACTCGTGTATATAAGTTCATGTTTGCATGTTCCTGACCACGCATGCACTCACATACAGCCATGGGCTTTCACCTACAGTATGTATGCACACAAGAGTAAGTGTACACACACCTCTTTGCCAGCTCTCTCTCTCTCTCTCTCTCTCTCTCTCTCTCTCTCTCTCTCTCTCTTTCTCTCTCTCTCTCTCTCTCACACACACACACACCTTCTCTTACACAGGCAGATGCACAATTATATACAGGTGTGCCCAGAACCCTTGCTCCACACAGGCAGAGCCCACCACTATACACAGGTGTGTACACACCTCTCCCCAGCACGAGCAGAGGCCATAGCTGCCTGGCATGCACACACATGCACACCCAGGGCAGTTCTGTTGCAGCACAACCCCCTTCTGCGGCCCAGGGTCTCCTTCTGCAACCCTTGCATTTCCAGCCCAGTCCTTTGAATAGGCAGAAGCTTTCAAAACACTTCAGGCTTGTTTACCAAGCTGTGCAAGAACATTTTGTCTCCTCTCCAGCTAGGCCTTCCACGAGGAGCAGGAACGTGCCCGGCCCAGTACTGGGCCAGCTGTGCATTTGCCAATAGTGCCCTCGGCCTCTTAAAGGGCCAGCTGGTCACACCTCAGAGAAAGACAGTGGGACTTGGACAGAGGCCAGCTGGCCAGCTCTTGCCATCCCAGTGGCTCTTGGCTCCTCACACCAGGTCCCTTGTAAGATGAAGCATTAAAGGGCCAGAGCCTGGGGACTAGCCTGGGAGCTGGGGGTGGGCTATGAAGGGGCTCGATGGCTAGTTATCACTACAGTGTCAGAGGTCAGAGTTCACGTGAGGTATGGACTGTGCCAGAGTCATATGGCAGTTCTGCCCTGCAGCCTCTTGAGCTGGTGGCAGACAGAATACCACGGAGGATACTGTGGTATCCTGGCCATGCCATCCTGTCACTTGGGTCCAGTTCCAGGGCTCTGCATTTGCTGGGAAGGCTAACCACCCAGTAGAGTCAGGGTGCTGTCAGAAGTTCCCTTTGGCTGGTGTTTTGGGGCAGTGGTCTTTGCCTTGCTACTCTTCCTGAGCCTCACCCTCTGCCCAGCAGCACCCCCTCCCCGTTTCAACCATTATAGGCACTGTTCTTGGATCTGCAGTGCCCTCTGTGGCCAAGCTGATGATGAGTGTCCCCAACCTTTTCTTCTCCCTCCACTCCCTGTTCTTCCCAGCCTGCCATCTGCCTAGCTCATGGCCTCAGTCTCCTTTTACCTGGGAAGGAAGCAAAAGGTGGGACCACCCCAATCCTCTGAGCTTGGGGTATGCCAGGAACACAAAAGGGAGATGGAGAAGCAAAGCCAGCCCCAGAGGTCAAGGTCGAGTAGGGGAACATTCACTTTGGCTCTGTGCTTGGTAGGAATGAGTAGCCTGGTACCCAGGACAAGGGAAATGTGACCAAAGAGGGATTTTCCTATTGAGAGAAGTCTTCTTTGCTGTGTGAGAGAGGGTCCATGAACCCAGGCTGGTTGGGGTAGGGTAAAAAGCAGCTGAGGCGTTTGCTAAAAGTCTTGCCTGAAAGCATCCATGTGAGGGGCCTGCTTAGGGTCTGCAGTTCTGAGAAGGAGGTTATGGAGCCCCACAGTGGCAGAGCGAGGATTGGAAGCAGATGACACTAAGGTTCCTGAAGCCTCAGAGTCCGGGGGTGTGCTGTGGGTGCTCTTAGGGGACGTTTGAGCAGATTGAAGCTGTCCCTGTGGCTTTGCTGGGGACTACCCCCCCACCTCCCAAGATGCACACTCTAAAGGTGGGCAGTGCCTGCTCAGAGGCCATGGAACCAGTGCCAGAGTCCCACAACCCAGTGGCACTTCAGTGGGTCAAGGGTGGTCAGTGGACCTTTCTCTGCCTCAGCCTCTGGGAAGGGGGGATCTTGCCTTCATTCTAGACCCCTGGGTCTTACCCAGCCCTGCTTCCAGGTTATGGAGATGTTTCTAAGTCTCTATCCCCTTCTGAGATGGCAGGGGTGAGTGCGAGCTCACCAGTTACGCAGTTAGGGGAGACTGGTTCACCTCCTTCCTCAGAGTCTATTGGGATTGGGGTGGTGACTGGCTCTACATCTTCACATCCATGGCTCTGGGAGGTGCTTCGGTGCCCCACTTGAGGACAGGGCCTAGCCTGTCTAAGAGACTCCCTTGACTCCTCATCCTCTGCCTCAGCCTCTCCACAAGCCGGACTGGCCTGATCAGTTGTAGGGAGACTTGGTTCTCTGACAGGAATGCAAAGCAGTTGGTGGGTGCCCGTGCTCTAACCTCCTCCTGTTCAGTTCCTACTTGGATGCAAGGCCTAGACAGCAGACTGGTCTGTGGCCAAACTTGGGAACAGGGAGGTCATGCCCACCCTACTCAGGAGGCCCCAGTGAGCTGAAAGGGAGGCTCCAGAATCATCAGACTGACAAAATATAAAAACGCCAGTAGCTAAGCCACGGGAACCCCCTCACCAGGGTTTCGTGTAATGTTCAGAGCATGCTCACGAGTAGCCTGCACTCTCCAACTGCTGGAGGAGGTGGGTGCTCTAATTGACCGGAGGAGGGTAAGGGCTCTTGGGGCCTGGGGCTTTTGAGCCTTAGAGTCTTCCCCAGCTCTTTATTCCCTTTCACTCTTGAGGACGCCATTCTCTTTGTAAGGATCTATTTCTGTTTCTACCACCATCTACACATACCCAGTATAATAAAGATCCAAGAAATCACAGTGGAGACTCAGGAGGTGCCCCTGGACTCTAATCCATGCCTCTAACACCACAGCCCACCCTGGCAGTTGAATCTTGGACTCTAACCTGGTGTGCCCTGCTTGTAGCCCTCAGCCTTGTGCCCCCTATGTCATATAGATGCAGGTCATGGCCTTAAGGACTAGAAAGGACTAGAAGCCCTTCTCTTCCCATCCAGGGGCTCAGGCCTGCAAAAAAGCAGTGTTTTTCCCCCCTTTCTCTTTAGCACTTTAAGCTCTGATGTTCTGAGTCTTTCATCTGCCCTCCCTACCTTGCCTGTCCAGCCAGAGAACAGGTCAATGCCTGAAACTCTATCCTCGAGCCTTCACTGCTCATTCTTCATGGTAGAAGCTGGGGATGTGGCAGGAGGTAGAGTGCTTACCCCACATGTACCAGACCCTGGGGTTTGATGTCCAGGTCCACATAAAACCGAATGATGGAACATGTCTGTAATCCCAGCTCTGGGGAGGTGGAAGCAGGGGGCTAAGTTCAAGATCTTCCCTGGTTACACAGCAAATTTGACTTTATGGTGTAATTCTGGCATGAGGGTCTTTGGGGACTGACCTGAATACTCTCCTCTTCTGCCCACATGCTCCTGCTGATAGGGCTGCTGATCTAGTCATGACCATAGACGCAGCATGGCGTGGACATACATCAGCCACAAGCTTTGAGTCCGTGGCTTTGTGAACTTACACTTAAGGCCTCTTTCTTGTACCATGAGAATGGAAACAGGATCCCAGGATGATTGCCACATGTGTGTGCACCCATGACCACTGTCATTAAGGTTCTTATTTGTGGAGAGGGGAACAGGTGACTGTCTCTCTATCCACAGGAGGGAGAGAGAGACAGACATACAAAGTGCACCTAAGAGCACAGGGTCTGCCTCTGTTTCCCCAAGGGAAGATGGACTCTTGGCAGTCTGGGAGGGACAAAAGTTTGCACGGGAGGGGTGTGGGGGTAGCATGGGGTGGGACTGATGAGACAGTGCTGGCTCACACAGACCACTTCTCTCTTAACAATCTTCACTCCTGCACTGCTCAGAGGCCCTCTTGCTGCCACCTGACCCAGGCCTCTCTCTACAACTGTCCAGGTACCTTCCTAGGACACAAGGCCCCTAGTAGAGGCCAAGCTACAGATCAAGAAAGTGAGTTTCTTGTGGAGCCTAGAGAAACCAGAGAAGGAAGGGGCCTCCCAATCTGTTCTACCGGCCCTGTGAGGAATGAGGTAGTGTCCAAGGCAAGGGCTATTCAGAGGCTTCTCTGGTCTGGCTTGCCCTGAGGGCGCTCAGGGGCCACAGGGAAATGTGTTGGCTACCTGGAGGATGCTCCGGGAGATAGCAGTAAGACACTGACTCTTTCACAGAGCCCATCCATCTACTTACCCTGCCCTTTTCTGCTTCTTGGATCACCCACCCCTGGCTGTGTCTCTTCTAGTGCCCCTTCCCTAGGACCTGATAGCGTCAGAGGACAGGTGCTGGGCAATCTCTATCACCTCCCCAAACCCCCAGGGAATGTGAGGCTCCTGTGTTTTGCATACTTGTCGCAGGTGAACCTTGGTTACCAAGACCATGAGCCCCGTAATGCTCATCTCTGTGCCTACCCTGCTCCCGTGTTCCTGTCTTCCCTGCTAGGTCTAGCTCAGGCGCTGTGGCCCAGAGTCCCCAGTTCCATCCTTAGAGGGGTGGCCTTCCCTTCTCTAGGTACAGGCTCTAGATCCAGCATTTGCCCCTCTGTTGTGCTGCGACCTCTTAAGTCTGGGCCTTAGCAGGTCTGTGGTCATAGAGCCCTTGGGGCTGGTCATTTTTCATGCCTGGCACTGTGACTGTGCTGTGGCCAGGAAGGATGCCCATCTTTCCAGTGTCTGGGGATTACATAGGGCCTGTTCAATGGCCTTTTCAGGTCTGTTTGTTTCTGTTCCCATGGCAGTGCCATGGGTGGGGTGCTCCCTGGCAGCCTTGGCTCCCCACTCTTGAGTTGTAACTTTCCTCTCTGGGGCCCTCTTCTCATTGCTCTTTTGTGCATAGGCTTGGGCTGGAGTCAGGGGCTGCCTAAGTTCCCCAAGGAAGCAGTGCAAGTACTGTTCTTTCCTTTGTCTGCACTTGCTGGCTGGCAGCCCAGGTCTCCCCAGCATCATGTGGCCCCTGCCTGCTTTCTGAAAGCTCCCTTCAAGCACTTGACTAAAGCTCCATCACAGAGCAAGATCTAGAACCCAGACTTGACTAGGGTGCTGTAAGTGCTCTTTCCCCAAGATAGTTTTATTTACTTGACCCACTCTAGAATCGACTGGGATATGAGTTTCAGTGAGGGATTTTTTCCAGATCAGATTGACTTGGTGTTGCTGTTGGGGATTATCTTAATTAAATCAACTGAGATTGGAAGACTTGCCTACTGTGGGTGGCAACATTCCTTAGAGCATGAAGGATTTGGTCATGGTTTGCTGCTTTCGATCATTCTGGATGTAATGTGACCGATACTCTCAAGTTCCTGAAGCTGTGCTTTCCCTGTACCCTGGAATTGTGTGCTAAAGCAAACCCTTTCTCCCTTAAGTTGCTTTTGTCAGGGTATTTTACCACAGCATTAAGATCTCTCTCTCTCTCTCTTTCTCTCTCTCTCTCTCTCTCTCTCTCTCTCTCTCTCTCTCTCTCTCACACACACACACACACACACACACACACACACACACACGCACACTGCATTTGTCTGAAGCTCTGGAAGCCTCCCATGAAGTTTTCATAGCAGGGTAGTAGGACCAGTGACCATAGTCTGAAAGCTGAGCAGCCATCTTGGCCTGGCTCAAGAAGGCTGTGAGCTTTCTAGCTGGCTTTGGCTCTCCCCGAGGGGTGCAATAGACGTGAAAATAGGTGCCAGGAGGTCTGGGGGCATCTTTGTAGTGCCAACAGAGATAACTTCCAGCTTATTTATCCTTTGGGGCACCAGGTCCCTTTGATGGGGGAGTTGGGGTGTGTAGTGATTGGGTTGAGGCCGTCAAGGACAAAGGATCCTTGTGACCTTCTGAATAGTTTAATGTATCCTAACCTTGCGGCTGGTTTCATTTTTAGACCTTGGGTAATGAGGTTATTGTGGCCATTGGATAGGCAGGTATAGCTGGGCCAGGGAGGCAGGGCAGAGGTAAGATCAGATGCCCCAGCAGACACAGGAGAAGGCTCAGGCTCTGGGGCTGAGTCACTTTCCAGCACCTTCGGCTAATTTGGCTCTATACTTCCTGGCTGTGGCTTTGCCCAGAGGCTGTCAGATGTCCAGAACATACACAAGGCCCGGGAATCCCCCCAGAGCTCTGACTGGGAACTAGAGTTGGTGCCTATGATCCTTTTCCTCAGCACATTTCTCCTGAATTTTCACACCCATGAGAGATAGCAGCAGGGAGTGTTTCTCTCCCCTCCTCTCCCCTCCCCTCCCCTCCCCTCTCCTTCTCTCCTCTCCCCTTCCCTTCCCTTCCTTCTTGTCTTTGAGACAGGGTCTCAGGGATTTCAGGCTGACTTCTCACTATGTAACTGAGAATGCCCTGGGACTTCTGACCCTCTTACCTCCACATCCTGAGTGCTGGGATCACAGGCCTGCATCACTACAGCCAGTGCATGCACTAGAGGTGGAACCCAGGCTTTTTGCATGTTGGGTGAGCACTCTCCCGAATGAGACACACCCTTAGCCTTCTTCAGTACCTTTCTAACTGATCAGAGAACTCAATGATGGGCTATCATTCCCATGAGGCTTGATGGGCCTCCCAAGTCTTTCCAAAGGGCAGGAAGCTAAACACCAAGCCAGAAGAAGCCAAGGGAACTTCTTAGCCCTTAGTTTCCCCACTCAGTCTTCCTCAGGGTCTCCTGAACTTGGGACTGGAAGAAGGTGGGCACTCCTGCCACAGGCACTTCCGCTGTGCCCATTCCTAAGAAGGTAAGCAGGAGTCCCACTCTGATATCTGCTTCTGCTTGTCTCAGATTAGGAGGAACTGGCTAAATGAAGCTATTGCTCGGGACACACAGCCAGCAGAGCTGCCTTTGGCAGGCCAGCATACTCTCATCTAGGCCTGATGAGATAGCCCTAGGGGAGGGGTTCAGTCATCTCTGGATCTGCTTGTGTTGGACTGTTCTCTCTCCCCCAGGACTTGCAGGCCAGTCTGCCGTGGCTTTGACCCTCAGGTATGTAGTCAAAGCTATGCTGACACTTCCTGCTCTCTTCTTTGCAGACAGCCTGGAGGTAGAGGTGAGTTGGAGGGACCAGAACAGGAAGAACCCAGTCCTTTCCCAGCCGTGGGCCCTGGGCAATGTCTTTTCTCGCTTCCTTCCCTAAAACACTGATTCTCAACCTTCCTAATGCTGCAACCCCTTAATACAGTTCCTCATGTTGTGGAGACCCATAACCATAACAAATTATTTTTGTTGCTACTTCATAACTGTAATTTTGCTACTGTTATGAATCATAATGTAAATATTTGATATGCGACTCCTGTGACAGAATCGTTTGCCACCTCCAAAGGTTTCACGGCCCACAATTGAAAACCACTGCCTTAAAACAAAATGGGGAGAAAATAGAGCCTGTGTGTAGAGCTGGGCCCCTTCATAGGGCAGGCTACTGCCCAGTTGTTAAGTGTCCCTTCCTATATTGAGGGTGTGTGTAGCCATTCATGCTTGTGAAGCCTTGGGACCTCAGCAACATCTCTCTCCATGGACATGTCTGTCTGTCTATTTGTTTTTAACTTTTTATTGCTTCTTTGTGAGTTTCAGGTCATGTCCCCCAGTCCCTCTCATCCCCCCCCATCCCCTTGTATCTGCCCTTTGACCTTCATCCCTCCCCCTCCCCCAAAATAAAACACACACATACTCACAAACAAACAAAAGAAAGCACAGAAAAACATCTCATCATGGAACCTGTGCTGTGTCACAGCGTGGCCCACAGGACATCCCTCTGTCCACACATCTTCACTTGCAAATGTTCATTGAGGCAGTGAGTCACTGGTCTAGTTCGAAGTCTCTGGCTTCAGTGACATCATCAATATTGGACCCTCATGGGGACTCCTCCCGGTTATCCTGTTGTTACTCTGGGGCATGCCTGGCTTTGAGACAAGGACTCTGTCTGTTTAAGTATCTGTGGCTTGTCCTGTGTTATTTGGAAGCAGAGTACTTGGTGAGGCTGTAAAGGTTCCTTTGGCTGGGTAAGTCATTGGTGGAGGTTCCCATGTGCTTCCTCAGGGTAGGCAGAAGCAGAGGTCAGTGGGCAGAGGGAGGGATTTCCCCAGGGGAATGTGGCCGTTGAATGAAGCAAAGCAGCAAGGTCTGATTCCCACAGTGCCCTCTTCAGAGAGGTTATCTAGGTCCTACTAGGTGGAGAAAATTGGGTTAGGTACTCACTGTGTGCTTGGCATGAACTAACTTGGTAGTTCAGAAATGCCCAGGTCCTAGGCCTCTCTGCAGAGGAGAGGAGGCATTTACCTAGAAAGGCCCCGGCCAGCACAGTGATGTGCTCTCCTGATGTGATGGGACAAGAAGGAGGTGTCACCTCTTTGGTCCTCCTCCTAAGAGCCCGTCACTCTGGGTTAGGGAGGGATATGCCAAATGAAACTCAACTGAGAATGTTCTACAAAACATCTGGCTCAAAATGGTCAAGGTCATCAATGGAAAGTCTGAGAAGTTTCACAGCCAAGGGGAGCCCACAGGATCGGAGAATAAACTGTGCCAAGGCAGGAAATGATACTTGTAAAGAACAGTGCCATCTGAATGCAGTACGGGCTTCAGTTCCTACCGCACTGATAGGTCGTTGGGACAAATGAGCTGCGACACTATAAGGAATGACTGTCTGGATCAGTGGTTTTCAACCTGTGGGCTGCAGCCCCACCAGAAACTCTGTATGTCAGATATTCACATTACAATTCACAGCAAGTAGCAAAATTGCAGTTATGAAGTAGCAACAAAAACAATTCTAAGGTGGGTGTCAGCATAACACGAGGAACTTCTTTCAAGGACCCAGCGTTTAGGAAGGTTGAGAACCACCGTTCTGGATGGAAGCTGTTGAGGTAAGAGGATCTGTCCGTAATATTTTATGTGATTTTGATAAAATCTCAGATAATTCGGTAATATTAAGTTTATGAACAAAAGGGAGTTTCCGGGATGTGCTGATAGTTCCATCACCAACTAGATTGGATTGACAAGCACCTACGGCACGGGTAGCACACATCTGGGCACATCTGTGAGTATTTCCAGACTCGATTAGCTGAAAAGGGAAGGCTGTCCCCAAATGTGGCTGAGACCTTCCCAGCCACTGGAATCCTGGGATAAATGAAGTGAGAAAAGGAGAAATCTAGGAGGCTGGAGAGCTGGCTCAAAGGTTAAGAGAGCTTCTTGCTGTCCCAGAGGAGCACACTCAGTTTCCAGCTCCATGTGTTGACTCACAGCTATCTCTAACTTTGGCTCCAGGATTCACGCGAGCTTACAAAGACACACAATAAAGTTAAAAACAAGTGTTAAGGAAAGAGAAAGAGAGAGATGAAAGGTTTGCTGTGGCACTGGGCCTTCAAGAAGGATCACTGGAGACTAAGGAGCTTTTAAAAGAAGAGTTCTCAATGCCACAGACAGACAGACAGACTGACTGACTGACTGACTCAGGGGGGCAACAAGAAGGTAGGAGCTCCAAGGAGAGTCATGTCCCAGTACTAGGGACAGACAGAATGGCCAGGGCTCCGAGGAGAGGAATCAGAGGCACGGGGCAGAAGTAGAGCATCTTTTTCCACCTCTCTGAGGATGGGGAGGTGTCCAGGCTTGCAACCAGGCACCCAGGTTCTCAGGCAGGAGGGTGACGGTTGGTGGTTGGTCGGGAGGGATGAGTGGCCACCAATAACCCCTTTGATGTAGATTCACTTCCCAGGTAAGAGACCCTGAAGAAGTCTGTGAGCTAGGGACTCTCAGAGGCTATCTCTGTAGAGAGCCTGGGGGAGTGTGAAAGGAGACGGTTGCTGCAGATATTGTGGCTGGAGCAGTTGGATTCTGACATTGAATCCTTACAAAAGCCAACTACGAGCCACCTTTCATCTCCCCGCCTCCTGATGTGCCCAGATGTGAGCAGGCAGCTTCTGGCTCCTGCTGCTATGCCTCACCCACTATGGTGGAGTCAAAAATAAACCCTTCCACCCTCCAGATGCCTTGTGTGTGTTTCATCGAGATATAAAAGTGAACTAGCTCTCCTGCCCGGGAACAGTTTTGGGTCTTCCTTTCATACTTGTCCTCTATAATCAGAAAGGGCCACTCATAGGAAGAGACAGGTCTGCACTGACTCAGGGTAGTGGAGGAGAGAGGGCCCCTGAGGATCCCATGGAGATGCTTCCCCTTGATGCTCTAAAGTGCCATAGCCTGTTTCCTGGAAGTTGTCTTCTAGAGGAAGCTTGCAACCAAGAAAGGCATCTTTGTCTTCCTGTTGTGTGCCTAAGAGGATGATCTGGGAATGAGTGTGAGGAGAGTCACAGGCTTAGGGTGGTTGCTGTGCCCCAGGAATAAGGGCCACTTGCTGGAGCTGAATCACAGCATCCACAGAGGAGCTAGGGAGAGACCCCCTTCCTCCATCTTCCCATCTTCACCCCTGGCCAGGGCCTTGTGCTGGCAGAATGTAACCAGGACCTGAAGTGGACATCCCATGATATCCAAACAGAGTGGGAAAAGGGCACAGACAGATATGAGATCATGCAGGCATACTCAGCCACTGGAGTCCTCCTACGACAGAGGTTGACATCAAGGCTAAGAGAAATCAAAGTCACACAGCCAATTAGAGATGGGCCTGAGATTTTAGCCTGGTGATCATATCTCCAGTAGCCTAGCGAATCTGACTGTTTTGTTTGTTTTGATCATAGACCTCTTTGAGAATCCAATGAAAGCCACAGATCTTCCTGCAGAAATAAGCAGGTGAATGCAGCCAGGCCCCTGCATCGGTGGAGTGAGGACTCAAATAGCCACACATCAGGATTTGAAAAAAGTGCACATGTGCTGAACATGCTCAGACTTGATTTCGTGTTGCCATTTCCTAGACAAAACAGCCCAGCAGCCACACTGCACCCAGCTGCCTTGGCATTATGTGGCCTAGACTTGATTTAGAGTATGCGTGGGTTGTGGCTGAGGAGATGGCTCAGCTGTTCAGAGTGCATACTACTCCTGCAGAGGATCAGGGCCTGGTCCCCAGCACCCACAGTGTTTGGTTGACAACCTCCTGTACTCCAGTGTCTACCATCCTCTTCTGGACTCTGAATGAACTGTACGTGTATGTGCGTACTCCCACACAGGCGCACATCCATACACATAACCTAGAAGAATTATACAGGATCTGGAGAGATGACTCACCGTGAGAGCTCTTGCTATTCTTGCTGATCACGTGGGTTTGGTTCCTAGCACCTACATGACAGCTCGAAATGCTCTTTATCAATCTGCCTCCAATCAGGGGATTAAATGTCTTCTATTGGCCTCTGTGTACACTAGATATTTATGTGGTGCACATAGATACATTCAGGCAAACACTTATACATAAAAAAAAAAACCAAACCCAAATCTTTAAAAAAGCTTATTAGTTGGTGACACATACCTTTAATCTGGGCAAGTGGATATCTGAGTTCTGAGGTCTACAGAGTGAGTTCCAGGACAACCAGGGCTACCCAGAGAAACCCTGTCTCAAAAAAGTTATTAAAAATACTAGTCAAAATTAAAATAAAAGATATTCTAGATAAAATACAACATGGCACCAGTCAGTGACCATTGCTCCCAGGAGTGATGGGGGAACTTTCAAGCCCAAGATGTGAAGCTACCAATCCAAGCTAGAGATAGAGAGATCCGAAAGACATCACCTGGCTGGATGTGGTGGCCCAAGCCTTTAATTCTATCATTTGGCAGGCAGAGGCAGGTGGGTATTTGTGAGTTCTAGGACAGCTGGAACTATATAGTCCTGTAACAAACAAGCAAACAAGATGTCCCCTGGGGTGAATTTCATGGGGCTGTGTCATGGTTTGAATTTGACATCCCTCCCATTCCCGCCTCCCCCCCATTTCCAACCCCCCCATCTCCAATCCCCCCCATTTCCTACCCCCATACTCCCACTCTCCTTGTTCCCCACACCCCACCCCTGACCCCCTACTCTCTACCCCACCCCCACTCCCACCCTCTACCCCCACCAGATCCCTCACAACACCCCCATGGTCTCCCTATCCCCCCCCACCCGCCCTGACCCCGACTTCCCACTCCCACCCTCACTCTCCCCCTCCCCCCACGGTTGTATGTTTGGATGTTGGTTCCTGGTTGGTGGTACTGTTTGGGAAGATGACGTGGAGGTGAAGCCTTGCTGGAAGAAGTGAGTCACCGAGGGCGGGCCTTGAAGTTTGATAGTTTGGCCTCACTTCCCGTACATTCCCTGCTTTCTGAAGCTACTGTAGAGAGCCGAGAACCTTCCAAGGAAACGCACATTACTTTGTCGAAAGGATAATTATTCTTCCCATCTCTTTGGCATGGTGTTAGGTGAATCTGACTCTCTGCGGGGTGATCTTCTGCTAGGTGGTGACCAGTACAACTGGGTCAACTCGTTTACTTTTGGGTAGTTGGAATGTTAGGTCTCCACAATAGTCTCTTGACCAAAAGCATTTCTTTTTCTTTTTTTAAAAATTTAAAATTTATTTTTTTCTCATTCAATACAGCCCCCCTTCCTCTACTCCTCCCCTCCCCCTTCTATCCACTGCTCCTCTGTTTCCCTTCAGAAAAAAGGGGGTCCCCCAGTGATATCAACCAAACACCCAAAAGCACTTCTTAATGGACTTCGACAAGAGCCCTGATGGGGTTAGTGTAACTGGACCCCCTTGAACTGTGAGCCAGGGTAAAACCTTCCTTTTTTAACTTGCTTTGGTCAGGTATTTTGTCAGAGCAACAAGGAGAGTAACTAACACACATTAAACTGAGTTTTAGATCTGTTGAGGTAGCCCAAAGGGAACATGAAAAATCCTGACAAGGAGAGTGAACATTCCACTTGAACAGGAGGCTAGGGCAGCCTAAGAAAGCTGCTGTTTAACAAGAAGTCACACAATGCAGCACACACACACACACATCACACACACACACATCACACACACACACATCACA
>JADRCH010000078.1:949091-991828 GCA_019843965.1 Rhynchomys soricoides
CACACCTCCTCCAGCAAGGCCACACCTCCTCCAGCAAGGCCACACCTCCTCCAGCAAGGCCACACCTCCTCCAGCAAGGCCACACCTCCTCCAGCAAGACCACACCTCCTCCAGCAAGGCCACACCTCCTCCAGCAAGGCCACACCTCCTAATAGTAGCACTTCCTAAGGCCAAGCGTTCGCACACATGAGTCTATGGGGGCCAAACCTACTCAAACCTCCACACCCTCCATCTTTGTCGTTTATTTGCTTGTTTTGAGTTAGGGTCTCACTGTGTAGTTTTGGCTGGCCTCGAACTAGATATGTAGGCCAGACCAATCTCAAAGTCGTAAAGATTTGCCTGCCTCTGCAGGGATTAAAGGTGTGCTTTTAAAAAATTGAATAGTTTATTTATTTACATTTCAAATGTTATCTCCTTCCCAGCTTCCCCTCTGCAAATCCCCTATCCCATCCCCCCTTACCCTGCTTCTATGAAGGGGCTCCCCCACCCACTCACTCCCACCTCACTGCCCTAGCGTTCCCCTACTCTGGAGCATCAAGCCTTCACAGGACCAAGGGCCTCCCCTCCCACTGATGCCAGATAAGACCCCTTCAGCTCCTTCAGTCCTTCCCCTAACTCCTCCATTGGGGTCCCTGTGCTCACTCTGATGGAAAGGTGTGCTTTTTAAAAAACAAACTTAATTTATTTAGTCCTAGTTTAGTTTTTCTGTTACCTTATATGCAGGGTAGATCAGTTGTTGCTGAGGATGTGGCACATGTACTTACTGGCCATGTGACCCTAGGCAGCTTACCAACTTCTCTGAGCTTAACTTCTGATTTGTGAGAGGAAATTCCTAACTCAGCAGAATTGGATTCCAGCTCAGGGTGAGGGTGAGTTGAGGGGGCGTGGTTGGGTTGCAAGTTCCCACATATTCAGAGGCTTAAAAGAACACATCACCACCGGGTGTGGTGGCTCATACCTGTAATCCTACCACTCAAAAAGCTGAGGCAGGAGATTGCTGTGAATTGGAGGCCAGCCTGGGTTACTTAGTTCCAGGCCGGTTTAGGCTATAGAGTAAGACTCTGTCTCTATAAAGTAAGCATAAATAAACAAAACAACAAAACGCTTCAGTCCTGGAAGTCTCTGGTTCGGTAGGTGTCCCATCAGGTGGCCTCAGGGGTGTTGGCTGGGCTAGGTTCTCACCTAGATCCTCAGGTTGGGAGGTAGCTGCTTCCCAGCACAAGGTGACAAGATGACATCTTTGCTTCAGTGACTCAGTGGCCCCTCCTTGTGGGCCTTCTGCCCACGGCTGCGGCTGTCATGCCAAGGCAACCTTGCTTTACCCATGCCTCCCTGAATCACGCTGCGTATCACTCTCATCATAGGCTGGCTCAGTGCTGGCTGTGTCCCATCTGCTCACCCCTGCGTGTCTAGAGAGGCCTGTCTGGCTTCTCACAGATCTCCACATCTGGGGGATGGAGTCGGGTGTGCCTTTAGGACCCTGCCCTCTGTGTAGCAGCCACAGAACTTTATAGTGATGGTAGACAGACAATTCCCTCTAGACAGATATCACACAGCTTGTACAGCATGGTGTGAAAGCTCTCAGGAGAAAGGGATACGTGCCCATAAAGTGAAGAGCAGGGTGCCTGGAGCCATGGCAGCGGGTGGGGACAACCCTCACCTGGTCTGTCAGGCCTGTCATCACCAGGAGAGTAGCATTCAAGCTGAGTCCTGAGAGAAGAGAAGGTGAGGTTGGGGGTGTGTCCCAAAAGGCAAGAACAATTTGTGCAAAGGCCCTGGGGCAGAAAAGGGTGTCAGGTATGGAAGGAATCCAAAGACTCTCCCTGGGACTGGGAAGTGTGAGTTAGGGAGGAAGAGCAGGCTGGAAGGTCAGCAGGGACAGCCACACTTGCCTTTCAGGCCCCTACCTTCATCATAAAAGAAATGACTTGAAAAGAAATTTCATAAACATCACCCCCACACCAGGGGATGTACAGGCAAGACCTCCGAGATAGGACCTTTCTTCCAAGGTAGTTTATTTGTGATTAACAGATGAAGTTTCTTTTGCATCCGCTGAATTTAAATTAGCAAACAGGAGATTACAGGTGGGCTTGTAATCAGGCAAACTTTTTTTTTTTTCTAGAGACAGGGTTTCTCTGTGTAGCCATGGCTGTCCTACCTCTGTAGACCAGGTGGGTCTTGAGCTTGGAGATCTTCCCGCTTTGGTCTCCCAAGTTAAAAGTGTGTACTGCCACTGCTCATCAGGTAAGCATTCGGAAAGACTCTAGAAGTCAGAGATTCAAAGGAGTGGCGGACTCCCTCACCTCCTCCCCGTCCGTCTCTTCCTTCCTGTCCCCTTCCCTAGCCTTCCCTTCTGCCCCCCATCTTCCCCACAACTTCTCCCTTGTCGGCCCCCCGTTTCCCCTCCCTCCTATCTCTTTCCCATGGACTTTGAAGAAGCAAGCTTCTGTCAACTCTATAATCACCAGGAAGTGGATCCTCTACCCACCTGAGGGAGCTTGGGAAGGTTCCTTCCCTATGGGAGTCTCCTGCTGAGGATGTAGCTAACCACACTGCCTTCAGTCACCCTGTGGGTAATGGGAGACACAGAACCAAGACCCAACCAAGCCATGCCCTGACTCCTGGCCTGCAGGAAGGGGAAATCGAGCACGGGACTTTTAAGCCTCAGGTTCCTAGCTTATACTGTTATGCCTTGTATACCATAAGCAGACCTCCTTAGGGCTGTGTCTCTCTGGATTGCATACTGCCACACACAGCTCTGAGCAAAGGCATAAGACGAGCCCACCTGTGTTAAACCAGCTTTCAACCATTTGTTACTGCAGTGAGTTTATGCTTATGATGACTTCAGAGTGGGGGCCACAGGTGGGAATAGCACACTGCTGGTCTCCAGTTCCGTGTGCTTCCGGCTGAACTGGGGTTTATAGCAGGATAACGCTCAACAATGCATCTGAGACAGCTGCCCGCTGGAATGAAGTGCCCACCTTTGCCAGCAATGCTTGTATTGGGCACTGTGAGCAGCTGGGCCTTGGGCTGGTGAGTCCTGGGAACTTGCATGGCAGCAGGAAGTGGACAGCATGGGCCCCAGAGGATTTAGAACAAGCTGACTCTAAGATGGCTCAAGGTAAATGCAGCTAGGAAAAGCTCCTTGGAAGAGAAGGAACCAGGTCTCAACATATGGAAGAGAGGGCTCAGAGGACGCAAGGGTACTTCCAGCCACAGCTGGGAGAGGCCAAAGCAACGGGTGGAGATACTGAGATTGTCATCCTTCAGTGGACACAGAGCCTGGAGAGAGCATAGAAGTCCCACACTCCCTGTGAAGACCTCCAGTTGCTCTGGAATTGCTAAGAACTTCCTTTATGCTGGTTGGACTTCAGGGGAGACCAGAAGAGTTAAAGAGGGCGAAGGCTACTTGGATCCAGATTTACCAAGGGATAAGCAGGAACACTTGGCCAACTGCAGTGTGTGACTCTTGTTTACTGCATGGGCGTGGGGGACAGGATGATGGTGAGCACCTTCTATTTCCACAAGGAAGGTCTGCGGTGAAGTTCGTGGTTCCTCTAATTCAGGCCCACAATCCAGGTAGCCTTGTGCTCAATCTACCTTGGCTACACTTTCTCTGTATTGTTCTGGGCAGCAGAACAGGCCTCATGGGGCTCCCCAGAGCGCTCTTGGAGAAGGAGAGGGCTCTCAGCACAGTGGGAACATATACAGGCTCTCTCCGACATGTCAGGTCATGGGCAAAGGAGCCACAGAGTGCCTTTCGGGTCCTCAGCCACAGTGTTGACCTTCCCCTGGACTCAGAAGGCCTTCCCGGGGTTCTTACACAGGCCCTGCCTCTCTCAGAAACCTGACCCCAGGTAGTGGGGGGCCAGAGGAACTGGGCTTCAGGACTAGAAGAAGTGGCTTTTTATCAGTGTGCCCTCTGCGAGTCTGGGCCCAACCAATGAAATTCTGTCTGTTGACTCAAAGAGGCCAGCAAAGTGCGGATGATTGCTAATTGAGATTTATGGCTTCCCCTGAGCCTGGCCACCTCTGATCTCTAAACAGTTAGGCTAAGTGGTCCTAAGGAGCTGATGTCTGACCCTCTGTCCCCCAGCTCCTCTCATTCTGTCTCTCAGCTCCTTTTCCTATCCCTGTCTCTCCATCTCCCCACCAGACCGTAGGACCTGGAGTGTGGACAAAGCACCCTGGCAGGGTGACTGCTCATGCTCAGGGATACAAGGAGCTATGGGAGTGGCCCCGTGCAGCACCCCCTGCTGTTGACCTGACAGCAGGGAAGTGGGCTAGGCAGGACCACCAAAGCAGGGTTGCAGCTCTTTAGCTCTTGCCCTTCAGTCTGGGCTCGTCTGAGCATCCAGGGTTGGGAAACTGGGTTATCTGTGAGGTATGGTGGACTATCAGCCACACACAAATCCAGCAGGTGCTTAAAACGTGCTCCCAGTTCTGCTTTGGTTTGCTGAGGATCTGTCCTGTGGAGGCAGAAGTAGGACCACCAAGCCCTGCTTAGGTCAAGTGAGGACTTCCACTACCCACTGCCTCAGTGGAAGTGAGATGCCCATCTCCAGAGCTGTGGAAACTCAGCGGGATACCTTTTGGCTTGGAGGTAGGAGGGGCTTCTGACCAAGGCTGATCCAGATTACAGAGCTTCTGATGGCCCCCGGGTTGTCACCTCCATTCTACCAGCCTCCTCGATCATGCTGATGATGACTTAAAAGATAGGTCAGCCTGGCTCTTCTTGGACCATCTGCCAGTCTAGTCCCAAGGAAGGACTGATGCCAAGAAATAGGTCTTCAGCACTTGAGGGTTTAAGTCCTACTACCATTGGAGTGACTGGACAGACCACTGGGTGGAGGGCAGGCCTGTCTGTTCCCTAGGCTTACGACATACAAGGCCGGACTCTTGGAGATGGGGATGATGGTGGGCAGATGGGGATGATGGTGGGCCAGGGTGGGAAGGAGAAAGATAGGAAGGAAAGGAGGGAAGGGAGAGGAGGAAGAAGGAAGATGGGAAAGTCAGGAAGACCATTCTCGAAGCACCGGCCGTGAGTCAGGAGGATTGCACATTTGAGACCATCCTACTAAGAAGTGTTGAAAGAGGAGGAGGGGCACATGTACGCTGGCAACACTAAATCAATAAATATAAAAAAGGCCCAGGATGTGGGGTGAGCCTGAGTGCACCTGCATCAGCTTGAATGTGCTCCCGTGTGTGTGTGTGTGTGTGTGTGTGTGTGTGAGAGAGAGAGAGAGAACACGTTGTGCGTATGCATGCACGCACACAAGTGCACGTGTATGTGCACATGTGTGTCCCTGCCCAGCTCACACAATGCATTCAATTGCCTCCTCGAAATGAGGATGTTTTTTAGAAAAAGGACTGCTTCGGAAAAGAACGCGCTTTTGAATCTCAATCGGCTGTTTCAACAATGTCCGTTTAATTAGCGTGCTTTGAAGGGGAAATGAAGGGAAATTATAACTCATCCGAGAAAATAGCTGGTACGTGCTCAGCTCTCCTGTGGCTTCCCAAGGAGCCGCCCCAGGTCCAGCCACCAGGCCAGAGGAGAGAGGGAGAGGCAGGGCAGCTGTGCCCTTCCCCCCACAGCAGGACACAGAAATGGCAGGCAGGTGGGTGTGATGTCCTATCCTTGTGCAGGACAGCAAGGCACAGGAACACAGAGAGGGCAACGACCCTTCCCTGTTGGAAGGCAGGAGCAAAGTGGTTCAATGAAGGAGAACACAGGTCAGCCTGGGACTGTGTTTGAATTCTGAATCTGCCATTGTGTATGAGAATTCACTGAGGTTCCATTCTTTTTTTTTTTTTTTGGTTTTTCGAGACAGGGTTTCTCTGTATAGCCCTGGCTGTCCTGGAACTCACTCTGTAGACCAGGCTGGCCTAGAACTCAGAAATCTGCCTGCCTCTGCCTCCCGAGTGCCGGGATTAAAGGCGTGTGCCACCACTGCCCAGCGAGGTTCCATTCTTAATTTGTAAAATGGTGGTGATAGGTTTGGAGGCAGGTAAAGGTGCCTGCTGCCAAGTCTGACCACCTGAGTTCCATCTCCCGGAGCTACACAGTAGGAAGAGAGAACCTCTAACCTCCACTTGCATCCCATAGCATGTTCATGCATGCATGCTCGCACACACACTTACTCATGTGCACACATGCACACACACTAAATAAATCGTATATAACAATCGAAATAATAATGACAGCTATGAGCTAAATAAGATGATAACAAGAAGAGCCTGTGTAAAGTGCTGGGTCATGGTCATATCTGTGTATTCCTTTAAGGATCCAGGAAAGATCCACAAAAGGAAGGGCTGAGCCCCAGCTAGGTCTAAATTCCAAATGCATAGCTCTTGCCTAGGTTCCCTAGGAGCTGTGGATCCCCCCTCCCCATCCCAACCCTGGAGGCTTTCCTTTGGTTCCCTAAAGCTCCTGTTTCCCCTACATGCCTGCTCCTCCAGGGCCAAGGCTGCTACAGCAGCCCCAGGGCAAAGACTTCTGTTATTCTCCACCCTGGCCACAGATTGCCGTGGTCCGTGGTCTGGGCCCTGTCTGAACCTTTAGCTCCTGTCTCTGCTCACTGGCTTGTGCCTCTGCTGAGGAAGTCCCCACACAGCTAGCCAGGTCCTATGATGCCTAGGTCTGGCCTCTGACCATTGCTGGGGCTGGGAAAGTGTGGATCCCTTCCTCTCATCCACTGTTCCTCTGTCCCAGGTCCCATCTGGGGAATGTGCTAAAGGCCTGCAGAGCTGTCTCAAGTGAAGGTCACTTTAGGGATGTGGTGGGGGAGAGCAGTGCTGAAGTTATCCGTTCACAGCAGCCCTCTCTTCTGGAAAGTTTTTTCCAAAGAAGCAGTGGCTGATCCTTTCTGAAGACTCAGGAGCCATGCACCTGTTCTCAGGCTATGAGAAGTATGACCATTGAGTTTGGAGTAGAGAAAACTGAGGCACAGCAAGGGGAAGGCAGGGGGATGACACTTTTGGTGACGACAAGCTGGAGTTGGTCCTCAACCGCCAGATACTGGAGTTTCTTCCCTAGATTGTAAGGAGGGTGGTAAAGTCTCTTAGGGTCTCCTGCAGAACGGCAGCCAAGGGCATAGGTGATCCAAATCACCATCCCTCGTGTACTCACTGTAGCTCCCTACAATGTGCCTACACCTCCATCTGTCCTACCAACATCCACCCTGCTGCAGATTCTGCCAAACACTTTGTGTCTACAGGGTCCACGCAGCTGCCTCTGTAGCCACTGGCTCCCCACACCTCACACACTACTGCTGGGAGGTTGGGTGCTTTCCAGTTCTCCACAGCATCAAGTAGGATGTTTTAACCATCTTGGCGCAAGCTGCCTCTTCCGTCTCCCTAGCATGCTCCTTTCCTCTTCTGAGGCTTTGGGCCCTTTCCCGACTTGTTCATTTGCAGACAGGAGTTAGCAGGACAAGCCTTGGGAAGTGCTGGCAGCAACCCAGGTACCAGCTTTATAAAGTCTTTGCTCTGATGAGACTGTCCAAGCCAGGGACTCTAACCTTCTTGCCTACTGTTTCTGTCCCACTCTGTGCCTCCTTGCTTCCACAAGGTAAGGATGATTCCCCCATTTCTTAGATGAGGAAGATGAAGCCTAGAGATAGTTAGCAGTGGTCCTGGGGTGGCAGAGGAGGTGAATTTGACTTAGGCTAAGCTGACTGGAGGTCAGGGTTCTATACGAAGACCATCTCCTGGGCCCTTCTGCACACATATTGTTGCTATGTACCTCCTGTGTATACTCTGTCTCCTTGATGCCTCTCCCTGGAATGAATAAGACTCCTCCCCACCGAAGCTCTTACCCAGAGCTCAGGGTCCTCATAGAGCCAAGCCATCTGGTTATCTGTGACATTCTGCGGGTTCAGTCTATCCCACCACCTCTAGAATCATGTTTTCAGCCAAGGATCTGAATATCTTCAAGGGCAGGACACACCTGGAGGCCACTGGTCACCTTCTAGCACCTTTCCCCAATAGACCATTCCTAGAGCCATCAGATGAAGGGACTAATGGATGGCCAGACACAGAAGCAGGTGAACAGATGTATGGCTGGCTTAGGGGTGACAGGCTGTGTCACAGAAGCCTCAGAGAGAGACATAGATACTTCTTTTTTATTTTAGCTTTTATTGTTTATTTTATTTATTTACATTTCAAATGTTATCCCCCTTCCCGGTTTCCTCTCTGAAAACCCCCTATCCCATCTCCCCCCTGCTTCTATGAGAGTGCTCCCCCACCCCCACCCACTACTGCCTCACCACCCTAGCATTCACTTACACTGGGGCATCTATCAAGCCTTCACAGGACCAAGGACTTCCCCTCCCACTAATGCCAGATAAGGCCATCCTCTGCTACATGTGCAGCTGGAGCCATGGGTCCCTCCATGTGTACTCCTTGGTTGGTGATTTAGTCCTTGGGAGCTTGGGGGTGGGGTGGGGTCTGATTGCTTGATATTGTTGTTCTTCCTATGGGGTTGCAAACCCCTTCAACTCCTTCAGTCCTTCCCCTAACTCCTCCACTGGGGTCCCTGTGCTCAGTCCGATGGTTGGCTGCAAGCATCTGCATCTGTATTGGTCAGGCCCTAGCTGAGCCTCTCAAGAGACAGCCATACCAGGCTCCTGTCAGTAAGCACTTCTTGGCATCAGCAATAGTTTCTGATGGATCCCCAGGTGGGGCAGTCGACATAGATACTTATAATGGGAAAAGAGATGCTTTGGGCCCACACCTCAGCAAGTACAGAGAAGGTTAGGAGACAGTCACAAGACTGTTCTCCGGATGTCAAGGCCTTTCCTGTACCTGTGGCAGACATGACTAATCAACCGGGACTATGCTCCCACTGAGACTGGTTCCCAACTCTCTCAGTAAGCCAAGAGCAATAGATTGCAGGTAGCACATGCGGGCCTCACTACAGCACTAAACTAGCTGTTATTACTGTTATTATCCAAGTTTCTCTAGGCTTGGAGAGAGGCCCATCCACACCTGGGTCTCACACTGGGGTTAGATGTACCAGCAGAGGGACTCAAACATGCCTGGGTTCTTCTAGTGATCCACACAGGCCTGCAATGGACTGTTTACCAGCGTGGGGTTTAGGGCACAGCTCTGGGTGCTCTGGCCTGTATGGTTTGCTGGGTAGTTGTTTTCTGCCCTTCATAGGCACGCAGCCCCTGGAGAGGTGATCTGGCCACAGATGTACCAGTCCAAAAGCCTCTCTACCTGTAGTGGATGTCCCTATCTGGTGTCACAGCTTCAGTGGTTCTCAAATATGCTCCAGAGTGGACAGGTTCCAATCCTCTGGGCAGCTGCCTGTCCAGTGGTTGGGCCTCAGTAACCCCTTGGGGGGGCCTTACTATCCTGAAATTCCACCTGCTTTCACCCCTCCAGTGCGTGCGTGTATGCGTGCATGTATTTTACATAATGTCACATTTGTGGCTGGGAATGTAACTCAGTGAGAAGTACGCTGGAAGCTCTGGGTTCATTTCCAGCACCAAATAAACCAGCTATGGCAGTGTCTGCTTGCCATCCAGGGAGATGGAGGCAGGAGGATCAATTCAAGGTTGTCCTCTGCTCTATAGTGAATTTGAGGCCAACCTAGGGGCACATGAGACTCTGTCTCAACAAAACCAAACAAAACCAACCAACCAAACAAACAAAAAAAAACAGGTGAAGGAAAGTTCCTTCTGTGTCCTCAGAATCCACGACCCATCACCAGCCCCAGCTGAAGAACTTGTGCTGGGGTCTGACCTGGCCCAGACAGAAGCCCCCTAATTATGAGAGACCCCTCTGGCTTGGTACAATGTATCTGAGCTAAAGCTCTTGGCTCTCCAAGTTGTGAGATTTTAGAAACTTCCCACACCTCTTGGGACCTCCTTCCTTCCTGGAGTTTGGGGGAGTCTTTGTTAGCATTCTGTCTAAACTCCACCCCACAGTTACCTGGCAACAGCCAGGTATGCTCCTCCCCACAGTAGCCTGGCGACAGCCAGGAGGGCCTGGCCCACTATAAAAGGGGCTACTTGCCCCTCCTCTCTCTCTTGCTCTTGCCTCTCTCTTGCATCTCTTATCCCTTACCTCTCCCCTTTCTCTTCCCCCCTCTCTCCACATGGTCATGGCCGGCCTCTCCACTTCTCTACTCTCTACTCTTTTACTTCTTCTTCTCTCTGCCTTTCTCTGCCTCTACTCCCCTCTTAACTCCCCTCCCCATGCCCTGAATAAACTCTATTTTGTACTATACCTTTGAGTGTGACTGGCCCCTCAGGGAGAAGGGGTGTCTCGGCATGGGCCTGCTGACGCACGCCCCTCCCCCACGCCCTACCTCCTTATACCCCCATATAACGTATAAATCTCTCTATATTTTTATAAGCACATCAGTCTTCATCAGTGTGCCCTCCATGTAGAGACCATTTGACTCTGAGAGGGAAGCGTGAGGTGGAACTGGCCACCCTACATAGTTCAGTCTGGGATGGCCCCCAAGGTTTGCTGCCCTGTGCCATCAGCTCCTCCCTCCATGTGTGAGTGCAAGGCTCTGAGTAGACTTGCCTACAGGGGAACCTGGGACGACTGCCTCGTGGCTGCCCACTCACCCCTCTTGCCTGCCAAGCTGGCCACACACAGCCTGCACCTCCCACCCCTGAAAGTCAACAGACCCGTTTTAGCAAATGTGGAAGCCACAGAAGCAGAAAGGTGTAAACAAGCTGCCCGCTCCCACCTCCGCTCTTCCAGATCATTCCTTGCCGCCGCTGCTGTTCCCCATCAATGAGTGCTGAGATGAGCCAGCTCTAGACCAGACACACCAGGGCCTCTGTCCTCAGACAACCTATGATGATGACAGTAGATGAGGAAACTGAGGACCCAGGGAGGTGACCCAGTGGCCTAGGGTTGCAGAGAGTATACTGTGATCTCTGACCCCAACTATCCAGGCAGGCATGAGGAAACCAAAGTGCTAGACCAGTGAGCATGTGAAGGATGGGGAGCTCAGCCTTCAGCTCTCGCTGAAGGGGTCTCCATGCTAAGAAACTATGGAGTCCCTTGCATTTGTACCCTGGGGTGTCCAGTGGCACCAGAGTTCTGCATATGTGAGACACAAATACATAGAAAATGTGGTCTGGATCAGTTTTGACACTTTGAGCCCAGCAGGCAAGCATTCCTCAGGGGTCCTTCTGGGGGATCCATGCGTGAATGCTGTCAGGAGCTTCTGTGAGACTTGCTATAATGGCATTCTGCAAGTTATCACGGTCCCAAAGACAGCATCTCACCACCATTTCTATTTGCTCTTTTCTTGGGGCAGTATTGCTACCCACAGCTACATCTTGATGCCAGGGCCACTGCTGAAGCTTCTGCCTTAGTTACCCCATGTGGCTGCAGGGCAAGCTTGCAGTGGATCACACCATCTGACCCCACCTGTCTTGCCCACTATGCCCCCCCTCTCCCGGCAAGGCAGGCCTCCTTTCCCTCCTCCCTGAGCCCCCCTCGGCCTGCCTTCCCAGCTTGATTAGCCAGATAAGGCTGTCTTCCAGGTGACTATTCCTCAGAAAAATGACTTCATTATCACCTTCAGGGCCTGGTACTGGGGGAGGGTCATGTGTGTGACTAGGAGAAGTGAGCCGGTGGACACCCCCTCCAGGGGCTCCTCCAGCAGCTGGGCCCAGGATAACAGGCAGGGACCCCCCACCTTGAAGGCCTGACGGAGACTGATCTGTGGGAGTGAGGGGCTGAGAGGGAAATATTACATTATGATAACAAATCACTCAGCTGATTGGAATTTAATTACGTCTCTTTTATCTTGGTGACAGTCTCACACCTGGGATCGAGGCCCTGGCTGCCAGAGATAGGCTGGGCTTAGGCAGAAGGGCTGGGGGAGCTCACCCCAGGGGATTTATAAAGCAGAGACCTCTCCTGCCCCTGCCCAGAACTAGATCCAAGCTGTTCCCTCCCCCTCTGCCAGGTAGAGGTACAAAGGGGCCTGCCTCTCCACAGGAGGATGGAATCCTCAGAACAAGCAGCATCGGTCACACGGGTGTTTAGGCCCAGGAGGGAACGAACTCAAGAGCAGCACACTGCTTTGGCTGGACTCCCAGAGATGGAGCTTCTCTTTCCCCCTAGCTGTGTACCTCCTGTCCTGGCCAGCCATGGGGCATCAGTGTCAGGTTCAGATGGGTTTGGAACCTAGAAGGCCTTTTGGTGTTGGCCTGTGGAATGGAGCAGACCAGGAAGTGGCGTGAGCAGTTCCAGCTCACCCTCCCCACCCCCAGCACAGCAGACCTGTCAGAGAAAAAAGGTCTAACAATCATCTTTTTTTTTCTCCTTAAAAAACAATTTTTTTTTTTTGCTTTACTTCGTAGGTGTGGGTATTTTGTCTGTATGTCTGTGTACCATGTGAAAGCCGGAAGAGGCCATCAGATCCTCTGGAACTGTAGTTACAGACAGTTGTAAGCTGTCATGTAGATGATGGGACTTGAACCCTAGTCCTCTGGAAGAGCAGCCAGTGCTTTTAACCACTGACTCATTTCTAGCCTCTCTCTCTCTCTGTGTGTGTGTGTGTGTGTGTGTTTCAGAGACAGGATTTCTCTGTGTAGCCCTGGCTGTCCTGGAACTAACTCTCTCTGTAGACCAGGCTGGCCTCAAACTCAGAAATCCACCTGCCTTTGCCTCCTGAGCTCTGGGATTAAAGGCAAGCACCACTACTGCCTGGCTTAAAATGGCTTTCTTTGGTCCCCTTCTCCTATCTGACATTTTGTGGTGTCTCTACAATGGTGAAGGGTTGCTTCCTATCCCCCCATGTATGAACCATGAATGCTTCAGTGAGGATGGCCTGGGTCCTTGGTGAGCGGTGTGACCCTCATGATTCTAGGTTATGTCAGGCCCAGGGGCTCCTCCTGACTTTTGCTGGGCCCTCTCTTGGCATGAGTCTGTTCTACTTGGATCCTACACTCTGGTAGAGAATGTGGTGCTTAGAGGGACTTTGACACAGGGACTGCCTGTCTTGGATAAAGACTCAGGATCTACAGTGGGGTCTGCTTGGGCATCCTCTTCACTGTCTGTCAAAGGTCATAGGTCATGTTTTGTGGACTGTGTTTGGGGCCAACTTGCAGCCCTGGCAGAATGACTATGATTTCATAGACTGGCCAGTGGCTGCTGAATCATCCCAGGGGGCTGAGGTGACCCATCAGCCTCAGTTAATGGAAGAAGAGAGAACGATGTCATTGCTTTGGGGACAGGGAAGGAATGGATGGGCCTCCTCCCCTTCTCATGCCAGGTAGAAGTTGGACAGTTATGTGGGGGTGGGGCAAAACTGTGATTCAGCCCCAAGGTGCACGTATGTGGGGTTTATATGTGGGTTTGTGGGCACACTGGCCTGTGTTACGGCTTTTTTTTTTTTTTTTTTTTGTGAGTTAGCATAGGTCTTGAGGTGTACTTTGAGTCCTGTGCCTGCATACTTAGGCCTTAGGATCCCTGGGTCAGAGGATTTGCACATGTGGCATAGGCTGGGAGAATGGGAAGATGGACTGGACAGGGAACCCATGCCCACTCTTTAGTGCAATCAGAGTGAGCTTCTATCTTCTCATCTGAAGGCCGGGAAGAAGGCTGAGTGAGACACATGCTTGTTGAGATGGGGTTGAGTCCGCAGGGGAAAGTTGTGGGTAGAACCCCCCATGCTCTGAGTTTGTGTGGTTTCTATATGACATGGCTTGTGAGCTGTTTGTTGGGGTAGCATCTTGGCCAGAGTTCTTCATGGAAACAGGGCCAATAGAATTTTATATGTGTCCTGGCTCCCACGACAGTGGAGCTCCTGAGTCTCAGAATCTTCTCTGGCTTCCAGGGGAGTCTGAAGTTCTGCTGAGTTGAGGCTGGAGACCCTAGACCCAGGGGAGCCAAAGCCTTGAACCTTGTTCCAATGTCAGGAACAGACCATATCCCAGCCCCAGCAGGCAGGCAGAGAGAGTGGGTCCACTTTCTTCAGCTTGTTCTATCTCCCAGCCTCTGTAGATTCCTGAGGTCAACTCCCATTGTAGATTTCATGTAGTCTACAGAACCATCTTGTGTCTCCTCAGGATCTACCCTCACTCATGAAGAAAGAATGCTTAACCTGTAGTCTGGGCATTCCAGGCCTTGTACACAAATGCGCATCTGCTTGTGTGAGCTTCTTCTTTGCAGGCTGGAGTGAGTTCCTCAGCTTTCCTAGGAGATGGATGCACATTCCACTACATGGTCTGCATGCTTAGGCATACATGATTGAGCATGTTCTTGAGCATCTGTGATCTGCTTGGGGTGCATGTTTGCGTATTATGCTTGTAGGCCCATGCCTGTATGCAGGGTTCTGTTTGCAAGGCCTGACCACATGTGGGCTCCAATGCAGACATACCATGTCTCTACCGACCTCTGGATATCACTGTGAGTGATCCCTGCTCTGTCCTGAGAAGGTTTGCTGGTGGCCTGAGCTTCTTTGTGGCCAAGTGATGCTGTATAGATCCTGGAGTTGAACTCAGGGCTTGTGGATCCAGTGGGATGCTAATGCCTACTTGATTTACCTCTGCCATATCCCCACAAGGCAGCCTTGTCCTTCGGGGGAGAATGGCGGCTCCATGTCATCTAGCCCCGGAGGTGAGACAGCCAAATGGAGAGCAGGCTAGGGAAGTAGTTCAAAGCTGTGTGACCCCAGGCCTTGCTCAGTCCTGAGCACTCAAGCCCTGTTACCACTAGCCCTGTGAGCACTGGTCAGTGCTGATTCTGGAGCAGACATAGTCAAGATGGGATTGGAAGGCTGGGACATTCCTAGGCCAGGGTTCTGTAGACCCTGAATACAGGGTGCTCACTCCAGTACATGGGGTGCACAGGACAAAGGCATCCCAAGGAGCCCAGTGGTCTCCAGGGCCACTGGAAGGGGCAGAGATCCTTGGGACCCAAACTTTGCACAGCTGTCTGATAGGGAGCCCTGTCTTGGGCTCTGCTTCTGGCTCATCTCCAGTCTCTACTCAGGGTCCATAGGCTCAGACCGAAGCCCGTTCTCTGTGCCACCCCCCTCCCCATCCCAAGTGGAAACAGCTGTGTGAGTTCCTCTGAGCCCAGCCACTGTGAACTGCCATCAAGTCCACATCCTGCTTCTAGAGAGAAAAATATGAGTGACAATAAGCACAAGAGGGGAATTTCCATTTCAAACGAGCAAAGGAGTTGGCACTCTAGCAAGCCCTGGGGAGTTTTGCAGCTGGGAGACAGTAGAACACAGGCAAGCCAGGGAGGGGGACAGAGGGCTGGTCCTTGGTGGAGTCTGGGAGGGGATAGAGGAAGCTTTCTTTTTAACTTGGTGATGATGCAGGGGAGTGGAGGGGCTTTTTTCTTTCTCTCATCCATGTGTGACTTATGTGTGTGTACATATATGGTACATACATACCAACCTACAAGTACATGTGTAGGTTGAGCCAGAGGCTGATATTGATTGCTTTCTTCCATATCTCTCTATCTTTTTTTGAGACAGGGTCTCTCAGTGAACCTAGAGCTCGGTGATCGGCTCGTCAGGCTGGCAATAAGCCCCAGAGGACCACCCATCTCTGCCCCCAGCTCTGGGGTTCTAGGCATATTGCCATGCCTGGCTTCTATGTGGCACTGGGGATCTAAATCCAAGTTCTTGTGCTTGGGTAGCAGTATTTTACCAGCTGAGCCATCGCCCCGGCCCTGGAAGGGTCTCTCCTTGACGGTGTCTGCATGCTGCCCTGGGAACTGGATGTGGTTGTGGGTGCTATTCCCGGCAGAAGCTGTAGAAAGCAGATTGTGGGGTGGTCCATTTTCCAGTGTGAGGTGCACTTAGAGTGTGCCCAAGTTCCACACTCTCTCCCCTGGCTGGCAGCTGGCCCCTGTTTGTCTCAGAACTCTTGAGAGTTAGAAAGGTATAGGTGGTCTGCCATGGGACGGGGCCCACGACCAGAAAAAGGCAGCAATCCCAAAGCCCAAATCATTCATTAGATATAACTCTGGGTCCGAGAATAAAGAGATGTGGAATTTGGGAAGGTGACAAGTCCTGGCCTACGGGAAGAAAGAGCAGGGGTTTCTCAAGATGTGGGGAATTTTAAAAACCACTGTCTTGAGTTAGAGAGATGGCTCAGTGGTTAAGAGCACTTGCTGCTTTTGCATAGCGCCTACATGGCATCTCGGACTCTCCAATTCGAGGGGAACAGACCTCCAAAGGCACCTGACACACATGTATTACACATACCTATGCACAGGCATACATACATACATATAAAATAAGTATATCTTCAGAACACTTGAGATGGCTGCCTTTTCTCCCTGCTGGTGTCCCTCCTTCAGAATTGTGTATTAAAACCTGCTCGGTTCTCACTAGGCTCTTGGATTTGTTAGCATCATTTGACTTCTGACAGGGGCTGAGGCCACCTCTGCCCCAGGACCCAGTGGGAGCTCAGCTTCCTCGTTGGTTTTCCCTGTCTGGTGAGCCGGCTCCCAGTTAGCTGGCGCTAAGGACATGGGTGTGGGCGACTCCTTCCGATGGCCCCCATGTCAGGGGATGTGGGCTGGGAGCTGAAGTGTGCTGAAACAGACATGTGTCTTATGGGGTCTTGGTGACTGCTGTGTACCTCAGGTCTCACCTGAGCTGATGGGCTCAGATGACAGGCAAGGCCTGGCACTTACATCCCTGTTCTGATATTCTAACCCCCTTGAAAACTTCTTCAAAAACCTGGTCCCAGGACTGTGACACCATCACAACATGAAGGACAGGCGGGCTGTCTCCTGATGGACTGGGAAAAAGTAGTCGTGTTGTCTCACTATCTCTATCTCCACAGCCTGAGCTCCTTCCTACGAGCTTGTGATGGGAATCAGCTGTGTAGACAAGCAACCCCCACAAAGAGCCCTGATCTCTGAGTGGTGAGGTGGGTGGGACAGGGCTTTATTTGATACGTGGTATTAATAACAAACTCCGGTCAACCTCAGGAACCCTACCCTGCTCAACATGGAACCTCTGGATGATTCTCCAGGATAGTTTTCACAGACACCCGATCCTTGAGGACCTGACCTTTCCAGGTGGGTGCAGTCACCCAGGGGTGAGACGGTCATCTTGGCAGGCTTTGGTGTGCCCAGCTGCAAACCACATCAACCCCAAGTCAGAGACAACAGGTTGGAGTTGCAACCAACAGAGGGGCTCTATTGGTACCTTATAAAGCAGGGTAGCTTGTCACTGTGGCCTTTATGCTGTAGCAATCCTTGGTCTCAAAATCATGGGGTTGCATCTTCAGAGAAGGAGGGCCAACAACCTGGACATGGTGCTAATAGATTGTTGTGTTATTCAGGGAGGGACTTGTCATTGCAAGTCGTATACCTGGGCTTTGTCCCCCCCCCCCCCCCGCCTCACCCGCCCCAGAGGTAAGACTGTTTGCAGCCTATGGTCTTGCACAAGCAGGTGGAAGGCTGGCTTTTCCTGGAGAAGACACAGATGGAAGGCCTCATGTCCTACCTAGCCACTAGCCCAGAGCCCTCTGACTACACAAAGGCTGGCCAGCTCCATAAGTGGGAGATCCAATTTGCGTATTTTTATAAGCTCCAGTGGATCACAGAGGTGCTCACTCTTGTACTGATCCTCAGTGAAAACCTGTCAAAACTGATGCGCTTAGGGCATGGGACCAGGTGCACCTTTCCTCTTCTGGAATAAGGATCCCAATGTGGCCTGTGTGCCCAGGAGCCAGCTCTGCAGACTGTGGCCCTGGGTCCCTCTGGACTCTGCAAAGTATCTCAAGGTAGGCAAACCTTGACCATGCCAGAGCCAGCCTGGAGGCCCTGGGATCCTCAGGGTCCCAGGTTCTAGGGCATGAGTTTCTCATGTTACCAGCGGTCCAAAGCTCAAAGCCCACCCTCAACAGTACACTTCCTCCAACAAGACAGTGTCTCTTAATCCTAATCCTCCTCAAACAGGTCCACCCCCTGGTCACTAAGCATTTCAATATGTGAGCCTATAGGGGTCTTCTCATTTAAACCACTGCACGGTGCATCACATACATACACACACATACATACACACACATACACAGGCCCCTGAACATACATGTATACACAGAGACACATAACCAACAACAAAATAGCAGAAACATCCTATCTCCCAGTTCTAGAAACTAGAAGGTGAGAAGCCAGGCACCACAGGGTCCTCCCAGCTTCTGGTAGGATTGACAAACCTTGGAGTCACTTGGATTACAGTGGCCTCATTCCAGTCTCTAATTCTGTGTGAAGGCGTGGTCTCCTTCTCCCTCACTCTCCTCATACACTATCTTCTTATAAGGACACTGGTCACCCTGGATTGGGAGTCCATTCATTTTTTTAAGGTGTACGTCTGTGTGGTGCATATGTGTGAGTTCACGTGTGTACACGTGTGTGGAGGCCTGACGTTGACACCCGGTGTCAATCACTCTCCAGTTTATTTATTGAAGTAGGGTCTCTTGCTGCACCTGGAGCTTACCAATTCTGGTTACTCTAGCCTGCCAGCTTGCACTAGGCATCCCCTGTCTGTCCCTGTACTGGGATTACAGGCAGACATCATACCTGCCTGACTTTTAATGGGTGCTGGGTATTTGAACTCTGAACTCCAGTGTTCATGCTTGCATGACAAGTACTTTAGCAACTGAGCAGTCTCTCCTGTCTGAGTCCATCCATCTTCACCAATATCATCTCTCTTTTTTTTTTTTTTTTTAGTTTTTCGAGACAGGGTTTCTCCGTGTAGCCCTGGCTGTCCTGGAACTCACTCTGTAGACCAGGCTGGCCAGTTGAACCTACAGTAATAATCCCACTGCTAAGTAATGTCACAGTCTGGATCTTAGGTTTAGGACTTGGGCGGATCACTTGAAGATGCAGTGATAGTTTTGAGAGGCCCAGAGGTGATGTTCATCGCAGGCATGGGCTGAGGGGGAGCTGAATCTGTCAAGGGACTTGGCTTTCCCGAAGGCCGCGTGCTGTATCTCCTGGGCAGCGTGGGCCTCTTCTCTGCCTCTTCTCTGGGGGGGGGGGGGGCTGTGTTTGTTCCTTTTGTCCTCTCTGACTGAAGAACTGAAAGGAGAAATGCTTTGTTTTGGTTTCAGAGGTCTCATCCACCAAGGCATGGAAGGCATGATATGATATGGCGGTTTAGTAGATGGGGCCTGAAGCAAGTTCACTTCACAGTAGATGGGAAGTGAGCTGTGTCAAGCCTTCAAAGACCTGCCCTTACTAAACTACTTCCACCAACTATACCCCCAACCCCTAAAGCTACCACCTCGTGGCAGGATGTATAGATTTGAGAATGTTACCCATAGACTCTTTAGGACCTAGTGTGGGAGCTGGAATGTAGCCCCTGGGGCAGAAACATTTACAGAATCATTTTTTATCAAACCAGTGTGTAGTTTCCATGCCCCACAGAGGCCATCAGAGCCTGCGGCTTTGCCCCAGGTCTGCAGAGCAGCTGGCTTGAGGCTGCGGCAGCTGCTTCTGTGGAGGGATGGAGCACGTCCTCATCTGGGGATCCAGGCAGCTGTGTGTTTGAGGCTGCTGGTGGTGGGGCAGGCCCAGGCAGAGGCAGCCTGTGCCCTGGGAGCTTCTCCTCCCCACAGGGTCAGCCCAGAGCTCCACCTCCCTGTCCAGATTGCAGCCGCCTAGGGCCCCTTCTCTCCTCCTTCCCTCCCTGCACGAGGTCTTGGGTAGGGGGGAGGGACAAACAAAGGCCCAGCATCCACATCATTTTTCTCCCCTTCACCCTCTGGCCCAGCCTTTTCTTCCTTTTATTATGTATTTTAATAGGAGCAGACCAAGATAGATGGCCTGGGCTGGGATGGGAAAGGCTTGCCTCTACCCAGCCCAGCTGGGAGCTCCGCTGTGTTCTACAGAGCCCAGTGGATGAGGGCCCCAAGGACTGAAAGCAGGGTGCTTGCTGGCTTGTCTCCTGGGGACTCCTTGCCCAGGACCTGGTCTGTGGCTCCCCAGTTATTCCAAGACCCTCTGTTTTCTGCTTCCTCCTGTTTCAGCAGGAGAAGGCCATTTGTGGCTGGAGGAGCCAGTTCTGTGCCCAGCTCTCGTGTGTGTGTGTGTGTGTGTGTGTGTGTGTGTGTGTGTGTGTGTGTGGTGAGGGGGCACAGAGAAGATACTTGTCCAACCCCTACTGGGGCAGAACACACTCGGTGAGGCTTTGGTCTTCCTCCCTGATCGTATTGCATAGGAGTGAGACCGCAGCTCAGTGACAGAAGGATTACCTAGCACATACAGTACAGCCCCCAGAATCCCATACTTGCTGGTCTACACCAGATTTCTTGTGCGCCTTTTATTGCATCTGTGTTGAGAACACAAAAGTGAAGCTTCCCAGCGTCACTGTGCACACCCCAGCAGCAGCCTCAAGTGAAGCAGCCATGTCTGCTGTCCCCATAAGGAAAGTGAGGACCCTGAGACACACCCTGAGCCTCTTCTGCCTGGCAGGAGCAGGGAAGCACCCAGCCTGGTCCCTGGGGCTGTGGGGCTCAGGGGCTCAGTGACTGGGTCAAGTGCTGAGGTCAAGAGAAGCTTTGTCTTGACAAGGGCCCTTCCTGACCCCTGACCTCTTGGTGTCACTCCATCCCAGGCTAGCAGGGGGATTTACCATGAAGAAACAGGCTCAGGCCTCTTAGACCATCCTGTCTTTTACTCAATAAAACAAATGCTTTAAACACCCAAAGGGCTCCTGTCCCCTCCCCGGCACAGCCCTTAGATTAAACTTGATCAAAATATAAATTTAGATACATAATATCTTGACTGGACAGTGGCTCTGTATCTTCTCTAACCTGGGGGTGGGACACCTCTAGTCACAATAACCAATGGCCAACATGTGGCCTGGAGAATAGTATTCAGCCATTAAAGGGACACACACCTCAAGCCTCTGTTCTTAGCAGGTGTTCAGAACAATCGAATCTGTAGTGTGGAGTAATAGTTCTCAGAGACTAGGGGGGGACAGGAAGGGCACGGTGGCCAGATGTGGGGACTTCTTTTGGGAATGCTGAAACTGTTCTTGAACTAGGTAGTGGGCATGGGTGTACAATTCTGTGACTATTCTGGACACCCCTGCCCCCAGCTGCACTTTGAATGATAAATTCTCCCCTTTCCCCCCCCCCCCATGTTATATCTCCATTTCTTTAAAATGTCCTAAGTGGGAAGCCATGACCATTTTTATGTGTCTGCTCAGCTGGACTGAAGGTTGTCCATTTACCCAGCAGGAGCAGGGAAGCAACCCGCCTGGGGCACAGGGGCTCCGGGCTCAGGGGCTTAGGGGTTCATCATTTCTGGGTGAGATTAGCATTTGAATGGAGACAAGGTAAACCAGTGATTCCTCACATGGGGTGACATCATGAAATCCTAGGGCCTGAACATAAAACAGCGAAGGAAGGGGGCGTGGTTTGGGTGTTTACCACCCAAAGACTCATATGTTGGAAGTGTGGTCACTACTGTAAGGCTTTTGAGAGGTGTGGGACCGTTAGGAAGTGGGCTCAAGCAGTCTTTGGAGTTCCGTCTCAGAAGGAACTAATGACTTCTCATAGGGATGGGGCAGTTCTCCTGGGACTAAATTCATTCTCTTAAGAATGGATCTTCACAAAGGAAGCTTGACTGTCTCAGCCCATGGAGAGTTGTAAATGTCTCGCCCTTGGTTGACTTTATTCTCAGGGGTTGTATCATAGAAACTGCCTGGGCAGCACTGAGTTGGGTGTCTCTAATGGGTTCACTCTAATACCGGGAATCTGGACTTTGAACCTAGGGCTCAAACTGTGAAGTTATGTCTCGTGGCAGCTGTCTATGCAGCAAGCTGGTGTAGAAATGAGTCCTTTTTATCAGAGTGGTTCCAAACAGCAGCAAATCATCATCATTTCCAAGTCTCTGTGGGTCAGGAGCCTGGGGTCAGTGGACCGCCATGGTTTGACTGATGGAAGACCCTCTTTCTAGGGCTCACTCACATGACTAGGTGGCTGGAACGGGGTGTGGGCCTCTGCTTCTCTACGCCATCACCTCTCCTGAGGGCTCTAGTGTTCTCATCCCATGGCACCTCATGTTCTCTGGAGCAAACGTTGAAAAAGAGAAAGCCATATCCCTTTCTATTCTTCAAAGGCACATGTCTAGTGCCACTTCTTCCAACTAGGGCCCTCCTCCTCCTGTTTCCCATTGTTCTGTTCAGTTAGGAACCCATCTGTGGGTGAAGTCAGAGCATCCAGTCACCTCTGAACTTTGCTGAACTCAGGACCAAACTTTCAACACTTGAGTCTTTGGGGGAACATTGCAGACGTAAACATAACAGGGACTACCTGGCATCTGCAGTTACACAGGCAGGGACTCTTGATGTGGACACGGAAAGCCAGACTTTCAGAGGTGATGTGTGTTGCCCCTTCAAGGCCTTAACACTGCAGTTGCTAGAACTTTAGGCAAGATTGACGGTAATTCCCCATGATTACCCATGCTGCGCTGATCTCAGGAGTGTCCCCACGCCAGAGGCAATGTTTTTAAAGCTGCCTAATACTGTCTGCTTAGCAGGCCAGAAGGCTGACAGGCCTGAGTGCTGATGGCAGAAACGTCCCTGCACATGGCTCACATGGGACAGCAGGAGTGAGAATGAACTATGCTGAAGGATCTCCAAGGTGAGTAGCACCACAGTTAGAAAGAGAATGCTGAGCAGGGCAGTGGTGGTGCACGCCTTTAATCCCAGCACTCGGGCGGCAGAGGCAGTCGGATTTCTGAGTTTGAGGCCAGCCTGGTCTACAGAGTGAGTTCCAGGACAGCCAGGGCTACACAGAGAGACCCTGTCTCAAAAAACCAAAAAAAAGAAAGAAAGAAAGAAAGAAAGAAAGGAAGAAAAAGAATGCTGACCACACACATGTCCTTGGCTCTTGGGGAACCTCTCCTGCCTTCTTAGGGCCCAGACTCTTCAGAGGCTGGTCCTGAGGGTGGAGCTGACAACTCCCTGCCCTCCGGTGTCAGGAGAAGTCAGCAAAGCATGGTCAAAGTGCTGATTTGTCCAGCTCCTCTCTGCAAGCACTGTGGTCAGTTGTCCCTCTTTTAGGACCCCTCTTTTAGGCTATAGCATGCTGACAGTCCCTAATATGCCCGTGCACAACACTTTATAGCTTTGGGTGGGAAAGACAGGAACAGGCTCGAGATACTCGGGTATCTGTTGTCTGCCTTACGGTTATTCTGAGCCTGGGCATCCCCTTCAGGGCACCTGGGTCAGATCTTCCCCTCACATGGTGTCAGATGCCTCCTCCAGGTTTATCTTCCACCTGCTGTTCTCTTGAATTCGGTCTCTGCAGGAGCTATCTACACCAGGTCAAAGAGAGATGTCACCTCTAAGGGCCTGAACTCTTCTGAGCAGAGTGACAGCTGGCTAGGGAGACAGTCGAACTCTCTCTGGTCCCCAAGAAATGCTGATTGCTGAGCACTGGGAGTCAGGGTCTTTCCTGAAAGCAGACGGAAGCTGTATCAAGATGGAGAAATCAAGGTGAGGGGAAGACTCAGTAGGAAAAGTTTCCCGTACAACACAAGGACCCAAGCTAGAGGTTCAGCATGCTGATTCGCATCCGTAGTTCCCTGTACTGGAATCATCAGGGAAGATGAACAGATCCCTGGGTTTGCCGCCCAGCCAGTCAGGCCCAATGTACAAATCCCAGGTTCCAGTTAGGAGCCCTGTCTCAAAAACTAAAGTGGATGGTGACTGAGGATTGACACCTGAGGTTGATCTCTACATGTACATGTATACATATGTAGATATGCACACCCACGTGAGTGGACGTCTGTGAGCATGCATGCACCCCCCACACACACACACATACACACACTCTCTCACACATACACCTCAACAAGGTCAACAAGGAGGAGCTGGAGTTCAGACGCCTGGGACAATAATGGTAAGATAAAGTCCCATGCTTGTGATGCAGAGGGTTACAGCGTGCGGGTGAGGACAGGGCTTTAGGGAGATTTGGTGAGGAGGTAAGGGGCGTGCAAGGAAGGGTAGGGCTGTCTGAAGGAAGCCCCATTTACCCTTCCTTTCTAGACTCTCCCAGCCCTAGGCCTTCAGATCTGTGGCTCTTCCCAGTGGCAACTTCCCCTTCTTTTCCCTTGGCCAACCAGACGCTCACAATGCCTCCTTCCTCAGGAGGCCTCTTCTGACTGCCTAGTCCAGATTTGACCTCCTTTCCTTGTCAAACCCCCAACCCAAACCCCTGGCTCCTAAAGTCAGGATCTTTCTTGGAAAGAAAAAGGGATCAGAAGTTGAACTAAACACCTGTCAGCCATGACTCACCCATCGCTCCAGGCCAGGAGCAGCTCTGCTTTGGTCACCCAAGAAGAGAGAATAGCATTCCCCAACATCATCCAACTAGGGTGTCCTTGGAAATGTCCTGAGAGCACCAGAAGGTGCAAGCTTCTTGCCACAGGGGTCCCCAGCCTGGAGTCAGGTGCCCTCCCTCCTCCAGGAAGGCTCTGTCCTGACTGTTTTCTCCCTCAATCCTTTTGTGGATGTCCCCTGGTCCCCCTTCTATCCACTGGGAACAGCATCTGGTACCTGCTTGGAGGTGTTGGCCACTCCGGTTAGGCAGGGGATGTCTGCTGGCTTCAGCCTGTGCTTTTTTATTGCCCCCCAGCCCATGAGATTATGCCCCTCTCCTTTCTCTGGTCACCTCCCCCCCCTCCCCCAGCCAATCAGGCCCTGTCACTCCCCTTCTGACTCCTCACTCCCGCTGATCTCCTATTAAGAGTTGGAAATTTTTTTTCCTCCTGCCGATTTTTTCCTTTTTTTTTATAAAACATTGATTCCCCCCCCCCCCCCTTCTGCAGATAGAATAGAAATGAAATCACACCGGTCTCTTTGGGGTGATTTACTTGTCAGAGCCTGAGGCAATGGGTAGTCACCCGGCTCCTTGTGTCACCTCATCCACGGGTCACTTGGTGACCTCGGATAGCCATTTAGCCTTTCTCCTCTACCACACGCCTCCCAGCTAGGGAAGAAGACCTTGGGGTCCTTGGCTTGGGGGAGCAGGAGACTCTCTTTACCAGACAGAGCTGCCTCTGGAGGTGTAGACAAAAGCTTCTGAAAGAAATCCAAGTTCAAGGTTGTGTTAACACCAGACACCCTGAAGTGGCAATTATCCAATTAACATGATTAGTGTGGAGTGCACCAGCAATGTCTGCTCTGTATCCCCCTGCCTTCCACCTCACGAGCTCTGTCAGCTGCTCAGCAGAGAGGACACTGAGAGCCAGAGGCTGGGCCTCCAGAGACTCCAGCCTGCCCTTCTCTGTGCTCTGATTCCTCTGACTACTGTTTGTTGATAAAGACCTTGTGCCCATGATAAGCTAACCACAGTGGGAGACTCTGAGGGGACCAGAGGTATAGGAGCATGAAGAGCTCTTGAGGAGGGGCGGGGTAGACCAGCCTGCAGCCAGGAACTCCTCCAAGGTGGGGAAGGATGTGGGTGTGAAATACAGCAATGCTGTTCGTATTTTCATGATTCCAGAGCACACATAACAGGCTGATATGGCACAAGGAGAATAGTCACCACAATAGTGATAGGATGTTACTGCCAATGGTGGCAAGAATGGCGTGGATGATGGCTGTGTTTGTCGTGGTGGTATTTTTTTTTTTTTTTTTTTTTTTGGTTTTTTGAGCCAGGGTTTTTCTGTGTAACCCTGGCTGTCCTGGAACTCACTCTGTAGACCAGGCTGGTCTTGAACTCAGAAATTCATCTGTCTCTGCCTCCCAAGTGCTGGGATTAAAGGCGTGCGCCACCACTGCCCGGCAAGGTGGTGGTATTGTTATTGATGTTGATGATGTTGGTGGTAGTGATTACCGTAGTGTTGATGATGACAGTTATACTGCTGCTGCTGGGACTCACGGTGATTTTTGGTAATGCTCAGGAGTATATAGGGGGGTTGATGGTCATGATGCTGCTGAAAGTGTTAACAGTAATTGCTGGAACTGATGAGATGTGGATGGTAATGTCATAGTGCTTTTGATAGTGGTGAGGATGCTACAGATGGTGCTGGTGCTGAGGACGCCGATGGTGACGATCATCTTGATGGTGATATTGTTTGATGATGTTGCTGGTGATGATGCTGACACCATCACTGGTGATGGTGGTGCTGGGGGGGGTATTGTTGATGGTGGTGAAGATGTTGCTCAGGTGTAGACGGTAACATGATAATGATGCTGATGGTGCTAACGATGGTAGGGACATAGCTGGAGAAAAGGATGTTTTGATGGTAATTAGCTGAAATGCCTTTCCTTGGCTCACTCTGCAGCCAATAAAGGAAACAGCCTTGCACAGAGCTCTTCCACAGTCATTGCTCTGCTGTTAGCTGAGGTCTAATCTTTTCCGTTAACTCTGGATGGCTCTGCAGCTTGCTGAGCCAATAAGCTACAATGGAAATGGTGCCTTCTGACTTCCAAGGTAAGAGGAAGTCTTGAAGCTCCCCACCTAGGCCTTTAAAGACATTCCGTGAGTCCTGAACTGAGACCTCAGAAGTCCACTTTCCCTGAGAAGATACCGAGAAGGCTGTGTCAGGTGATAGTACCCACTGGGCTGAGCCATCTGATCATGCTGTAAGGGAAAGCTACCAGTTAACTCTTCAGAGCAGCTGGCTGCCTTCTGAATACCCATGAACATGCACCCAGAACACCATATTGGGACTCTTTAGCTGAACCTTGTAGATTCTTGACTCACATAATCTTGGGATAAATTAGATTGTCTTTGTGAGCCGCTAAATGTAGGGGCCCCATGTTCCATAGCAGCAGAGTAGGTTTGTCTGCTTCAGGTTCTGAGCCATGTCTTGGATTAGCATGGCATCTTCAGGTAGCAGTACAGCTCAGCATCTTAGGCCTAAGCACTGCCTGCCCTTGCCTTGCCACAGGGGCTACTTTGCACAAAGAATGCTTTGATACGTGGGTTCCTCCATGTGAGAGACCAGCACTCACAGAACTACAAAACACTCCCACAGAGAAAGCCAGTGGGAGCAAGAGCTACCATCAGGGACACTGTAGTAGCAGAACATCACAAGGATGAGCCTGGTATCAGGGGACCACCCACACAGTTCTGGGGTCCTGATGCTGATGAGAGCTTTGCTCTGCTGATCCTTGAGGATTCTGAGCCTTTGGAGGTTCTGGCTTGTTGCAAAAACCTGCCCTAAGTGGGTAGGGGGTCAGTGATGCCCCCTTTTGTTCCAGCCAAGGGGGAAGGATGTCAGCACTGCCTTGGCATCCTGTGCTCTTAGAGCCTCAGGACTCACCTGGGGGAAGGGCTTGCCCTTTTGACACAAATGAGAACTTGGGGTCTTTAAGCTTCAGGGACCAAAGTCACAATGCTAGGACTGGAATTTGACCAGAGGTCTGCAGGACCCCCAAGATGGTACCCTTGTCATGTCATGGGGCTGCAGTATAAAAATTTAGTAAGCTTTAGTTAGGGATGAGGGATACCTTTCTGAAAAGCTCTCCTTCCTTAGAGGAATATGGTTTCCTTGAAGCAGGCACCTCCCCTGCAGAGGACACTACCTTCCAACAGGGTAAAGCTCAAAGTCTTTTCTTATTGGACACACCCAGTGCAATAGATCCTTCCATTTCGTTTGGAGGCTTAGGAGGGGAATGCAGTAAACCACTAAGCTGTGCATGTGAAGACTAGAGGAAAGCTGTGTGCTTAGCGTATTCAGCAGGGTTGGGGCCATCCTTTGCATGCCTAGGGGGCCCACTTGTGTGGAGGGCTTCAGATACTATGGGGTACAATATGGAGCCAGGGCTCGGGGGCCGTCGAGGGTCATGCAGACACCAGCCCTGGGATTCCAAGCCCTTCTCTTTTTCTTTTTTGTTTTTGAGACAGGGCTTTATAGAGGTCAGCTTTGAACTTACTCCGTAGCAGAGGATGATCTTGAAGTCCTCTACAACAACCTTCTCCCCCCCCCCCCACCTCCAGACTGCTGGGATTACAGACTTAGGCTGCCACACCACATTTATGTGGTATTGGGAACTGAACTAGGCAAGCACGTTATCGACTCATCTGTAACCTCAGTCCCTAAGTGGCTTTCATACAATACTCCTTGGATGCCAAGGGACTCCTACTACACTGTCTTAAGCTCTGGGTATCTGCTATGTCTGCCTCAGATGTCCCATCTGACAGCTCTTTCTGCAGCCACGACATCCTCTGAGGTTTGAGGTCTGAGACACATCTTTACCCTTGTAGGTATGACTTGCAGTTATCCGGTCCCTCTGTCTGGCTGCTCACCACTGGCCCTATGTACTCCAATGGTAACCCCAAAATGAACGCCACACTAAGGGCAGGTACATGGACACATATCCACACGAGGTTATGCTCACCATGGACACACACAGGGCACACACTTGCCATGGATTTTCACGGTGAACATAAGGAGCCGCAGCGTTGGCAGTGGCTGAGACCCCTCGATCCCACAGGGAGCCTGCCACTCATGGAGATGGAGCTGTTGGAGTGAGTGATGTCATGCAGCTAACAAGTGTCAGGAGCAGGGCTGGATCTCCAGGGCTTCCTACCTCATTGACTACCTCAGAGTTTCTCTGTTGCTTGTTTGAATGATACAGGTAGAAGAGTCCATGTGTGCTGCAGGGGACTGCCCGAACATTCCTGTACGTCTTTTGGTGGGTGTATGTTCTAGCGGTGAGTGGTTGGACCATGTTTCTATATTTTATTTACATTTAAGTCTTAAAAAGAAACCGTCTTCTCTCCCAATGCACTTACCCTGTTTTATATTCCTATTGTGAAGGCCAAAGAGTTCTGTTTGCTCTACATCCTTGCCACCAGTAAATGCCACCTTTGAAATTTTAGCTGCAAGGCCTCATGGTGGCATTTTGTTGTAGTTTGGGCTATTTGTGCATATTCTTTTGTGAGATGTGTATTTAAGTGTATTGTTCATTTCTTTCTTTCTTTCTTTTCTTTTTTTTTTTTTTGGTTTTTCAAGACAGGGTTTCTCTGTGTAGCCCTGGCTGTCCTGGAACTCACTCTGTAGACCAGGCTGGCCTCGAACTCAGAAATCCGCCTGCCTCTGCCTCCCAAGTGCTGGGATTAAAGGTGTGCACCACCACTGCCTGGCTATTGTTCATTTCTTTAGAAAGGTGTTTTAGATTTGTTTTTATTTTATGTGTATGAGTCTTTGCCTGCATGCATGTGTGTACATCATGTGCATGAAGTGCCCAGAGAGGCTGAAGGAGAGTGCTGGATCTCCTGGACCAGACTGGAATTATAGACACTGTGGGTTTCCATGTGGATGCTAGGAGTTGAACCCAGGTCCTCTCAGGAAGAGCAGCCAGTGGTCTTAATGACTAAACTGTTTCTCTAGCCCTCTCTTGCCCACTTTTTAAAAGATTATTATACTTTTAAAATGTGTGCATGTGAGTGCACGTGTGCATGATTGTAGGTTCATGTGCCCGTGAGTACAGGTGCATGAGGAGGCCAGAAGAGTGTTGGATCCCCTGAAGCTGGAATATAAGTGGTTGTGAGCACCTGAGATGGGTGACAGAAACCAAATTCCAGTCCTCTCAAGGGCAGAGTGTGCTTTTAAGCTCTTAGCCACTGAGCCATCTCACAGACCTCACACTCATTTCTTAATATATTGGGTTTTCTTCTCTTCTGCTATTGAATTCAAAGTCTCCTTATATATCATACACACACACACACACACACACACTGCACAATATGCGCACGTACACACATACACGCCTATGTGCACATACACACAGGTGCACACATGTGCACACATGCACATGCACACACATCTTTGTGATCTATGCCTTGCACATCTTTTCTATCAATATGTCTTGGATTTTCTGTTTTGAATGACATGCATGCTTTGCAGGATGAAGGTTTCTACTTTTTTGTTTGTTTGTTTGAGATAGGATTTCTATGTGTGTAGCCCTGGCTGTCCTGGAGCTTTCTTTGTAGACCAGACTGGCCTGGAACTTACTGAGATCTGTCTGCCTCTGTCCCCTGAGTGCTAGGATCAAAGGCTTTTACTTTTGATGAAGTCCAGTTTACCCTTTAAAAAGAGTTCAGGATTTTGTGTTCTAGTCCTACCGTAAGTTTGCGAAGACCTCGTCTATATCTTTTTAGAGACTTCTTAATGTTAGTTACCCATCTAGTTCTCTGTGTTCTGGTTCAAATTAACCTCTGTGTCTGATGTTGGGATTGATACTTTTTTTTTTTTTTTGGTTTTTCGAGACAGGGTTTCTCTGTGTAGCCCTGGCTGTCCTGGAACTCACTCTGTAGACCAGGCTGGCCTCGAACTCAGAAATCCACCTGCCTCTGCCTCCCAAGTGCTGGGATTAAAGGCGTGCGCCACCACTGCCCAGCTCAGAGTAAATTCTTCAGTTTCATTTTTCTTTCAAAAATTGCTTTGATTGCTCTAGGTAATTAACTTGTTTGGTTTGGTTTGTTTGTTTATTTTTGTTTTTACAACTACATTGTCACTTCTGTAAAAAAAAAAAAAACATGTAGAGATTTTCAATTAGATTGTGTGGACTCAATGTAGGAAAGCCATAGTCTAATGGAAAGGCTTCTAATCCATGAGTATGGTATGTCTTCATTTATTTACAGGCTCCCTTAGTTAGGGTTTTACTGCTGTGAACAGACACCATGACCAAGTCAAGTCTTATAAAGGACAAGATTTATTTGGGGCTGGCTTACAGGTTCAGAGGTTCAGTCCATTATCATCAAGGTGGGAGCATGGCAGTGTCCAGGCAGGCATGGTGCAGGCAGAGCTGAGAGTTCTACATCTTCATCTGCAGGCTGCTACGAGGAGACTCACTTGCAGGCAGCTGGGGTGAGAATCTTAAAGCCCACGCCCACAGTGAGCTTAACACATACACTTGAACAAGGCCACATCTCCAAATAGTGCCACACCCAGGACTAGGAACACTCAAACCCCACACGACCCTTTCTCCTTCCTTGGTAACTTATTTTTTTGAAGCAGGGTCTTATTATGTAGACCAGGCTGGCCTCAAACTCATAGAGATCTACCTGCTTCTGTCTCATGAGTGCTGGGATTATAAGCTGGTGCCACCACATCTAATAAATTATTGTTGATGTTGTTGTTGTTGTTGTTGTTGTTATTATTATTATTATTATTAGGTTTTTGAGATAGGGTTTCTCTGTGTAGTCTTGGCTGTCCTAGAATTCGCTCTGTAGACCAGGCTGGCTTTGAACTCAAAGATCTGTCTGCCTCTGTCTCCCAAGCGCTTCGATTAAAGGTGTGCATCATCACCATCTGGCTTATTTTATTATTTTTAATTGTGTGTGTTCATGTGTGTATGCCACGTGCATGCAGTTACCCAAGCAATCTAGAGGTAGTCCTGGGATCCCCCAGAGCTGGAGTTTCAGGCGGCTGTGAGCTGGTTGAGATGGGTTCTGGAAATGGAATTTCTAGGTTCAGGAAGAGCAACAAACTCCCCCCCCAAGAAACAATCATCCATTGTTCATATGGCTTCTCTGCCTCAGTTTGTTGATACAGTGAGGTCTACCGATTATTTTCCAAATGCTACTGTTTCCCTGTGACAATCTCTCTTGGTTGTGTGGCATTCCTCTTGTTCCACACTGTTTGATTTGATGTTCCAGTAACAGTTTTGTGAAACTTTTAAAAAATATTTTTATTAAAGCTTTGGGAAAAAGATTGAATGACCAATCATTTTTACCAGGGAAGCCACTGAAGTTTGGGTCATCCTTTGGGAAGGTTCTTGAAGAATTTGGTCTCTAATAGTTAATCGGATTTTAGCTCCTTAACATGTACATTTTAGCATGTTGTACTGTTCAAGAAGCATGTCCCTTTCCCTGCATTGTTACATATTAAAATTTATTTTAGTGTTCCCATGTGTATGTATAATGTATTTTCATGAAGAGGACAACTTCAGAGCGTTAATTCTCTCCTTCTGCCTTTACGTTGGGCTCCAGGGACCTAACTTAAGTCATTAGACCTGAGCAGCAAATGTCCTCTCTCACTGAGCCATCTTGATGGCCTGATTGACACACGTCAAGGTTAAAGGGTTTTTTCTTAGATTTTTAAAAAAAATTATGTATATATGTGCATGTGGGTGTAGGTGCCCAGAATCCAAAAGAGGGTGTTGGATCTCAAAGTGCTTGGGTTTACAGTGACTGTGACCCACCTGACACCAGTGCTGGGTCCTCTGCAAGACCAGTGCATGCTCTTAAACACTGTGCCATCTTTCTAGTACTGGGTTTGAGAGTTTTAATCCTCCCTGATCTCTTCACAACATGTTTCTAGTCTGCAATGATGCTCTCATCCTTGGTTCTGTTGGTTATTCTGAGGGTTGTCAGTTCTGTCTATGTTTTCTTTTTCTTTTTCTTTTGGGTTTTTTGAGACAGGGTTTCTCTGTGTAGCCCTGGCTGTCCTGGAACTCACTCTGTAGACTAGGCTGGCCTTGAACTCAGAAATCCGCCTGTCTCTGCCTCCCAAGTGCTGGGATTAAAGGCATGCGCCACCACTGCCTGGGTTGTCTATGTTTTCAAAGAAAAGGAAGGAAATTGTCTGAGTTTCAGAGTGTTTCTTTTCCATCTCTCAGTCAGACTCTATATTGTCTTTTAAAGTAAAAATGTTGTGGTTGGGGATGTGGCTCAGCAGTAGAGATCTTGGCCTTGGTCTTGCAGCCACAGGATTTGGGATTTAACCACAGAGCATCAAGAAAGCCCAGCTCTCTCTGCCCTTGCCAGGCTGGACCCCGTGGTAATGAGGGGCTGGGGGATTCGCAGGAGAGCTGACAACAGCTAGAGCCTCTGCTTATGCTGGGCGTGCAGCTTAGTCTGGAGGAAGGCTCACTGAGACAGAAAAGTGCCCGTGAGTGGTTCAAGGGGCTGGGGTCAGTGCTAATTCCTCTTCAGCCTCAGAAGGATAATCACAGAAACGGCAGAGCCACAAATCCTGTTAGTGCTTGTCTCTTGAGGGCACACGTCCAGTGGCTCCAGACAAAGCAGACTCCAAGACTTCCTGGGGGCAGCAATGAGACAGGGCAGCTCAGGGGAGGGGTGACAGCTGGGGTTGCTGGGGCTAGGCAGGGCTGGGGTCCCTACTCTCTGCACAGCCTCGAAAAGTCATATCCTTTGGGTCTCAGTCTATGTTTAAAATTGGAGGTTGAGAAAGAACAGACCTCCAAGGGCCTGGGAGCATGTGGGGTGTCCTAAGTCTTTCTTGGGCTGGAGGACCCAGGGTCCCCCTCAGGAGTTACTTCCCGCCTCTTCTCCTTGTGTTTTGGGTTCCTTATCTGTCCTGGACAGGACCTGGCCCACAGAACATGTGTCCAATACCAGTGTGTCAGCTGGGGTATGTCATACAGTGGCCATTCCTTGTGGCATGCACCCTTGACCCTCCACACTCTCCTGGGAAGTGTTTGTGGAGTACTGGGCTTGGGCGTACTAAGTTTAGGGTGCTAACATCTGAAGTGCTGGGGTTCATACTGCCTGAGTCGAGGATTATGGAATTGGGAGTTTCAGGGTCTGGGGTGCTGTGGTAAGAGGTGCTGGTATCGAGTTCTTGTGTCCATCATGTTGGGGTTAAAGTGCTAGCTTGGGGGTACTAAAGTCTGGGTTACTCGGATTTGAGTGTTAGAGGGTGTTGTCCTTGGGTCTGGTATGTTGGTATTGAGGGTGTTGGTTTGTACTGCTGGAGCCCGGAGAGCTGGGGTCCAGGGTACTCTCCTCCTGGAGGTGCCAGCTAATCCCTTGCGCTGGCACGAGACAACTGTGAACCAAGCCAAGCCATATCTGCGTCAGCTTTTAAAACCACTGAAATGAGCTCACTTGTCATGCTGTGGTCCAAATATTTTGGCCATTTAGATGCAACCTTCTGTGCTTGTGAAATTAAGTGCATTATTAATCTTGCCTGGCCCAGTGACAGGGTAGGCAGATCAGATAAATCTCCTCGAGGTGGCGAGAAGGAAGCAGGGACACTTTCTTATCATATGAGAAAACACTGGTTTCTACCGGCTCCTGATGGAGAGGAACTGACCCCTGGGGGGGGGGGGAGACACTAACCAGGCCTGAGGAAGGCCTGAAGTGCTGTGGGTACTTTTCAAGAGAGGAACATGTGTGTATGTGTGTGTGGGGGGGCTTGAACACTGCTTCTGGATGTTACATGGTGACATGGGATAAGGGCAATGCAGCTGAAGTGGGGTAGAGTGCTGTCCTGCTGGATTTCATACTGGATTGGGGGGGGGGGGTTGAGACTATATCTGATTATGAAAGTAATAGAATCTGTTGGAAAAGGAAGGTGAGAAAAAGCACAGAGAAGGCTGGGTAAGCTCAAGCTCTCTAGAGAGCCTCACCATTGTCCCTGAGCACGGTGGGTGCATTTCTTTCCTGACTTCACCATGTGCACTGCAGGTTGGGAATCCCACCGTCCAGGCATCTAATATGCCTGTCACTCTCCCTTGCACTGCACTGCAGCAATTCTAGCAGAGGCTTGTGTGAGGAAACTGGGCTCCCTATGGCTGACCAGACCCTCTGCACTGCTGATCACAGGGGCCGTCTACATGGCTCAGCGATAGATAGCCAGCGTGTGTCTCAAGCACTCCCACCCATTTCTCAGCTGAGCTGTGATTCTGTGTGGCAAAGCAGAGTTTACCTTTCTGCGGTTCTCCTTGTGGCTACCTGACAGGAGGAGCCTATGCTTTTCCTAGCCATTCAGCATCTCCCAGTGGTTTCCCAGACCTGCAAGAAGGCACTTGGGTCCCCCTTGGCTTTTCAAGTACAGAACTTCTTAAATGTTGAGACCAGAGGCCAAACAAGCTATGGGGAGGCCCCATCACACAGCCCTGGAAGTCTACATCCTTGGATAGACTCAGCTCACATGGACCTTCATTGTCCGGCTGCCATAGTGCCTTGAAGTTAGGAGTAAGAGTATCATCTCCAGGGTAATCTTGAAGCTTCCAGACGCATGATTTAGATGTGGCCCTGCAAAGTTTTCCTTTCATGAAACTGCCAGCCTTGGCACCATAGAAAAAGTCCCCCATCCTGATCAGAATCCTGCTGCCCATACCATGCGTAGAACATGTTGCTCAGGCCAGGTTCAGAGAAATTACATCATTTGTTGGAAAGAGCGCTACGTGGTCAGTCCTAACCGAGGTGGGTACTGATGCCTGAAATCTGATTGGCCAGGAGAAGAGGGGTACATGCCCAGATAGGTCTGACCCCAAGTCCCATAGAGCTGGGAGCCCAACATTTCTTCACTGTGGCATGTGATTTACTTGGTGTAGTGGTTTGAATAAGAGTGGCCCCTATAGGCTCATGTATTTAAATGATTAGTCATTAGGGAGTGGCACAATTTGAGAAGGATCAAGAGGTGTGGCTTGTTGGAGTAGGTGTGGCCTTGTTGGAGGAAGTGTGTCACTGGGGGTGGGCTTTAAGGTTTCAAAAGTTAATGCCAGGCCCGGTCTCACTCCCCCCCCCCTTCCTTTCTGCCTTCAGATCAGGATGGAACTCTCAGCTACTGCTCCAGTGCCACGAGAGTCACCATGTTCCTGCCATGCCTCCTACAAGATGATAATGAACTAACCATCTGAAACTGTATGCAATTCCCCAATTGAATGCTTTCTTTGGTCATGGTGTCTCTTCACAGCAACAGAACAGTGACATAGACACTTGAAAAACAGCAGCAGCAGCAGCAGCAACAACTACAACAACAAAACTCAGCATCTACACTGTCTCAAAAGCTAAACTGCCCTCAATAATTACAAACTTCCAAACAACAGTTCACGGCCGGGCGAGGAGAGCTGACGGTCAGGATGTGCAGAACAGGCAGAGCTGGGCTCTTTCCCTCTGCTGTTGTGGAAGACCCAACTGGAGCCGTGACTTCCCTTCTTGAATGCCCACAGCCTTCTGGTTGTTAAAGCCATAGAAAAAGAAGCTGGGATGTTAGGATTCTGTCCAGATCTGTTACTACCGGGTGTCCATCAGGTGGCTCAGAGACAAGTGTATACTAGCCAAGGTCTGAGCTCCCTAGGCAGCTTCAGAGTGTGACCTTTCTACCTAATTCCTGCTTTCTATGCTAAGGCCATTCATAAGAAGGGTTGGTTTCTGAGCCCCTGCACAGCCCACAGACCCAAGGTGGTTTCCTTCCTAAAGCTCTTTTCCCTTTTCTGGGTTTCCATCATGCTGGGGTGCAGGGTTCTCACAGACTGTGGAGGAAGCACAAGAGCTCATGAAGCCTACAGATGTCCCATCTAAGGAAAGCCCCAGTTTAGGATCGTAGAAACCTTCAAGTCTTGAGTATTTATTGAGTATAGGGACCCCATGGGAGGCCCCTCTCCATGTGAGTGCTTTAAAGTAGGAGGTAAAGTGCCCTAGGTGATCAGACCCAACCAGGTAGGATGTAATGAAGGGGAACACATTTAGCTTAGGACCAGTGCCGACCCTCAGCTTCCCAGTGATGATGTGGGCAGTACAGGTCTGTTTTAGGGTACAGAGGTGTCATGGTTTCCCTTGTTTCGGGGTGGCTCTGAGACCTGAGGCTAAGCCCTCAGGCCTACTGGCTGCAGGCATCCGTCTAGGCTCCTCTGGGTGACCTCATTTCCAGGACAGCCCCTCCTTGTGTCTCAGTTCAGAAGAGGCTCTTTTGGGGGAAGCGGACCCTTATTAGAGAGACAAAGACCAATTGTCACCATGAGCTAGTAATTCATCAGCAAAGGAACTGGGCTCCTCCAGGGATTGTGGCTGTCTTGTCTTCTGGGACTCAAGATAAGGGGATAGACTGGGGGCCCAGGGTGAGGTAGGATGGGGTAAAGCCACCCCTTCTCAGAAATTGTCTCAGTTGCAGACCACTGGCTGCTCTCCAAAGCAAACCCCTAAAGTTTTCTTGAGTAAATGAGCCTTTGTCTCAGAGGGACCTAGATCTTGAGGCAGGGGGCTGTGTGTGTGTGAGGGGGAAGGGGTGGGGAGCCACATGAATGTACTGATACACTGAGGTTCTAGGGTAGCAAGTCATTTTTGGGGGCATGGGGTCCAAGTGGATGAGGACCGTGATATAAATAGGAATTGGGAAGGCCTGCCTCAGGCTCCTTTAAAACAATGCCCCTGTGTCCCTCCATGAACCTTCTGAATGCTAGGATGTTGTCTGGTACAGACATGGAGAGCTATGGATAGAAGCCTGCCCTTAGTGAGTTAAAAAAGGTGTGTGCGTGTGCGCGTGTGTGTGTGCGAGCAGGTGAGGGTATATTGGCAAGTCGGTGGGGCCCGCAGACTGTTGTTGGTGCCACATGGAAGTTGGGCCTTCAGGTAAAATGTGGAGTGGCCATGTAGATGAGGTGTGGGGCAGCCATCCTTCCTCAGCTAGCTCAAGGAGGGGTGGTTGTGGGTAGGGCTGCTGTGCAGGAGGAAGCTGACTCAGGGAGGGAGGGACGGAAGGAGGGAGGGAGGGAGGGAGAGGGCAGGCCTGGTGAGTTTTGCTAAGAGACTGGACTTCATCCCCAGGGCAAAGGGAGCTGGAAAAGGGGATAGAGCTGAGGAAGCTGGGTAGGGATAAGAGTGTTGCTTGCTCTGTGCTCTGCAGAGGTTGGCAACAACCTGACCAGTAGGCGGTAGAGTGTGGGCCTTCAGGGGTCTTTATTCCCAAGGCCTGTAGCTGGTCCCAGACCTCCAGAGAGGATGGCAGCCTCCCCAGGCTGAGCTGCAGCCTGGAGTCTGGCCAGGACTCCTCTTCTGGGCCATGTGAGCCAGCGCTGGCTGGATGATGTGTGCTGGGGTGTGTCTTTGCCTCATTCGTTGGCTGGAGGGCTGGGCAAGGGAGAGCAGCATGTTAAGTACAGTTTTTCCTGCTGCAAGACTGGAGGAGGAGCACCCAGTAAACTCCAGGGTTACTTTATCCATTCTTCAGTGCAAAAGTGACGCCTCTCTATGGCGCTATCAATAACCGCTTGCCTCTCCTGCTGCCACAGTGGCCACATACATAATATTTAAACCACATTGGTGGATGACAGAGACAGACGGATATTTTTAATCCCAACAGACTATTACAGTTGATATCATGTCTGTCAAATAAATATTATGAATCATTTCCCGTTATCTTTATGGGGGCAAGTTGGTGACATCAGGGGATTGGGTAGGGAGGCTTCCTCTGAATATTTATCCAGATCGTATGTATATGTATGTGAACAGGAAATTTATGGAGCAATTGTCGATAATAAATGCCCCAATAAAACACATTATCTCTTCGCTTGATGGGCTACGTGGAGAAGGGCAGGGTGCAGGCGGTGCGGAGAGTATACTGCCTACACGCAGGTGAGGTTGGGATCCTGTCCCAGGCTGAGCATCTTCCTTGGCGTTCTCTGCACCTGGGATGTGCTCATCTGCTGCCCACGGTCATCATCTCATTTCCAGCCAAAACCTCCTCGGTGATCCACTGATTCTGTCCCCCTATCTTCCAGAGGAAGAGAACGAAGTTCACAGAGGCCCTTTGTCAAAGGGCTGCAGTCGAGTTAGTGGTTTGGGCCTCCTCCTGCTCCTGGTACCTCCCCTAGCACCCTGTTTTCTAATTCTGTCAGTTGTCCTTTCTCTCTGGTCTCCAGCTTTACCTGCTATTCTCCTGCCCTGTCTGTTTGACCTACACCCTGTGGGTGCTGCGGCTCCCTGGGTGTAGGTGTGTGAGGTTGGCAGTCTTCTGGGGGGGGGGTTGTGGGAAATCTGACCACTGGCTGGTACCCATGGTGCTGAGACCCAGCTGCCTCTGCCTCAATCAGCGCTCTAATATTGGACAGGGAGGAGGGTCTTGCTCTGCTGAGATGGCACTGGAGGAGATGTGGGCTGCGGACCTGGCATCTGGAAGTACAAGCACCCCCTTCTCAGGGCTCTGATGGGCCCTTGCCCCTTCACTCTTCCTCAGCACCCCTGGAACTGCTTAATTTGGCCTTGGGTTTGGATTCTCTGGAGGCTCCTGCAGCTCAGAGCTGTCAGTTTCCCGCTAATCCTGGTCCCTCTCCACAGAGGTCCTGATTGTGAGCATTCCTTATCTGTCTCTCCCCGGGCTTCTCTACCACTGATGATAGACAGAAGGATCCCTCTAGGACTGAAAACATCCCCCTCCCCAAGGCCCTGACCCAGAGGTACCACTGTCCTTTGTGGGCACCAATCAGGACAGACAGGAGTCCAACAGGGGTCAAGCGGCATTTTCTCTTATCCTCTAGAGAGACAGGCATGGTGAGGGAGATGAGTCTGGACCCTTGTGCTAGTCACAGCTCCATGTAACCTTGCCTCTCTGACCTTTGTCTACCATCATCTAGCTTGGCTCACTGTCACTCCAAGCTGGGCCACAGGGGAGGTGACTAAGGGTTAGGGTACTGGAGTTCAGAAGTAGGCCTGACAGAATGCTAAGCTCCAGTTTACCTTGTCGAGGGCTCAGCATGCCAGCCCCCCTGTTAGATACTAGTTCAAGATCTCAACTTCCTGATCAAGAATATTTCACTGAGAATGGAGTGGGGACAGCCCGCTCCCCCTTGAGTCCCAGGATGAGCTGGGTCCCAGCTATCTGGCTGATGTAGCCTCAGGGTGCCTAGCAACACTGGCAACCCATTCACAGCCGGGCAGTGGTGGCGCACGCCTTTAATCTCAGCACTCAGAAGGCAGAGGCAGGCGGATTTCTGAGTTCGAGGTCAGCCTGGTCTACAGAGTGAGTTCCAGGACAGCCAGGGCTACACAGAGAAACCCTGTCTCGAAAAACTAAAAAAACAAAAAAACAAAAAACCCATTCACTAGGTGATCTTTAGGCTGTTCACAAGGCTGAGCAGAGAATGAGGAAAGGGCCAAGAATCCTTAAAAAACGTCCTTCAGGAAGTTAAAAACAAAAGAAAAAGTAAACGCACACAAAACAAATGGATCTCAGACTGTAGGCATGAGCAGAGGGACATTAGCACAGAGGTTTTTGGCTGTTTGAACACATGGTACCAAGGTCAGGTGGTTTTCCCATGGTCAGCTTGGGCCTGACCACTCTGGGACAGCCGCTGCCTCAGGCAGTTTTGTGTGGGTTCAGTAGCACCAAAGAGCCCAAGATGAGGGGAAGACAGAATATAGTGGCCGCAGAAATAACAAGCAGCCTGGTCATGTTCCATCCCCAAACTGGGGGGTTTGAGGTAGGGCCTCCTCCAGGCTCAGAGGTGCTCAGGCTCTGGCTGCTGAGGCTAGATGTGAGACTGATCTGGATTAGCAGGGTCTGGTCCGCTGTGTTTGCCACTGTCCACTTATATCCTGCAGAGGCCAGGCTTCTTAGAAGCAGGTATTACTTCTGGAAACTGCCACTGTCTTTGTCCCCAACTAAAGTCCCTACATGGAAACCTGCCTGCCTAGGCTTCTCTGTCTCTGAGCACTTACAGCTTTCCACAGCAAGTGGTAAGGTGATGATTGGGGTGGGATTTGGATGGTGAGGGTGCTGAGGACCAGCAAATCCGGCTGTCCACCATCTGAGGTGACCTCAGATGTCATTGCCAGCTTTGGTGATGGCCAGCCTGGCTTACTGCTTCTTCCCACCTCCAGGCCACTGGCATGTCAGCTCTTCCACCTGGGTGTGCCATTCTGACTCGAAGGGACAAACATGTCCTTTCTTCACGGCACAGATTAAAGACCAGCCATGAGGAAGTCACCAGAGCCCCTGGCTGGCTGGGCCTTGCCCTCCTGTCCCGGTTGATGGTGTTTTGGTTCGGCCTGCACTGCTTATCCTGAATTACGGTTTCTACAGTCATAGTGTAGCCATTCTTGCCTGCGACTTTTCCCTATTTTGTGACCAAATATCTACCGCCTGGCAAGCCTCGTCCTGGCTGAACGGCTCTATATTGCCTAGTTAGTCATTTCAATGACCCAGTATGAAGGATGGGATTGTCTGCACTTCACAGGGCAGGGAACTGAGGGCAAGAGCAGAGTGGCCTGGCTCGGCCACTAAATAGTTGTGAGGCAGAGCTGGGGTGTGCCCTCACCCTGCCCATCCTGACCACACCTTCCATGAGAACCCGGGGTCAAGTCTTCAGTAGACTCTGCTGACGTTTGTTGATAGAATGGATGGCCCACAATACTGGAGAACAGGGATCATTGAAGTTTCTCTAGCCACCCCCACACCTTTCCTCATCCTTTCTGTTCTGAAACTTAGCGTGGGCTGGCTGTCTGCAGCCCACAGATTTCACTGGCCAGGTAGAAAGGTGGTACTTTATTGTTGGCCACCACGTGTGGCCCTGGCGAAGGTGGCTCAGGAGTTTGAAGAACAGGTCTCAGCTGTATTGTAATAACGCATCCCTAAGGTAAAGCCTATACTATTCTATTTGCTCTCTGGCCTTGCTGTTGACACAGGGAGTTAGTTCTACCCACTCACTGCCTGCCCGAGGATTCTCAAAATGGCCCTGTCAAGGAAAGAATCTGGGGGCTTTCCTCCCTGGTCAGTGGGGCCGATGGAGCTGTGTTGTCTGATGTAGGCACTATCAGAAGCACTCCAAGTTGTGTGTCACACGAAGGGAACTGCCCAGGTGATGGGCAGGCCTGGGAAAGGGGCCTGGCTTGTAGCACAACCCAGGGCATTAGCACCCCCATTTTGTTTCCCAGACTCCATAGGAGGACCAGAGATGGCCTTCCTCTGAGACAGGTCTATGGTTTTTCTATGGATGCCACTAAAAAGCATCTTTAAGAGCGTCCCACAACTTTACAGAGAAAAAGTGCAGTCCTGGAGGGTGGCATAGTGCGCCCACGCAGGGTTTTCTCCTTTTTTTTTTTTTTGTCTTGAGGGGAGGTGCTCTCTTTGGGTAGTACCCACTCTGTGCAGCTTGTGGACTTTGGTAAACCCCTCTGCCAGGGCCTCCACGCTGGATTTTGGTCTGGCAGGCACCAGCTGGGAGTGGAGGGAGGCGGGACTGCCGGTTGCCTGGCTTGGCGCAGGGGGAACATTGGGCTTAGGGAGGCTGGCTTGGCTCCGTTCAGGTAGCTCACACCCAAATCCGAATTCCAGCTGCCCAAGTCGGCGGGCGGGTTGCGGAGGAGGCCCAGGCTCTCCCTGGGTAGGAGTGCTTCCTTTCGTTTTTAAACAAACAAATCATGATTTTAAGTCAGGGCAGAGAACTGCCCAAGGTATAAAAATAGCCTGGGGCCACGGGCGAAGTCCGAAGCGGGCAGCAGAGTCTCTTGAGTCCCGCGCCTCAGAGGAGGGTGGGAGCCGTCGGGTTAACATGGGTACCCCTTGCAGCCGCCCCCATCCCCGTCCGCCTGTCTGGCCTGCGGTCAGACACCAGGGTTCTCTTCGGGCCTCTCGCGTGTTAGGTGGGAGGGGACTGAGGCGTCCAAAGGGCAGCATCTCCCTGCCCAGCTGCTTGCCTCTGGCTCACCGCCCCTCCCCGGCCTCAGTTTCCCCATGTGTCCACCGGGGTGCGCAGGGCCTCAGCTCTCCTGCAGGGAGCCCTGCAGGACCAGGGTCCTCGCGCGGCCACGGTCAGCCTCTTTGTGTGTCCGCGCAGACAATGGCCCAGCCGCGGGGCTCTCCTCCCGGCCCGGCTCTCCTCCTCCTCCTCCTCGTCCTCCTCCTCGTCCTCCTCCTCCTCCACCACCGCGGGCCGCCGGGTTTTGGGCAGCCGGGGAGGGAAGGTTGCTTCGCCCCGCCGCCCCGCCCTCCTCCCACGCCGCCGCCCCACAGCTCCCGGGAACCCTTGGCAGATGCAAACTTGCAAGTTTGCAGGGCGCTCACAACTCGGGGCCGGGCTGCGAGCGCGGGGTGGCGGCGGCGGCGGCGGCGGCGGC
>JADRCH010000078.1:996828-1088939 GCA_019843965.1 Rhynchomys soricoides
GGCCGGGCCCATTGGCCCCGCGCCCTGGCGGTACCGAGAGTTAGCGCGCCGGGCCCGGGGAGGCGAGTGGGCACAGGGCAACTTTTCCCGGGCCCGGGCGCGCGGCGGGAGAGGGCGAGAACGCCGGGCCTCTGACTTGCCGAGGAGCGGGAGTGGGCGGCGGGGCTGGCGCGAGCGCAGGTTCGCTCGGGACGTGGAGAGGGTCCCTCACGCTGCTCCTCGCGCTTCCGCGGACCCCCGGGGCGTCTAGCCCCAGCAGCCCCGGAACCCGGCCACGCCGGAGGAGCAACTTCTGCGCTCGCTGGAGGGCTCCGGGCCTCCCTGGCATTGGGATGGGGACGACGCGCTGGGCTCCGGGAGGCCACTGCTCTTCCCGGCTCGTCGGGCTGCCGCTTGGAGAAGGCCGCTGGCCCCTGGCTGTCTCTTTGCCCAGGACGGAGTCTGCGATTTTGCCGTTCCCCGACAGCAGACCAAACCTAGGTGGGCACGGTCACTCAGGGGGTCTCTGATTAGGAGCATTAAACCCAGAACTGGGGCACCACTCTCTGGCACTCCTAGTTGTTCTTCTCAGTATTTAGGGGAAGACACCCCATCGTCAGAAGGATCGTTTTCTTGTCCTGCAACCCTCCCGCCAGCAGCACCCAGTCCCAAACAGCCTGCCAACTCCAGGAGTAGAACCAAGCAGGGTCAGAGCCCCCCACTCATTGCTTTTCCTGGGGTTTTGGGAGCCAGAGAGAAGCAGGGTAGGGAGACTTTATAAATGAGCTCCGGGAAAGATATTAATTTGGTGGTGAGGACAGCAGCCAGGCTGTCAGGCTGGTGAAGAATTTGTGCTGAATGGAAATCAGGACAGCTGATTATGGACGAAGCTCCACGATGATCATTACCTCTTTGCCTGCCCAACCCCCTATGAGGTTTGGGGTGCATTTTGGCTATCCTGAGGGGTGATCCAAACCCAGCATGGCTGCCAGGACTTTTGGTGATTTGGGGAGGTGGCACCCCCTTAACACCCAGCCTTCTCACAGACAGGTCTGCTGCAGAGTGACTGGGATAGTGTTACAAGTCTGTCAAAGCTTCAGACTCTTCATCCTTATGAGTAGAGATAGAGACGGTCGGGGCACATCTGAGCTTTGGGGTCTAGCTCCCAGGATGTAAACTCCTGTCAATGTTGTAGTTGAGAAACTGACAGGGAAAGGCCTCACATAGAGGCTTGTAATGGTGGATTTGGCATGGGAACCCCTTGCCAAAGTCGGCCGACAAGAAAGCTTTGTTGCTGTGGGGCCTGGTATGAGGTTGGGGGGGGCTCCTGAGACATCTCTTTCTCCTCCACCCAAGCCTTCATGTGCACACAGAGTTGGGTCCTTCAGGACAGGAATGCTTTTTTTTTTTTTTTTTCTGGCCTGGGACATGGCTAGGGCCTGGAAATACTTTGGCTAGGTCTTGAGGTGGGAACAACACCCCAGGAGAGACAGAGCCCATTCTCAAAGTCGACACATGCAGAACTGGGGACGAGGTTGCAGTGTGGCTGGGCTGGAGTCTCCATGAAGAGGAGTTGTGTCTCACAGAGTAGTGGCTCTCAGGACTAGCTTGTGGCCTCCCAGGCAGTCCGTGCCCCAGGGCTGAGGGCTGAGTCCTGGGCTCTGATTACGTTTTATTTTTTTACTAAGCTTGTGACCAGCTCTGAAGTCCAGTGCAGTTGAAGGTCCATTTAAGCGGCTACTTGCCTAAGCCCTTTTGTCAACACAGCCTAATCCCTCCTGGGGGCTGAGTGTCAGAGGATCTGGCTCATCCAGGGTTCCCACTGACTGCTTGGGTCTGAATTGAAGTGTCTAGGAAAGTTTGGCCATCCCTTTTTCACTACCTTGCCACTTTTGGTGTCTAGGCTCTTTCCAGTGTGCATTGTGTGTGCTTGGGGGTCGAGGGAGCCTTCAAGCTTCTGTCAGCTGAGCTGATCTGCATGGGTCAGATCTGGGAAGAAAGGGAGGTAGGGGAATTTGCCCCAGGCAGCCCCTGTTTCCTGGACCTGCTGCCCAGGGCTGGTCTTTCTCCATGCCAGTCGGGGAGTTGGGGTAAGGGCTGGCCTCAGCCTGGATGGTGGGACTGGAAGGCTGAACCTGCAGAGTCCGAAGGTCTCAAGCTTGCACTGACCCTCTCAGCTGTTAGTGCCCATTTGCTTGTGAGGGTAACAGGTTTCCAGGAGCGGGGTTCTAGACCTCCAAGCACCCTGTTGTGTGGTACTTGGGGACCTGGTGAGCTTGGGGCCTGCCTGAGGGGGCTTTTAGTAACATCAGAGCCCTTGTGACCCAAAATAGAGCACATTCCGGGAGTCCCGAAATAACAGGGTCACATGACTCTCAGGAGGCTGGGCTTGGAGTCCAGCTTGGGCCTGACTAGGCAGTTCATGTTTAGGCCCCTGGCTGCCTACTGATTTGGGCATTTCTTTTGGGAAACTCTGGAAGAAACTCTGTTGTTGACTGAGGAAGTGTTAGGGTGAGAAAAAAATGTCCCCCTGATGGTGGTCGGACTGTGGTGGTGGCCTTTCCTGGCTGTATTCTTCTTTGGGCTGGCATAGACTATTGTGCTGGGCACAAGCATTTGTCTCAGATGTGGGCTCATAGAGCTAGGCCCACAGGAAGGAATCACTGAGGGTGGGGAGCTCTACACATAGCCCAGGTCTGCACTGCTCAGAGTCTGTGGGGAGTGTGGGGTGCAGAGTCGAGCCTGGAGCTTGATCACATGGGGCAGCTGCTGTGGGCCAGCTCCCAGGTCTGCTAGGGCCCCAGGCGGCTCTTCCAGCTGTGCATGTCCTTCAGGGCTGGGGCTAGATGCACCCCCTAAGGGAGGCCCCTCTGATTTCCTTGCTAGTGCCTCTTTGTTCCAACCATGCTGCAACTGTTCTGGAGGTTGAGTGTAAGAGTGGGGACCCCTGCGTCATCCTCTAGGAAAGGGAGTGTTCCAGAGGGGTTGTCACTCTGTGGACACTGTAGGGGTGCCTGTGTCTTTCCACCCAAGGGCTGGTCTTGAATACCAAAGGAACTCTGGTATCCACATGTGTGGACAGAATTAAACTGCATAGAAGGTGGTATGAGGGAGCCTTGGGCCCACCAGTTAGTGAGGCCGCCTGGAGCTTCCTATTTCTAGTGGAATGGGGTCTTGCTTTGTGCGTGTTCAGGCCAGGGTCTCCATGGTGAGTGAGGCCTAGCTCTGCAGAGAATGGTAGACCTGGCTCAGTTGTCTTAAGACATAGGCCTGGAACCTTGCAGATGGCCTAGGGCCAGGACGAGCCAAGACCTGCCTTCCTTCCCTGCTCCTTAGGCCTAAAGCCTGTGGGCTGGGCAGGGCCTTGAGGTAGCAGATTGGCTGCTGGATTTTCATGGGAACTACCATCAGCTGGGCCAGGGATGAAGGCAGGAGTCCTGGTTCTCAAGAGTATAGGTATCTGGATTGTGGCCGGGAGTGTGTCCGTTTGGGGGATCACCTTCCAAACCTTTGTCCCAGTGCCGTTTAAAAACAAATTACGTGTGTGTGTATGTGTGTGTGTGTGTGTGTGTGTGTGTACATGCTGGCACATGTGCATTTGTATGGGGGTTAGAGGACAACTTTTGGGAGTTGCTTCTTTCACTCAGTCCTTGATAGCAAGTACCTTATCCAGTAAGCCACCTCATCAGCTCCCAGTGCTTTTAAAACAGGCTGTTTCAGTGTTGGGGAAGGGTTGGGGGAGACAGACTGTCTGCCTGCCCGTGGGTCTTCAGCATGTCCTTGTTATAAGGTATAATTGTTCTTCCCTGTCCCTTCTTTTTATTCTGACTCTTCCACGGCCATATTCCCCTCACAGCCACAGAGGACCCTGAAGTACAGATGCAGCTGGACAATTGATATCAGCCATCTGCATCTGTAAAATGGACGAATTCCTTGTTCTTATAGGCTGTTGGACATGTGGCCTGTTGTGTCCTAGGTTGGTTGGGAGTTCATAGAGCCCCTTTTGTGGGGTGTGGCCCCCTCTTTCCCAGGGGGAGGCCTGTATCCAGGTCCTCTCTGAGCCTCTGCCTCAGGATAGGGGCTGGTGACCAGTGCTGAGCCAACGCTATTCTGAGAATCCCTGATGCCCTCGGGTATGGGAACAGAGGTGAAAATTAGGCATCAGGGCAACGTAGCTGCCACCCGTTAGCCGGGTGTCCTTGCCTGGGTCTCCTCTCCCCTGCTAGGCTCCCTGGACAGGCCCCAGCAGCTGCCTGACTCTCCCCAAGGCTCAGTGAGTCTGGTGGAGCGAGGGACTTCGCGTGAACACACCCACCAGAGCCTGGTGCGAGATGTTCTGAGCAGTCGTGCCCCAGCGCCTCACAGACAGGGAAATTGCACCCTAGAGTTACAAAGCAATTGTCTAGCTCAGCAGCTGAATGAGCGTGAAACGGAGCAGAAAGCTGCTAAATAAAATTGGCCCAGGATGTGTGGGGAGCGGCCTGGGTGTGCACAGACCCATACACACACCCCCAACACTTACCTGGTGCTGCCTTCCACCCCACCATGGGGCAGCAGGCCAGTGCTGTGGGCCTCCCAGGACCTCCTAAGCTTCACGTGGGTCTGGGAGCCTTGCTGCTGTTCTTTTCAATCTCTCCTGACCGGTTCAGGACCTGCCCACCTGGAGAGGGTGCTGATATGTATCCATTGGGTGCCTGCTGTGTAACTGGCACTTAATTCAGGACCTCATGGCTGACCCAGGGGCAGCCTTGATGAGTGATGGGAAACCCTGTGGTAGGGTCTGTTTGCCTTGGCACTTCAGTATCATGTCTCTGTGTGGTTCTCTGCTCTGCAAATTGATTTCCCAGACAGGCCCAGCCCTAATCTTCAGCTGGGCCAAAACTTGTTCTTGAACTGCTCAGGTCCTGTTCTGTCAGCACCTCAAGAAGCTGCCTCCAAGAATGGGGTCCATGCCCAGTCAAGTTCCCAGAAGCCCGGATGCTGCTTCCATTCCTAGGCCGAGTAGCTATTTTGCCTTTTGATTGGAAGATCTGAGGTCTCACTATGAAGGCTCTGGACCCTTGACCCTGGGAGGCTTGCCCTCCTTTCTCAAGAGTCCCTGGAGTGCGGAGACTCCTTGATTGTCAAGCTGGGACCTTTTTGGGGTGCTGGGAAAAGTTACAAGACTCCACTGGGCTATCAAAGGTCGGGAATTGGGGATAGCAAGTGGTGCTTTCTACCTGAAGACCCAGTGGCTTGGCTACTCTGCCTCACCCTGCCAGGGCCAAGCTGTCTGGCAGTAAGATCCATAGAGGCCTGTGGCAGGGGACCAGAGGAAGGCAGCCCCACACAGTCCCCTGGGGCAGGGCACAGACTTGGTTATATGTGCAGTCCCTGTTCAGAACATACTACATGTGTATGCATGCACACAAGTGTCTGGCCTTTGGGAATCCAGCAGCATTGTGCTGAGTTCTTCCTAAGGGGACTCCAGGCCTGCTGGTGGCCTCCATCCCCATGCAATTAGGGTGCACCTGCTTGGCATAGCCTCCTTGCCCTATAGCCCATGGTGAGGTTGGCAGAGGAGGGGGTGCATTACAACTGTAGCCAGACCAGAGGCCCTGAGGCAGGCCTGGATGCGAGTTCCAGGTGGAGTGTCTCAGGCCCCTGAGTGTGCAGGGGTGGGTTAGAGGCAGTGCGTGGGGCTGAGGGGGAAGTGTCTCCTGCTGGCTCTGGAGGCCCTGCTTAGGCTCATCCTCGAAGTATGTAGGCTGGGGAGGGGGTTCCCACAGACCCCGGAGGCCTAGGCGGACCTGGACTGACCTGTAGAGTCTCCTCCTTTCCTGGTTAGTGGCACTGCTTTGGCGGAGAGGACCACTTTCTTCTTATTTCTTGTAGTTTACTCTCTTTGGCACTTATGCCTTTGGCCTGTTCTTGGGGAAGTCCCTTAACATCCTGGCTGATATATCCCAAGGCCTGGGGCTTGTGATGTCAGAGTCTCCCAGAGAGGTGAGGGAACAGTTTAGTGGTCATAAATTTATGCCCTGGTCTGGGAGGACAGATAGGCCCAGTGTATTGGGTGGTGCTTGGGACCAGGTTGGCCTTAGGGGATCCTCTGTGGGATCAGAGTCAAGAGGGCTTGGCATTGGGACACTGGGATCTCTTAGGGGAGGAGTCAGTACTGAGGCTCTAGATGTATGTCTTTCTTGCCCAAGTTCAAGTCTGTCCTTCATGATGCCCCATTCCAGAGGCAAGTGTTCTCAGATGGGCTAGGGACTCAGGAGCTATAGGCTCAATGTCTTATCTTCCATGGAGACCAGACTATACCCTAGCTTCCCTGGACCTCTGCTGGCTCATTGGCCAGACACAACTTTCCCAGGCAGCATCCTGGAGCTCAGAGCTGGTGCTGATGGTTGTCAGCAGAAGCTATAGCATCCTGAACAGGAAAAGAGGGGAGCATGGTAGGCTGGGTCTAGGCTAGGCCCTGTTTCGTCTGTCTGTCTCTGTCTCTCTCTTAGTGTGTGTGTGTGTGTGTGTGTGTGTGTGTGTGTGTGTGTGTGTAAATCTTGCAGTGCCTGTGGATAAGCCCTGTGGAGTTCAAAGCCACTGGGTGTGCGCTGGCTGTAATGAGGTTACTGATTCAACTGGCTTCCTGGTGCTGCAGCCCAGAGTGCAGGGAGGTTGGGAAGCCCCGTGAGGGATCTAAGTATCCCATAATTGACCAATTTAGCTTAAGTGTCCATGCTGGCCCCGGGCAGAGGTCAGGCGGTGACAGTCCAGGTGGCTGAAGTAGCTGCTTACAGGCTCAGAAGTGCTTCATTTGTCCAGGCCCTCTGAAGTGAGGCGGCTTACCTGGGCCTTGGGCTTGGTGGCCACCCCTCCCATTGTCTGCCGGCTGGCATCCCACACTGACTACTGACTGCCCTCTGTGTTTTTGCCTTAGGTCATGCAAAGGGTAGTAGCATCAGGCTGTCTGGGTTTCAGTTTTGTCTTCAGTCCAGTTGCTTCTCTGCCTGCTGTCCTCCTCCCCTACAGGGGCTGTGGGATGGGATTCCAGGCCTTTGGCTGAATGACATGCTTAGCTCGTGTGGCTTCTGAGTGGCCAGCTTCGATCCTGTATCTCTTTCTGAAACTTCCTGAGGACAGGGCCAAGCATGTGTTACCCAGCTTGAGCCGATGGAACTGGCCTCTGGTTTTGCTGGGGTTGGAAGATGCCCATGCTCTGGAGAGGGACTGGCAGGGCCAAGTAACCTCATTCTTTGGAAAGTCAAGCCCTGGTGTCCAGATGCTTCACCAGACAGGTGCTCGCCAGATAGCGCTGGGCACCATGCAGCATGTGTCAGCAAAAACATAAGACATTCCTTCAGCTCAGTATCCACATGGTTGGGCCATGAGATGAGAAGAGAGATGGAGCTCTAAACTGAAGGCTTCCTTCAGGGTCCTTGGTAGAGTGTCCTTCCTTCAGACTCCAGGTGTCTGTTGGTCATATAGCATATGACCTCTTGTCATATTGCTATACAGAATGGTCTTTCAGAGAAGTTGCAACTGCCCTTGGTTTGGGGGGCCTCCCCTCCCCCTAGCTCCTGATTCTGCCCTACCTAGGAGCTCTCTGCCCAGCTGTCTATGTATTCCTAAGCAGTTCCTTTCCCCCTCTGGGCCTGGGCCTCCCTAGGACTCCTGGCAGCTGGAGGCCTCTGCTCTTCCCCTGTGGCACCTTGGCTTTGTTCTGGATTGGTGGCCATTCAGTCATGTACCACAGCTGGGCACCAGCTCCTCAGGATTTACTGTGTTTCCTCTCCTAGCTGAGGGGGGACAGGAATCAGATTGAGATATCCTTAAGACCCAGGAAGCCATGAGCACTTAGCTAGCCATTGGTGATGGGGCTGTACATGGCTCTGGATTTGAACTGGAGACATTAGAGAAGACACTTTGAGGGTAAGGAACATGCATTGCAGATACTGTGACTTTTAAGAAAGAGGTGGTGATGGGCAGGGCCATGAGGCCTAGAGGTGAGTGAGTCAACCCTTTGTTAGTCTAAGTTGGGACCAGCTTTCTGTCCTTGGCTCTGACCTCCCCTACCTAGACCTTTTCATGGCTCTCCATTGCTCCATGTTCACCCCAGTAAGCCCCACACTTGAGGTCAGGTGGTTCTGTAGCCTCTCCTGATCCACCAGGGACCTCCCATACTCTTCTTTCCTAGTCCAGCATCTTCATGTTTAATACTGGTGACTAGACTGCCTGTGTGGTGAGTGAGCGCTATCTCTGAGTCTAGTACAGTGTGGGCCACCACTGGCAAAATCATCTCCTTGGCCTTCCTTCAGCTGCTTCACCTAAAAAGTGCCTGGGAAATCGGGCCCTTGATGGAGGTGTTGCAGTTAGGTTTTAATTCACAATTCACAAGTTTGCCAGACAAGCTATAGAGTTGAAGAAGACCTTTTCCAGGGAGCTATGCCCCCTCCAGCTGAGGGTGTGAGCATAGGTCTTCCCTCAAGGGCTCCAGAAGGATCCAGCTGCCTAGCCAGGCTTCTCTGGCCTGCCTCTTGCTAGCTGAGTCACAGGTGTGTGCTCTGGAAACCACGTGTGTGTGTGTGTGTGTGTGTGTGTGTGTGTGTTTGGCTCATGTAGGAATGATTAACTTTATGTAGAGGTGAGGCAGAGCCTGATGGGGATGTGGTGGCTGCAAGACCCTCTGAGCTGTTCCCCTGATGACCGTCCCCTCTCCTGGTTCTCAAGACTTCCTGCGTATGGGATATGGCCCTGCTGGCCCTATAGGTCATTGCCCACTGGAGGGTGCTAGCTTTGGGATTCAGGCCCACTCTGGAAGGAGCAGTAGGGTTGCTCCTACAGCCAGCCAGTCTCCACATTTCTGGCATCCCCATTTCTGTTCCCATGGTCATATTTGGTGTCATTTGTCCAGGAGTCTACAAGTAGTATTGGCCCTGCCCCTCCTCGCTGGTTGGAGGACAGCTCTGATTGGGACCAGAGTCCAGGGGAGGTGGCAGAGCCACCCCCAACCCATCCTGTTCTGGACTTTCTGCCCAGGATCAAGGTTGAGGAGGGTTGAGAAGTGGGGACTTAGTCATTGTACCAGGAGCAGAGCTTCCTTCTCGGGCTCCCTGGGCATGATTTCTGGGCATGCCACCACTTGAGGTTGGGACCCCGGGGACATGGCCTAGATAGGCTGGGTGATGACGGTCCCTAGGCCCTGACACTTCTTAGGGGCAACTATCCCTTGCTCTCTGCTTTATGTACTTTTTGAAACAGGGTGTGTAGCTCTCTTCCTCAGTTGGTTTCCTTGGTGGTAGGCAGGAAGGATGGACACCCAGTTTTGGTAGAGGTGGGGAATACATGCTTGTGGTGCCCTCCAGGATCCTTGGCAGTTTATGGCAGAATTGGGCTTAGGCCTTTTCTCAGAGCCCAGTACCTGAGTCTTTCTGGATAGGCTGGCTCTGCATGTCCTGTCCTTTAGGGCAGGTGGCTCCTGGGCTGTTCGCTGCAGAATCCCCAGTGCTATGTGCCACAAACACTGCAGGGTGTTTATGGAATGAGTTAATGCCCTCTGCAAAGCCCCTACCCAGAATTAGTGTTGTGGCTTCCCTGGCTTCCCTGGGGCAGACTCTTTTGATGTTGCCAATCCTGAGTCTGACAGCAGCATGCTTTCCCCTGTCCCTTGGCTCTGGTCTCCAGCAGTTGGTGTTCCTGACCACAGCACGAGTGGGTGCAGTGTTAGAACTTCAGTCCCAAAGAGAAGTCAGATGGGCTGATTTCTTGTAGCTTGGCCTGCTGAGTGGCAGTCTTGCAAGGGGCTAGGGAGCTGAGGCAGGGTCATTAGTACCCAGCCATAGAGGACCTCTCTGGGGTGCCTCCCTCTAGCTGCCAGGGTATAGGGAGACATGTAGGAGCAGGCACATGGCAGCCTGGGATTCCAGCAGGATATGGTGATGTGGAGTAGGAGAACACGTGCTCAGGAGGAACTTTAGAGAGACCAGTGGTAAACTGTGTGGTTACAGACATGTCTAGGAACATTGGCCAGGGAGAGTGTGGGGTCAGGTCAGAGGACACTGGGATCTGAGTGCTCTCAATCTCTTAGGAGGTAGAGCCTGTAGAGGTGACGTGTGGTAAAGACTCCGCTCCTGTACAGGGAGCAACTGTTAAGGCAGGTAGATGGTTACTAGGTAAGAATTAGGGGCTCCTGGGGTAGGGCTCAGGAGGGCTGAGGTCCCTCCCAGCTGTCTATAGGATCCTGCTGTGAGTCAGATTTTGGGTGGACTCTATCCCGTCTGTGTCCTAGACTTATACTGACTTTGGGGAATCATGGACTCTTGTCTTGGTGGCTCTGTATAGCACAAGGCTAAGCCATCTCTAGCAGGGTGGCCCCTCAGGTCTGGCATGAGTAAGAGGATTTGTGTTGGTGTCGAGGGGTGTCTGGACCCCTGTGGTTCTGGCTGCTTCTCCCTGACAATACTGCCTGTGGTTTTTGGACGGCAGGAGAGGTTTGGCTGACCCGGATGGGGCATGCACGTGATGCTGTGGCCCACAGACAGATTTGTGACTCAGGATGTCCTCTTTAACTGTGTGTTCTTCCTTCCTCTGGTGGTCCATGTGGGGAGGGCTGGCCTGCTCTGTGCCTCATGAGTATCCACGATGCCACTCTGGTTTGGGAGACAGAGCTGTAAGCACAGGCAGCTTCCCTGGCTGGCCTGGCTAGTGTTATTTGTAAGACTTCTCTGGGCAGGTGTTTGGGGGTCCAGCTACAGCCAGACATTTGACCTGGTTAGCTCATTCTAATTCCCTGTGACTGATGTGTTGTGATCTACAAGGAAGAATTTTGTAGTGTTTCAGGACGTTCTTGAGTCAGATCTAATCTCTGTCCACCTGGCTGCAGGACATGAACACCACTCATGGATCAGACTCCAGTCCAGCTGATACCTTTGGTTTCTCTGACACAGGCTGACATCTCCCAGGTCATAGGGTCATGGGACAGGTCACTCTGCCACCCTTGGATAACTCACTGGTGGGTGGTGTGTGCCCTTTGGGCATCTGGCTCTTGAAGCTGTGGCTGGTAAGCTGGTTTTAGTTTGCTGATGTCATGGCCTCCTTGTCTCCTTACCCACAGTGGCTTGGGAACTTATCTGCTTGTGTCTCCTATGCTGGGTAGCCGGACACATGGTCACTCATGGGACAGAGGAGAGGATGGCTGTTGAGCCCACGTGGCCCTGGACATGGTTGATAAGCTGTGAAGTCATTATCAGAGGGGGCTGTGCAGGCTTTACCCTTGGCCATGATTCCAGCCTGGCATGGTGGAGATCCTAGGGGACCCTGCACCTGCTGGGACTTGTGGGTGAAGTGGTGTGGGAGCTGGACTTTGGGGGACCCCTCTCTGTTCCCAAAGCTCAGGTTCCACCAGGACTCTTGAAATGGCCTCTTTCCTCAGACCCCTCTGCTCCTCCTGGCTGCTGGCCTGCTGACCGTCACCCCCCCCCCCCCCCCCCCCCAGGTTTCCCTGGCTGACTTTCTGAGAACAACACTGTGACCGTTGTCATCATTCTCCTCCTGCTGTGACCTCCTTACTTGGTGTGGGAACCTGGTGACTGAGGGACCTGGGCTGTCAGCCGCGGGGTATCCGAGCAGGACTGGCCATCAGCACATGGGATTGACCCTGGAGACTAGAACTAGAAGGATGAAGGTCCTTTTGTTCCTTTGTCCTCAGCCGCCACTTGTTATCTTGTTCACGGGGACCCGAGCCTTGCTAGCCTCCTGGCCAGCTTGTAGGGTCTACAGACAGCAGCCCACTTGGCAGAAAGCCTGGACCTGGTTTGTAGTGTGTGGCCCTCTCCTCTAGCCTTCCTGCTTGTGTCTAGGCCATGCTGGCTTCCTCAGACTTTCCCCTGGGCTTTTAGAGCCCAAGCTACTATGAGCACAGGACTGCTGTTGTGCACCTGGGTGCTAGGCAAAGTGGGAGAGCAGAACTCGGTGTGTGTGGATGGCACTTGTGTCCATGCTCAACCCTCTGTGTGTGCATCTGAGTCCTGGTCTGAGAGTGTCTTTGTGTGCATCATGTCTGCCTGTGAGGTTTTATGTATTATCCCATATGTGACTGTGCATGGCCATGTGTGTGTGTCCGAGTGTTTACTCATGCCCATAGATGAGGTTCTGTGTACCATCCACATACGAGTGTGTATGGCCATATGTGTGTGTATGCTTACGTTCATGTGTAGGCTCTGTGTATTAGCTACATTGAGTATACGCGGCTATGTGTGTCTGTGTATGCCCTTGTGTCTATTAGTGGGTTCTGTGCATCATCCATATATGAGTGAACATGATGTGTCTGTAGGTCAAGCTCTATGTATTAGCCATACATGAGTGTGCATGGCTTTGTATGTGTGTTTATATGTACTCTTGCGTTCATGTATGAAGTTCTGTGTATTAGCTACATGTATGCGTGTATAACCACATGTGTGTGTGTCTTCATATGTGTGTCCACGTGTGGGTCTGTGTAGTATCCACATATAACTGTGCGTGGCTGTGTGTGAGCTTGTGTCTGTGTACACTCTGTGTCCATGCATGAAGTTCTGTGTATTATTTACCTGTGAGAGTTCATGGCATGTGTACATATGTCTGCATACATGTGTCTGTGCATGAGCTTCTGTGTATTATGTATCTATGAGTGTGCGCACTCATGTTCATGTGGGAAGTTCTGTATATTGCCTATATATGGAGTGTACATTGCCGTATGTAAGCTTGTGTCTATGTGCATACCTGCATCGTACATGAAGTTCAGTCTGTTGGCCATGTGTGAGCATGCATGGCTATGTGTGTGTCATGCACACCGGTATTCATGCATAAGGTTCATGTGTTGCCTGTGTATGTGGCCCTATATAAGAGTGTCTGTGTGCATACCCATGTTCATGTGTGAGACTGTGTAGTACCCACATATGAGTGTGCATGGCCATGAGTGTGTGTATCTATGTGTAACTGTGTTCATGCATGAGGTTTGTGTCTTGTCCTTGTGTGTCTGTATGCACACCTGTGTTCATGCATGGGGACTTGTGTTTTATAATCTACTGTCCCCAGGCCTAGACCATAACAGTCACCAGTAGTTCTGCGCAGCATCTACATGTCCTTCCTGAGGCTTCCTAGGCACTCCCTACCGGTCTCTGAGCACTGACCCAGAAGGTGCCTGATGCTGTAGGGGAGAGGAAAGTATTGCCAGCTAAGGTCCAGTGGCCCTTCCCTTTCTAGCTCCAAAGGAGGTCTGTGCCCTGGGGGAAAGAAGTTAGTAGGGCCTGGAGCCAGGGTCAGTTATGCACACTTAGTGTAAAGGAGCCTGGCGTGAATGCTGGCAAGGCTCAGCAGGGAAGGGTAGGAAGGAAGGTTTCCTCTCATTGTGTGCTGAGGAAATTAGGCCTGAGAGCTGCAGGCAGGCTGTGCGATGGGGGACGAGGGCTAGGCTGCCCATGGAAGACTGCTCCCTGGTGCCTTTCTCTCAACTGTCCACTTTAGGCAAAGCAGGCCTGTGTACAGATGGGCAGCCGAGCAGAGCTGCTGTAGGAGACTCCAGCACGGTGGGATATCGTGCTTATTAACTCTGCCCTCCCTTGCCCGAAGCCACACCAAGGTACAGAGAAGTCATGCTGCTGGGTAGCTGCTGAGCTAGAACTTGAATCCAGGACCCCAGGACTCCCCCTTTCAACACTTCCTGCTGGATATCCCCCCCCCCCCCCCCCCCCCCGCGTCTGGTTAGCCTTATGGTGTCAGCAGGGGTGGAGACGCCTTGTATCTGGGAGGTGCTGGAGCCAGCCTGCCTTGCTAGGCAAGGAGATACCCTGTTTCCTTCACAAACAACTGGGGCTGGTCAGAGCAATTTTATTTTTATTTCCTATTTTTACTTCCTCGTGGGCTCTTTTCAGAAACTCCGGGTTAGATGGGCCCCACCCTCCAATCTCCACCCGGCTTCCTGGCCCAAGCCTCAAACTTTGGACAGGAGCTCATATGCATGTTTGTGTGGCATGAGAACGGTACACCTGGTGCTGGGATGGGAGGGGGTGACTCCTGCCCTTCTCATGTTCTGGGCAGTAGGTGGTGGCAGGCACATGCCTCAGTGCCTGCCTCAGTTTCTCTGCTCACCTCTCTGGCCCTTGCTAGAGGTGTATGCTCGTGACAGGGTGGGGCATGGTCTTTGGGAAATGTATCGGCAGTGTGTCCAGCTGAGACCTGGCTAGGCAGGGTACAGTGCGGGTAGTATTCCGCTGCACTATGGCTTGTGTGGGTTTCGTTTCCCTGGCCCTGGCCCAGCCCCCGTCCACAGTGGTGTATGCTGTGTTAGCAACCTGCAAAGCTCATCCTGGGGTGGGGATTCTCACCTGTCAGCTGCCATTTCAGCATAACCAGGACTTGTGCTGGTGACTGGCAGATATGGGATCCTGAATGCTGCTCAGGCTAGGGACAGCCAGGCCACTGATTCCCAGACCCGGGGAAGGCTCTTTTCATGGACACCTGGGTTCGCTAAGTTCTCTCGATTTAGCCTGCTAAGCCTTTCTACCTCTTAAGAGTTCTGGGGAGAGAGTTGCCCCATTCACAGGAATGTGGGAGATTGGGGGTGGAGGGGGGCTCACAGAGGTGTCACTGAGACCTGAAGCTGCTTAGTGTGTAACCAGGGTGGTGATAAGTAGTGACTTGCTGTCTCTGTGCTCCAGACTCCATCAGGCTTGGGGCATTTGGCCAGTAGGGACAGAAGTGCTCCAGCTTCCCTCCTAGTCTTCCCTGCTCTGGCTGGCTTGGTGGTAGTAGTGGCTTGCCTTCGGTGTGAGCCTCATGGTGCATGTGACTGTGGTAGTGTTGGCAGAGCCTGCATGTGTCAGTGCTGGGGTTTTCAGGTAATCCTTTGATTAGAGTCCAGGAAACAGAACCTCACAGTGTGTGTGTGTGTGTGTGTGTGTGTGTGTGTGTGTGTGTCTGTGTGTCTTTCTTGGAGAGGCCCATCGGCTTACAGATTTCCATGTGACTGCCCATGGGTGCCCTGGGCTCAGGCATTTGGCCTATGGAGATGAGAGTGTCCCTGCTTGAGAGCTCTGTAAGCCATCAGTGGGCCCCAGGGCCGGGCAACATTTACCCCTAGGCATCGTGTATGTCCTAGATGGCATGTCAACCCTGGGGATCATGGGAGCCACGAGCAGCATGGGGCACCCTGGACGGCGTCTGTGCCTTGGACAGCATGTGCCCCTGGCTCCCAAGTCTCCTCTGAGCCTTTGCTTTCTCACCTCCGTGCGGCCCTCACTTCTAGAGCAGTTATAAGAGCTGTTGAAGTAAGCCCACCTCTCTGTTCTGGAGTAGGAAGTGACGGCTGAGGGCCTCCCAGAACTGCGCAGTCCTAGTCCCAGGGGCAGGAGACGCGGTGCTCATGGGTCAATAGCCTGGGATGGGGGCAGTCATGATAGGACTGGGGGTGGGGGGGATGAGCCGTGCAGATCTGGGGGAGAAGTGTTTCTCTGGAGGGGGCATCTGGGGTGGCGGCTTCTAAAACCATCCTGGAGTGCAGGGGTTCCCAGGGCTGGGAGTGGAGACTCACACTGGTTGTAGCCCCAACAGAGACTTGAGAGTAAAGTCATTGTCCAAGCCCCAACAGTCTTCCTAGTGACTCAGCCTCATTGGAGACAGACACTTACCCAGCAGGGTCCCCATGCCTTGGGACCCTCCTCACCAGTACTGCAGAGCATAGCCTTGAGCCAGGGTGTTTGGCGCTGGGTTTCTTCCTCCTCTGCACAAGTTTTTTGTAACTGTGAGAAAAAGTGCTTCTTCCCCCAGACAGCAGTCAGGAGCTTGTTCAGCAGATGAGATGGATCTGGTACCTCAAGCTCTCTGGCCTCCATGCCCTACCAGTGTACGGCATGCACTTTGTGCTGGGTCTAGCTGCTGAGCCAAAGGTACCTGTGTCCTGTGCATCCCCACCTCTGGACCTTCGCTCATGTCCTCTTCCTGGTTGGTGGCCTCCCTGACCCTTGTGCTGTTTGCTCTCATCCCTGGGGATTTAGATTTAACATCTCTGGGAATAGAGTGGTCTGAGCCCCATCTCTGCCCTCATGAGTTCATCAGATATAGGTTAGTGGGGACCTAGCCTGTTTGGAGTCTGCAGCATAAATATGGACAAGCCCACTCCCACACCCCTCTTCAGGCTTCAGTTTTTCAATCCCTTTCTGTGTGAGGGTGTCTATCCTGGGCTAATAGGGGAGGGTAGCTAGTTTCTGCAGCCTATGTGGACTGGTACCAGCTAGACCTCATGCTTTCTCTTGGGGTTCAGTTTCCTGCCTCAGTACTTGCCACCCACCGGAAGGGGCTGTGATTGGAGTCCGCCCCATGTGCCTGACTCAGCAGCCACAGGGTGGGGGAAACCGGAGGTTTCTTGTCTAACCCCAGCCCAGGCACCCTCCCACAGCTGAGATTCCTCTTATGACGGTGGGTGTGGAGTCCTCAGTTCCTAGAAGAACAGGGTAGGGCTAAATCCTAGGTTTAGGCTCCTCCTGGGTCCCTGTGGATGCCTGCCAGACTCTGCTGCTCTCTTTGGTGCCCTCCAGCCTCTCTGTTTCTGACAGCTGTCTACTTGTGTGGGAATGCACAAGACATAAGCATTACTTGTACACTGCCTCCACCAAGCAGCCCTGCTGGGTTAGGTTCCTCCCACCCTCCCCATGACTCCTGTGGTTTTAGGGGCTCACTGCTGGACCAAGACCTGGTATGGGCCCTGCCTGCAAGAGACAGTGAATATGGAGGTGAAGGCAGAGGAAATGAGACTCCCACTGTGGTCTTTGCCATCTGGGACTCAGCTTTGTGGCTACATTTCAGCAGGATAGAGGTGCCTAGAGAGAGTGGGGTTGTAGCCCTGAGGCCTAGCCTGGGTAGCTACCTGGATGGCTTGTTCTGGAACTGCTTCCTGGTGAGCTTTAGACCAATGGTGATTGAGAAGACAGAGTGGAGTGGGTGTGCCCAGTGGCTGTGACTTTAGTGAGGCCTTAGTGTCCTCAGCTGGCAGATGCTGGCATACTCTGACATCTCCAGGAGATGGGTCTCCAGAAATATTACAGTGGCTTAGGAGGAAAGTTCTCCAGTGGGCCTGATCATTGCTGGGATGAGGCCATAACTGAAATCTCCAGCTGTACAGGGTTTATGTCCCCTTGGTGACTGACAGTGATGTATCTGACTGGCTGCCTGCACTTTGGGTCTAGCTCTGATCCTGCCTGGAACTTGACAAGGCCATAAGGTTTGGTAGGTTGGGTCCACTGACCTAGAAGCTGCCTGGCCCCTCTCCCTGGTGTTGGCTCAGTAGTGGGCAGTGTTCATGCTCAGGCACTTGTGGGACCTGTCTGAGGAGGGTTCTCCTGAGGCCTCAGGAGCCTGGGGAAGCTGAGTCAGGACAGCAGAGGGCAGCAGAGGGGGCAGCTGGGCCTAGATAAGACCCTTCTGCCTGACCCTTCCTGTTTGCCTGATTGGCCTAATGGACAGAGGGGCATCTGGAGGAGGTACATGACCTCTGCTATGCTCATCGCCTCAAGTGAGGGCACACTCAGCCGTTATGGAGCTGCCAGGTGGATGCTTGGGGATCTGTAGCCTGCATCCTCCATAGCATGCAGCAGTAGTGTGGGGAATGGGCAGAGGAAGGGTTAAGGAGCCTAGGCAAGTAATAATGTCTCTAATTTCCCCATGTGATTTAATAAAAATGTAAATCGCTGGGTGGACGGCCGCACCGCCACAGTGTTGACCGAGATGAATTGCGGGCGCTCAGTGGTCAGCCTGCCTTTGTCTTTGCGCTGCCAGCAGATTGGTACTTCCTGCTGTCCGGGAGGCTGGACACTGAGGGATAGACACATTCCTCCTTCCACCTCCCTGGCCGGATGGGCAGCTGGAACACCTGGGCATCTGTCAAGGAGAGCTGCCGAGGAGCTCTGGTGGCCTGGCTGGACAGACCACCCTTTGTGTCATCTATCCCTCCCCTTTTGGAGTTTCAGTGAATAATCTAGGATGGCTTGGAGCCTGCACTGAGCATGGTCAAGTTTGGTATGTAGAGGGGTTACTGGTCACTGGAGCCAGGGAAGACCTTCTTCAGAGTAACATTTGAGCAGAAGGTATAGAATGAGAAGAAGTAGACATGTGGGGATGGAGAGGAAGTGCCTTGAGAAGGCACTTGAGAAGGCAGGTTGAGAAGTAGTGTGTGCAAAGGCCCTGAGGCAGGACTCGCTGGTTCTGGGTGAAAGAACAGACTATGAGAGGCTTGTAGGTGCCAGGCTACAACTACTAGCCTAGTAGAGCCAGGCTAGTAGAGCCAGGTTTGGTGTTGCAGGGTGCCAGATGAGTTCTCTTTGTAGAGTCTGGTGGGTTCTGCTGAGAAAAAGCCCAATGGCAGGAGTAAATTCAGAGGCCGGGGCAGCTATGTGTTTGCAGTGATGTGTAGCATCATAGGCTTGGAGAGTAGACTTGGCGTAGCCGCACAGTTGCTGGTGGTGCATTTGTGGGAACAAAGATTGTCATGGGTATGGGCTGGAGTATGGCTATTCTGGGCAGGAGAACAATGCATTTTGACAGGTTTTAGGGAAGCTTGGAGGCCTCCTCAGAGGTGGGACATTTTGATGACCTAAGTGGATTAAAGTGGGCACTGCTGTGTAGTATGCTAAGTCTTGAATAAATGTCTAGGAGATGACTCTCAGTAAACACAGGGCAGTTACCTAAAGAGGCCCTGGGGATGACATTGGCTACTTGTGTCAGCTGCCAATTTGAGGACCATCATTCTTAGGTTGGTCTGATCTCTGAGAATATGAGTGGCTGACACACAGGTGAGGTTTTAGCTGAACCCAATTGACCACTGTCCACTGAGGTGGCTCTCTAGCTCCTGCCTGATTTATCTGACTACATCTCTGTTGGATGCCACTGGGTGCCCTGTGCCTGATGCACTGGATGCTGAGACTGAGCCTGTTGGGCCAGGTCATAGTCCCAAGGAGAGCTGAGTTTCAGAGTGTAGCTCAAACCTCCAGCCTCCCCAGCCCTGGAATCTTTCCCAGTCTGTAGTCAGTAGGCTTCCACGGGATCCTCACGGTACAGTGTGTGAGTAGAGGCTGCAGTTCTATGTGAAGCTCTAGAAGGAGCAGATGCCACTTAGTTGTAGAAAAGGCTGGTTCTTGATGAGGATATTGACCAGTAGGGCATGCTTACATTGTCTCAGGAAGGGACATGGGCCACTCTGTTTCACTCAATCCACTGGAACCTGTCCCTGGGGAAGATTTGGCGGGCCATGCAGACACCAGTTTTCCAGCTGACCTAGAACCACTGCCTCCCACTGCCTTAGCTGCCATTGTCTTTACCATGACACTTGCATGTTGCCAATGGTCTAGCCTTGGATAACTTTGGGAAGGGACAATTTGATCTGGGTGGAAGACTTGGCTGGGGTTGGTAGAAGAAAAACTGGAATCCAAAGGGACCTGGAGGGAATAGACAGGGAGATACTGGGTGTTGGGAAGTCTGGCTGGAGGTTGGGAAGGAAGAGGGCCCAGATGGTGATCCTGGTTAGTTTTTTAGCTGATAGCCCCTTTCTGAGAAATAGAGTGGTTTGTACCTTTGGTTGCAAACCTTAGTGGCTGCAGTGGTGCCAGGGAAGGTTGATGGCTCCAGATACTTGCTAGTGCTGGTACAGAATTGTGTGTGGATTTGGGCCCATCTTCTTGGGGTTGGGGGCAGGTGTTGTGACTTCTTGCTGGTGGTTCCCCTGTACAGGTGATGTCTGGCTTTGGGCTGGGTCCTATGGGCACCTGCCAACTTGCCTCGAAATGTGCATGCTCCCTTCCTTTAGAAGTTTAGCTCTGTCTCAATCCCCTGGTGCTGAGTCTGCAGTGTAATGTCCCTCTGGGAGGCTTTCTAGAGGAAGGGCAGAGCTTGGCTGGCTGAGAGGTCGGCAGAGTAGATGCAGGCCACTCTAGGGTAGAAGTGGTTGGACAGTGAGCACTACTCATGTGCCTTCAGTACTTCCCTCTCCTTTTAGCCTGATGGCTGGCTCCTGTCTCCATCCTGTCCTGTTCTCCCTTCCCTGGACCCCTTACTCATTGTTTCTGCTCAGAGCTTGATCAGCTCCAGGGTCAGGGAAAGTTGGTCTACCAGATGGCTGGGCAGGCACGCTGGGCCAGCAGCATTAGGCTGCATCATTTAGAGAGTGTTTGATTAACTGGCCTGTCTGGAGCTGGCTGGGCAGCTGGGCATCATCAGCCCCCACTCTACACTGGGTGTGGAAACCACAGAGGACGGAAGATCCGGCCTCAGGGAGCCCTTAAGCTGGTGCTACCCAATGATGCATCTCCTACAACATTGGCTTTACTCCCTGGTCCCTAACTCCTCAGAGGTGTCTATTGGCAACCCCTTGACCTCCTTGACCCTCAGCCTCCCCTTCTGTAGGGGGAGAATGACTATTTGGAGGTGGTAGCCTAGAGTCTGATACATCAGACAACAGCAACCCTGGTGGTGTTTTGAATGCCATGTCCTGTGGGGACTGTCAGAGTTCTTCCCATGGTTTCTGGTAGTGTTTTCCCCTGAGTGGACCTAGTGGTCTAGCCAGTGCCACATGGAGAATGGGGTACAGCCTTTGTGCTTCACCTGAGCACACTAGTGAACCAGCATGGGGGGTGAAGGCACCTGCTGAGTGGGGCCTCCTGGCCAGGTAACCAACTTTTCTAGGAACAGTCTGGCTGTGTAGTCTAGAGCCATCCATCCCATCAGGACATTTTCTTGGTGGAGAGGCAGAAGTGGGAGCAGATGGTAGGTAGGCTCTGCTTTCCTAGCCATGCCTGGCATGAAGAGATGCAATGGAGAGGCTGAGGGGTTGAGCTGGGACCTGTCCCTGTCCTAGTGAGTGCCGTGGCTCTACACTTTGGCTCTGGTGGCTATTGGAGCCAGCATCCAGCCAGGCTGACAGTGGGCTTGGATGGACGTAGCTTGGCTGGCACTGCCAGGGCCTGCATGTTATCTAAATGTATCTGACCAGGCCCTTGAGTCTAGCAGTATAGGCAGAAGTTTCTCTTCACTATCTCAGGGTCATTGCCTATAAAGCCCACCTTGCTGGGGGCTTTATGCAGACATGAGTGGCCTTGAGGTATAAATGACCAGCTGTGGAGAGGTATTAGCACTAGTGGGTCAGGCCCGGAGCTCTCAGCACTTTGCTTGGGAAATTAGCGTGCTAGGGGCCTGATTGCTGTAGGTAAGACTTAACGTGTGAAGCTCAGACAGGTATCAAGATGGGTCAGGAGACCTGGTGGTATCACTGGGGGCATGTAGTCCCTCTGGGCTGAAGTCTTCTTGCACAGAGCAGATATTGTTGGGGCGCATAGAAAGACCTGAGCTAACAGTGGGATAGCAGCATGGGGTGGGGGACTAGTATGTAGTATGGTACCTGAGTAGGCCAGTTTTCAGCTGCTACCTATGTGGGCGCCCCATCTTCCAGACCTCCTGACCCCTTCACCCTAACGTCGTATCTTACCAACATGGGGAGTCTGGAGAGGGCAGTGATCCCATGCCTCAGGGAAATACAATCCTTTTGTGGCCCCTGAATATTTCATCAGCAGATTAAAAATTGAAGCAATGCCGTCCCTATTTCCTCTGGGAGGGTGGGGGAGGGGCTTGTACTGTGTCTCAGGCGGGTTTGCGTATTTTTCTTGGTAATGGAGCCGTGTCAATTAGAAAATGACATTGCTGTTTAAAATGTCATTCTGGGGCCCTCTTTAATTAAGGCCGAGATGGAATAACCAATCTATTGCCGTGAATGAAATTTTAAACATCAGAATGAGAGGTGATGACGTGGAGCGGGCTTTGTCACAGAGTGGGTGCAGAGCTCTGGGTGATGGATGGAGGCTGTGGCCTGGTGCAGGCTGCACTAGCGCGCGCTCGTGTGTGTGTGTGTGTGTGTGTGTGTGTGTGTGTGTGTGTGTGTCTGTCTGTCTGTCTGTCTGGAAGACTACTAAGTCCAGTGGGGAGGGCAAGCTGACTCTGGCTCTTAGGAGCTTACATTTGATAGATGCATGGGAAACCCTGGGTAGAGGTGTGCAGGAGGTGGCGGGGGTTGGGGGGTGGGGAGGAAGATGTTGGCCCCTAGGTGGCTTTTTAGAATCTGAAGGATAAGAATGGGGAAGGGCTGCACTGGGGCCCCTGGTTGCCTGTAAGGCACTGTGATAGGGAGGGTCATCTGTTTTAACTCTTGTGAGCAGGGGCTCCTCTCCAGGCCCCCAGATGGTGGCATGGGACCTGGCTGGATTGCTTGTCTTCCTTGCCTTGCTCCTGTCCAGCAGCAGGCAGAGTGGCCACTTGCCAAGGCAGCAGGCCGTGCGAGGGGAAGTGTCTGGGCCTCCCGGCCTCCTGCCGCTCCGTGCTCAGAGCTGGCCAATGCTTGTTTTGCTTTGGCGGGTCCAGGCTCACCCTGGCTGCATCCTGCAGCTCCCAGGACGTGGGCTTGACTCTGGAGTCAGCTTCCCTGGTGATAGAGTAAGCAGCTGCCAGGACTGACAGAGAGGGAGGGTGTGAAGGCTAGGTCCCACAGCATACAATGTGGCTTTGGCTTTGTGGCTGCTGGCTGGCCCTGTCTGTACCCGTACTCCTGTGTGGTCAGCTGGGAACTCAGAAGCCTGGCTCTCTTCGGGGACATGAAGGACTCTCATCCCCTCTCTGGGCTGGATCAGCCAGCAATGCTATGCAGACCTTGGCTCTTCCTTCCATCTTGCTTGGCAAGAGAAGGGCCAGTCCTCAGTAGTACTCCTTCCCCTTGGGGATACTCAGCCCTTCTTCTGAGGCCTGCTCAGAATGGTGGGCCATTGATGCCTGCTTCTGTTCTTTATTGGGCTGGGTCCTGGAGTACAGGTAGAGGGCAAGCAGCTTAGATCTTCTATGTGTCTGGAGAGCTGAGGCGCAGGATACTCATGTGACTGGGAGGGGTGGCTGGGGTTTCTGGTCTGAAGAAAAAGACAGTATTTTAAGTTTATGAGAACAGACACAGCATTGAACAGCGTGACTGTGGAGGATGTGTGTTTATCTTCTTAAATAGATGTGAAAGGCTGCTGGGTCCTGCTCAGAAATCTTCCTACAGTAGAATTTGAATTTCTGATGGCTCTTGATTGTGGGATCCCCCTGGACAAGTGAGGTGGAGAGAAGAGACCCCGTGGCATGGGCTGTGTGTGCATGTGTATGCTGCACCACTATGTATGGCCAGCTCTGCCTTGTGTGGCCTGGTCACAAGTGCTCCTCACTCCAGACCCTTAGTTGCTTCTAAGAGGTGCTTGGTACCCATGTGTCCATGTGTCCGACAGGACCACTTAGAACATTCTGAATGTGGTAGTCTGTGCATAACCCCCTCTCTTGAGGTAGGGAAGATGATACTGAGACCTGTTTGCACGGTTTGCTCTTCTCCAGGACAGGAGGACCAAAATGTTTCAGCATAGGGTTACCAGGTATCTGGGGTGGGGTTGGGGTTGGGGGCCCAGTGGTGCCTTTGAGATACGATTCATTGTTGGGTCTGAGGCTACACCTCTGTGGGATCCAGGAGACTCCTGACAGCTATACAAGTCTTCTATACAAGTCTTCCTGGGAACAGTTATGGAGAATGTCCTTGAGATGCTGTGGATTGGGGCTGGGGCATGTGAGAGGTGCTGCTGTGGAGAGCTATGAGCCAGGGTGCAGGAGCCTGCTCGCTGGGCTCTGCAGTGACTGTGGAGGTCTACACTGGTGATGGTTACTGTAGGAGAGCTACACGGGCAGGGGCCCAGGCTGCAGTCTCTTTTGGCAGATCTCCTGGGGCTTCCACTTCAGGGATGGCAGCTCTCTTTCTTCATCATGTTGCAGTTCTTGTTGGTGCCTCTTCACAGGCCATCATGCTGCTGAGCAGTTCAGCAGTGTTGAGTGGATGGTGACCATGCCCCAAGGGCCGTGGCATGGCATGTCTGGTTAAGTAGCTCTTCCTGCCCTCTCCGTCTTCAGCATTATTTAAGGTGCTTTGGGCTTCTGGTACCCAGGTCATTGTCCAGACTTACGGGCAGTAGTACTGGGGCGGGGCAGGGCCTGACACCATGCCATTCTCCCTTTCTGGTACCCCTGCTGTGCAGTCAGGGACATCCCTGTGCTGAGCTCAGCAATGAGCTCACCTTACTCCATTGCTGTTCATGGGCCCAAGTCTGGGTCAGATTTTCCCTCACACTCCTCAGGCCGTAGCTGTCACAAGGCATGTGTGCATAGCTTTTTCCTGGACAGAGAACCCACTGGCTTCCAGTTCAAGGTGGATGTGGCTGAGAGGCTGCCAGAAACCTCTGTTGGCACCAGGGGTCCTGCCTTGGTATTCTGGAATTCACAGAGCTCTGCTCTAGTTTCCAGGGCTGAGATTATAGACGGATTGTGAGATGCAGAGCAGAGGTGAGCCACTGCATCCCTGCAGGCAGCAGCCCAACATCCCTCTGCATCTCGAGGGCACCATCTGGGTACACAGAGCAGGGTATGCTGGAAGACGAGAGGAGAGAGGGCCTGTGTTGTGAGAGATTTGCCTCTGTCTCTATTTTTCTCCCACAGGCCCCTAGCTACCTAGGGAGATGCAAGCCCAAGTGTATAGTCTGCGTAACAGGCGCTGGATCTGCCGGTATTGCCGGTGGGCCAAGGCTATCTTGGAGAATCCTTTCTGTATTTGAACTCAGCCACTGGCTGGCCTCGCATAGTAGAATTGAGTCCCAGCTGCCTCTCTGTCACTCACAGCAGGTCATTGAGGTATGGGCAGATCCCTGGCCACTCTCAGCCCTAGGTTCCTGGCCTGCTGTGCCCTCTTGAGAGCTGGGAGGTTGAGTTACAGCCACATGTTGCTCACTCGGAGACAGAGATGGCCTTGCTTCTGTTCTTCTGTTCATTTTTTTTTTTTTTTCTCCTTTGGGCTCCACTTTGCAGAACTGAGGTGGGAAGGGAAAGGCTTACCTACGTCCAGAATACAGGGACCACATGGATGACACTGTGGTCGCTCAAAGATTTCTGAGGCCTAGAGACTGTGGAGCTGTGGAACTGTGGGACCCTGCTGAGGGTGGGGAGGTCCTCACCCAAAGTATTCCCTAGCCTAGCAGGGCTGGAGAGTCAGGTAGCCCGCCCCCCTCCTTGTGCAACCCACAGCGGGCCAGGGGAGCTCCTCCCAGGCTAGGCTCACCCTGCCCTGGAGTCTGCGTTCTTTGGAAACCATCTTGGCACCACCTTCCAGTGGAGCAGAGGCTTAGAGGAGGCTGGGGGCTGCTCCCAGGCAAGGGTGGGGTAGCTCTTGCTCTTGGATGGTGGCAGGGCCCCAACCCTTTCTGTAGAATCCAAGGCTGTGCTGTAGGGCTGTCCTTATGGGAACCTGGGTCAGTCTAACCTCCTTGCCCTGGTGACCCGGAAAAGCAGGAAGCCTGAACCCTGCTTCCTCTGGTTCCATTTCCTTGGTACCCTAGCCCTGACACCTGCATAGGAGGAGTCAATCAGACTCTTAGGTGGTAGTGGAAGCTCAGGGGTCTTGGACAAATGTCTTCACTGCTTTAGCCATCTCTCAGTAGCGAGATAGTAAGTGGGGAGTTACCATCCAGTTGGGTTTTGTAAGAAAGGCACCTAGCTCACATCTTAGACATATGGAACTGTGGCTGTAGCTTGGGTGGGAGTTATTCAGCTTGCTAGCCAGGTTCTGCAGTGGGGATGCATTTTGTGTAGGCTTCTGGGCCACCATATTTAGAGCCACCGATCCCTGCATGCTAACACTGGAGGATGGGAGAACCCACAACTTGCCAGAGCTGTGCCTTCCCCAGTGATGGTCTTGCTTAGTGGGCTCTGATGGTGTGCTTGCCATGTCATGCAGGGGAGGGTGGGAATCTGACTGGCCTCATTGATGGCCCTCGTGGGCCTTGACATTGGGAAAGGGTGGTTTTCCCAGGTAGGGGCAGCCCTGCCCAGTCTCAGCCTGCTTGGGGTCCTACTTAGGCACTGCCCTTGATGGCTCCGATAGGCTGTCTCCTCTGGGCCTTCTCACCCTACCCATCTGCCCTGAGCACAGCACCCCAGGAAGCTTGAGGCCCAGAGTGGGCAGAGAAGTATGAAGGCACAGCCAGAATAGAAACAAAGCAAAGCTGAGGCAGCCACACCCAAGCACACCCCAACCCCTAGCCCACACCAGCCCCTGCAGCTCCTTATCTGCCGTCTGCAGGCCTGTGGCAATCGCCTGCTCTGTGTGGTTGAGAAATGCGATGAGCAGATAGCCGCTGGGTGTCGGGGCGGTTGGACAGGTTTGGTACCTGCCTGTGGTGAGAGTCATTCCAGAGCCAGGGAGAAACCTGGCCAGAGTTCACTGTGCAATGTGCAGGCAGCTGCAGCCTCAGGCAACCGCAGCCTCTGTCTATTGCCCAGGCCCTGGATCCTGGGAAAGGGAGCTTTGGGGTCTAGGGCTGGGAGTATCAGGCTGGGTCGTCAGGCCTTTCCTGGACCTCGGTTTTCTCATCTGCTCCACATCAGAAGTGTACACTGTGTTAACAGAGCTTCCTGTGCTCCCAAGGACTCTCCTTAATGTGGTGTCCCCAAGAAGTGACTTATGGGATGGACTCCTAGGCTGTAGACTGCCATTGCAGTTCCTGACCACGAAGGTCAGCTCTGAGGTAGGGAATGTATGTCCTTCCTAACCAGAAATCGGATTCTGTTAGCTAGAATCTTCTGGAACAATAATGTACAGCAGAAGTGGGCCCTTTAGGGCAGAAAGGGCCCCTTAGGGCAGAGTCTATGTTCTTAGAAAATTGTGCACATCATGGCTTCCACAAGGGCCTCTTTATCCCTTTGCCCATAGCAACCTAACCTGTCTTGTCCTTGGAGTAGACTGAGGGTACAGTTTGTGGCCGACCCTGGCAGAGGGAAAAGTCACCGGGAAGGAGGTACAGAGTTCTGCCTGAGGTCTGGGATGCAGGGCTGAGGACACAGCTGTATACCTCTAGTGTCCCCGAGAACACAAGGAAGTGGCAGGGATTGAGTTCTGGGTGGAGGCAGTTCTTCTGGGGTGTGGCAGCCCAGGTTACAGGCCCTAATGGTTTTCCTACTTGACACTGGGTCTTCTGGAGTGAGAGGGCTGCCAGTGGGCATGTCACCAGCTGGGGAATGGCCAGTAGCAACTGTCTGCTCAGGTCACAGCATCCTCACCTGTAGAGTGGCTGTCCTGGCTGATGTGTGTGAGCTGGTCACCAGCCCTTGAAACAGTAGGTGGTTGGGGACCTGACGATACAGCTGCTGTCCTGGGCACAAGGCCTTCCTTAAGCTGAGATGGAGTGGATCTGGAGGAAGGCTTCTTGGGGGTAAATGGCACCGTGTAGGTTCAGACAAGGGGACAGATGGGAACAGTTTGTGGTTAGGCCCAGGGGTGGAAGAGAAGCAGTGGGAAGGTATAGCCCAGAGGCTGGGAAGTTCCCAGGGATCTGTGTAGGGTGCGACCTTGACTTTGTGGTATTGCAAAGCTGTGGGAGTGCTGTACACAGGGACAACAGGATTCAGTCTGGTGTCTCCAGACATTTGGGTGACTTGCTTCCCACACTGCTATTTGGATGCTGTTCCTTCAGATGTCAGCAGCCTGTGCAGGACTTTGCCCAAGACAGGCAGGGATTTTTGTAGTCTTGGGCCCTGCTGGGATTTCAGGCCTGAATTGTGTGTGTGTGTGTGTGTGTGTGTGTGCGCAGGTGTATGTTACATTTGTGCATATTTATACATGTGTTCATATGCATGTATATGTGACACCTCAGAGTTCACTTTTTTAATTGTCCTTGAGTGTTAGCATTCCTTCTGGACTCCGCCCCACAGTTACCTGGCAACAGCCAGGTAGCCCTGGCTTACTATAAAAGGTGCTGTTTGTCCCCTCTTCGATGCTCTCTTATTCTCTCTGACTCACTTCTCTCCCTGACTCCTTTCTCCCTCTCTTCCCCCCCACTCCTCCTCTCTCCATGTGTTCCTGACCCTCCCCTCTTCTCCTCTCCCCTCCCCTTCCCTCCTCCCTCCCTCCCTCTCTCTTTCTCTGTCTCCCTTCTCAACTTCCCTTCCTGTGCCCTAAATAAACTCTATTCTACACTTTGACTGATACCTTAGGGGGAAGGGATGCCTCAGCATGGGCCCACCGAGGCACCCCTTGCGCCTACCATATCATGATCTACAAACGTATCCTTGGCTCGTTTTTAATAAAACACAACAATAAGTAGCTAATTAATTGTTGCAGGTGTGAGAGCCTAAGTCTCCTCCCCCTCCTATATTGGCCTGCCCTTCTTCCTTCCTTCCTTCCCTCCCTCCCTCCTTACTTCCTCCCCTCCCCTCTTTTCTTTCTTCTTTCTTTGACAGGGCCTTATGTCGCCCAGTTGGATGTTATGCAGTACAGGATGGTTTTAAACTCCTGATCCTTGTGCCTCCGTCTCCCAAGTGTGGGATTGGAGGATGTACCACCATGCCTGGCTTTTCAGTCTTTATCCCCCAGCAGGTCCATGTAGTCTTGTGTCACTAAACCCTAGTGGGAAATAGAACCCACAAATTATCCACTTAACGGTTCTCCAGGCTCCTGGCCTCTCAAGGGATATTGACGGTGGCATTTTCTCTCCAGGCTGGCTACAGATGCTGGACTACAGAGACCCCACAAAGATGGCTCTCTACCTCCATTAGTAGGTCTGGAGTACTTTCACTTTACTCAATAAATAAAACAAACCCAGCATCACAGAGGTCTTGCATTTGAGATCAAGGCTGTATGATCCTGGAGACCAGAATGAAATGGCCTGTGTGCACCCTGGTCAGGGCAAGTGTGGGTGGATCAGTTCTTGGGCTACCCATCTCAGAAGGACTGGTCTGGTCCTGAAAGCTCATGCCCCTGTCCACCTTCCCGTGGGCTGGGCCCTTGCTCTTTACCATCCTTGTCTTGTGCAGCCATGGTAGGTGTGGTAAGGCATGATCACCATAGCTTCAATAGGAGTCATTGGGAGGTTCTGGTGCTGGGTGCTAGCCTTGGTATGGGCGTATTGTCCCAGGAGTCCCTGAGCCCCAATCTGAGCCTCTGCTTTCGAGTTGCCTTGCCTTGGGAGAGCCAGAGTCCCTCTGAGGGGTATTAGAGCTGTCTGCTGTTTTGGTGCTCTGGGTGCGGGTCTTAGGGCACTGGCACGAGCAGGTGACAGGATGCACACTGCTGCTTGTTGGGAGACTGGGCCATAGAGACAGGATGTGGCTTCCCTGTCTAGCCATCAGACCCAGCAACTCCTGTACCCCAGCCCTCCCAACCATTGGCTCGGGTTGCCAGAACTATACGGACCATGGAGCCCTAGGTTCTGATTCTGTCTCTTCAAGGCCTGCTCCATCTTTGAGTGCCAGCTCCCTTTTCTGAGAAGCTGGTGTTGGGAGAATAGTGGGCAGCCAGTGCTGGCCATGTGCTGCTCTTTATCTGGTGCCAGCACCATCGCTGTCCCTGCTATGGTCATGGCCGTACTCGGTTCAGGATGTTTTTGTGAAGGCAGACTTTGAGGCCCTTGATGTGAGCCTGCCATGGGGTACACTGTTCAGAGGTGTATCTAGGATCTGAAGCCAGAGGAAGGAGTCCTGGCTGGAACCACGAGGATGATACAGCTCACTCCAGGTCTGGACTCCTTGTGAGTGGGGCTGTCCTAAGCAGCTAAGACTCCGGAATTCCTAGTGGACAGGAGAGTGGCTATAGGCTGTAATCAGCCTGGGCCTGCAGGTTCTGGGCTGTGGAACAGGCAGAGCCCTTGAGGCTTGCCAGTAGGGTTAGGAAGCCTAATGAAGGCGGGAGTCCTGGTGGATCCCAGCCCCTGGATGGACCCCCGTTTTCCCTTGTAGCTTGGGTCTGGGAGTCACTGGGTAATCAGTCACAAGGGGCAGGGCCCTGTGATTGTCTGGCTGCCTCATCAGCCCTGCCTTGCCATCAGACTGGACCTTTCTTGTGCTGCCATTTGACTCACTGGTGGCTATATTGCTAATTACTAATTGGTTCTAGAACTTTCTCTGGGCCCCATTCTGGGTCTGAGACCCAGAAGGAAATTTACAGTTCCCCCAACCCCAATTATGGGGATGGAACACACATGGGACCTGGTGTACCCTAAGCAAATGACCTATCTCTGGGCCCACACTCTAAGCCCTTGGAGATATTTTATTACATTATTATTATATTATTATTGATATATTATTATATTATATTTATTATTCTTGTTTTGTTTTCTGAGACAGGGTCTCACTTTAGTCTGTATTGGCCTTGAACTCAAGGCCTTGTATACAAGGCCTTGTATTGGCCTTGGCAGGTAATCCTCCTGGCTCAACCTCTGGAATACTGGGATTACAAATGTGTACCGCCATGTTTGGATTGGATATTTTTTTATTAAAAAAAAATTAACTTTTATGCATCAAAGTTTTATGCTCATGGGGGCCAGAATGGGGCATCGGGTTCCCTGGGAATGGAGTTATATATGGCTGTGAGCTGCCATGGAGCTGCTGGGAATTGAACCTGGGTTGTCTGGAAGAGCAGCCAGTGCTCTTAACTGCTGAGTCATCTCTCTCTGGACCCTGGAGATGCCATTCTCCTTCTGCCTCCTATCCCCATCCCCTGCTGACTTGCTGGGTGCCCCATCCACCACCTCCTCACTTGTAAGGTCTGCTGAGGACCTGCCCATCCTCCACTGAGTTCACACCCTCTTTCTTAGGTGGCCTGACCAGCATCCTGACTAGCAGTGACAGGGCAGTAAGAGCAGTGGCAGGAGATACAGGTGACACAGGAGGCGGTGGGCACTTGCCCAAGTGTAGTTCTGGAGACCAGATGCTTCCAGTCTTGGGGATTTGTCAGGGCCTGTAACGTCCTCCTCTGTGTGGCTGTCGCCCATCATTTGTTGGTAATGAGCTTTTTTTACACTGTAATTTGTGTCTCCTAATTACTGAACAAGTGCCTAATGGTTCTGATTAAAATCAGAGGGATTCCTTATTTGGGAGCAGGATGTGGATTCTAAGGCTGCTTACTGCCTGCCCGAGTGACCAGGTAGAAGTTTCCAGAATAGTACCCTAGAGTGAGTGCTTTGGTTTTCTCTTCTTACTTGGTAAGGGTCCCTCCCTCCTGTCCCCAGTGTCCTGTCTGTAGGAGTGCTTTGTCCCCTTCAGAGCCTTGGCTCTCTGTTTTTCTGAACTCATCTTCTGGCTGAGCACTGCTGCCTGGCTCGGTCTGGGCTGCCTGCTGGTGTAGCAGAGCCTCTTTCTGTACACCCACCTCCCATTCCCACGTGCCATGGCTGGCTTCTAGCTGCTGTGAATGCAGGGCAGGTGTTTAGGCAGAGGTCTCATGTCTGAGCCTGTGGCAACCTCCCTCCTTACAAACGTTCCTCCAAAGCACTCTCTCCGAGGAGGCACCCTGGCTCCATCCCATGCTCTACGAATGTCACATGCAAGGCCTTGTGCAAGGCCTTGTCTCTAGAGCGAGAGCGAGAGCGGGAAGGGTCTGGAAAGCTGCTGTCTTCCTCCTTACTCTCCCAGGCCGGCTTAGGGGCAAGCTGTAGGCTCAACCTGGGGACTGGCGGTAGGGAGGTGAGCACTCTTTCCTTCCGCTGTTTGCACTGCCGGAGAGGGACCTTGCTGGGGCCACTGTGACCCTAGAAGTGGGTGTGACCTGAGTAATGCTCATAGGCCAGTGGGTGGCAAGAAAGGTCACTCTGTTCTCTCCCAGCCTGGTGGGTCACAGGGCTGCTTGGGGCTTCTGAGGGGTACTCCCTACTGAAGGAGCTACTCTCCTGTGAGGGAGAGGTGTCCATTTAGGTAATCCTCTTTCGCCTCTGCCTGGTTCTTCTCTGAGTACCAGCCGCCCTTGGCCTCACAGGACCCTGAGCTCCTCCTGTGAGCCAGTTAGTGACTGGGGTGTCTATCCAATACTGTCCTTCAGTGGGTCTCCCACTGGCACCTATGGTGGAAGTCTGGGATCATGGTGGTGGTAAGGATGACCATGTACCCTCATCCCTGTGCTGTGCTTGGGACAGTTTTGCTGTGACTGGTCCAGTTTCAGCAGCTGCCCACCCCCAGATCCCCAACCTTTGCTCTAAGCATCCAGGGATAGCATTTTCAGGTAGCACTGAGCAGAAGATCCCCTGCACAACCCTGAGGCTTGGAGTCCTGAAGACCACTTAGGTTGGTGAATGCCCTATGGACCTACTCATGAAAACCTGGGGATCCTCCTCTTATTTTTAAGGTTTTTAGATCCTCACCTATGACCATCAAACTGGCAAAGGGAAAAAGAAGGGAGAGGAGACTTGAAGGCATGGGGGCTAGGAGCTTACCTTACGCATCCATGTGGGTTTTTTGTTCTGTCCATTTTTCTAGATATTTCTATAGTGGTAGTGATGCTGGTCTTTCTTATACATATCTAGGGCAGTTAAAGTAGATCACTGTTCAGCCAAGTAGTCGAGGGCTCAGTGTTTTGACTCTAAGTATGGACTGTACAGAGGAAGGCTGAGAACATGGCTGGTGTGTGCTGATGAGTGGCAGGCACATGTACAGTGGGCTTTGTGGAACGTGGACGCTGGCACCTGAAAGGAGCTCTGTTGCTAGATGGGCTAGGTAACCTAGGAGACAGGCTCCGGGCAGGGCCTGGCTAGTGTCTTTGGTGAGGTAATGTCAGTAGCCCCTTCTACCTTGCTGCATGTAAGAGCAGTTGCTTGAAGCTCAGCATCAGTGCCTTTGCAGCTACAGAAACTGAGGCTCAGACTTGCCAGGCTGAGGCCTCACTGGGGCTCAGCTTTGTCTGCCTGGCCGTATTTCCTGCAGATTCTCTGGACCCTTCCTGTTGGAGGTTTGGAACAGACCTCGCCTTCTCACTCACACCCAGGGCAGGCCCACTGTATAATAACAGCTGTAGGCTGAAACAAACAGCATAGGCCTCCAGTCTTGGTGGTGGAGGAGGAGAGTCTTGCTGGCCAGGCTGGGGCTGGCCTCTACCCTGGCTGTGGCCTTGGCTTAGTGATCACTATATAGGAAGAGGATTCCACACGAGGATACTGAAGCTGGAGATGATTACTGTACACTGTCCAAAGTAGCCTGGTGAAGGAGCAGGCCTGCAGGAACAGGCTGAAGTGTGAACCCAAGAGGCAAGGCAGCCCACTGGGTGTTCTGTCAGGGGTCAGGGGTCAGAGGACATGACCCTCCATGCTTGTCTCGGAGGGTAGGTGTTAATCTGTCAACCACTCCCATCCCTCTCTTGGGGGTCAGGGTCAGCAGTTGATTAGCATCTCTGAGGCCAGCCCAGTGCCTCAGTGTGGACCTAGGGAGTCAGTTCCTGGAGACAGGCTTCTGGGCCCCTCCAGGCTTGTTTGCAGTGGACCCAAAGGTAGTGTCTGGACATAGCATTACTGAGGAGAAGAGGGGGAGGGGCACCTTTTCCATTGCTGCTGCTTGCTGTACCCCCAACCCCCAAGTCTGTCAGGCCTTGGCATGGGTTCAGAAATGGCATGTGATTGGTTCTTCCAAGCTTCCTCAGAAGGGTTCTTGTTGCTCCTGCTCCAACGCATCTGGAATGAGTTACATAGGGTGTTAGCTGTAGAGTGGTCCTGTCATGGCATGAGCAGACTCCCCCAATCCCCCCATCCTTGCTCAGCACCACTAGAAGCCACCCCCTGGGCTGTGCCTCCAGGTGAGCAGCTAGCAGGGCCAGCATGGCAGGGTACAGAGGAGTGGAGGAGAGGAAGCCCTGGGGCTCCTCTGGATGGGGCTGCAGAAGCAGGATGGCTTCCTGCTTCCAGAACTAGTCCTGTAAAGGTGGTATGAGGTAGGAAAGGCCTCACAGGATGCCCACAGAATCCTCTCCTTTTCTGTCTGCTGAGGTGGTTGAAAGGAACCTCCAGAGTCCCACATGGCAGACACTGGGAGATAAGAAGCTGTGCAAATAGTAATTCAGAGGCCACCAGCCAAGCAAGAGGTGCCCAAGACTTTTAGGTTTTTGGTTTTCCCAAAGCTGTTGGCAGCCCCTCAGGGGTCCTCTGGTACTCAAACCTGGCTCGGCTGGCTAACTGTTTGCTGACCTTGTAGATCCTGCTCACCAAGCCAGCTTCCAGAGCTCTAGGGTGTGCCTGTGGTGACTGCCTTGCTGGAGACAGCTGACAAGCACAGCCTCCTGTCTGGAGGAGTCTGCCTGCACAGCCAAGCCTGCTGGCTTGGGCTGCCTGCAAAGGGGCCCTGGGCTCTCCTTAGTTATCCACAGGATGAATATCCACAGGAGGGGACCCATTAGCCATACATTCTCTATAGTGCCCCCCTCCTGCTCCCTGTGAAGTGGTCTTGCAGTGAGGAAAGCTAGGTCTGTCTGTTCCCCTGTGAATGGTTCCTTGGTGGCTACCACCAGGTTCCTTAAGGAGTGCCAGCTATCTGGACCTGCAGTCCCCTTCCAGGACCACAGTGAAGGTGATGAGCTTGGAAAGCTTACTGCCTTGCTCTTTGTGAGAAACCAGGCATGTGTGTGTGTGTGTGTGTGTGTGTGTGTGTGCGCTCGCGCGCTTGCACAACATGCAATATGCATATGTTGAAAGTGTAACTATGTAACTATGTAACATGTAACTATGTGTGCATGTTGGTCTCTCTGCTTGTGGGGATCCCTAGGGTGCCTGAACAAGGCCCAGGACATGGAGGAAGAACCTGATTGCATGATTTTTTGGGATACAGCAGGGTGTGGTCTCCATGGAAAGAGGTTCTGGAGGAACACAGAGGGGTATGTAGGGTGGCGGCCACAATCTTCAGGGGTAGCTTATGCTTTGATGTTTACCTGAGATGAGTCCTACTCCACCTCTGACTGGCTGTGTGACTTGGGGCCATGTTGGGTGAGGAGAGCACCATGAGGTTGGGACAGACTCTGTACCTACAGAAAACTCTTGTCTTCATGCAGCTAGGAGAAAATTGGCAGTTCTTTACTCTCTGGGTCCCAGCCAGGTCTTTTCTGATCAAACTCCTTTTCTGATCCTCATGTCCCCAGATCTCTTACATGCTGGTCCCTCACTCTCTTTCTTTCTCTCCTGGTGGCACTTCACTTACATAGGGCAAGATATGAGGCCTCCCAGATCTCCCCCATGACTCTAGACCCACGTGTGATGGGGGGACCGGTCATGTCCTTGTGTGAGATTCTGTATCTCTTGGTATTTATAGCCTGGCTGTGCAAAGGCCCTCAGGGAGCTGATAGGAGTTGATTAGCTCCTTACCTCCCAAGAATTATCTTTGTGTTTGTTGGATGCTGGAATGGGGGTTACCTGGACAGAAAAGTGCTTGCATGTAGAACCTGTTGTGGTACAGGACCCGGGCCAAGCAGAGACTGTAGCATGCTGTCACTGGACCATAGACATAGCACCGTTTAGGCCTCAGAGACTGGGTGGGTGGCAATGTGGACACAGTGGCTCTGGGTGCCCCATTACAGAGTGCTGTTGCCACCTGGGTTGGGGATTTGGCAATAGAAGAGACACCACCTCTAACTCAGGCTATCGGAACGTGGCTAGGCTGGAAACCTGTCAGATTTTCAGGCTGTGATGTCAGTTCTTGAGTTGAATATGGACCATGGGTGAGGTTGGCTACCACAGGGTGTCAGTTGTTGTTGGGGTCCTGCCCCTATTCTTGGGGCCTCAAAACTGAAGAATTCTCTCTAGCAGGAGACTTGGGTGCAGTGCTAGTCATCTAGCTCCCAACCCGTTAAAAGTCTTCCCTCCTTCTGGGTGTCAGGCTCAGCTCCTCTCAGGTTTGTATCCTGGGGAAAGTTCGTCCAACTCACTGGGCCTCAGTTTCCCTTGTTGTCTGATGGGGTAGTAGTGTGGACTGAAGTGGTGACCTTGAGTGGCTCCTGCTGTCTTCAGGGTTCTGTGACTATGTTTAAAATTCAGCTAAGGCCTCCAGGCTGCCCAGAGTCACTGCACGTATAGGGAAAGACCTCTCTGGCTTTGGTACTGGGTACTCTGGGTGTTCAAGATGGGGGCCACGAGGGTTCTTTCTAGATTGTGATCTTCTGAAGCCTCACCCTTGGCAGATTGCAGGATCTCGTTCCTATTTCTGGACAGGGCATCTGAGGTATAGTGTAAGACAGAGAGCCTGGGGCCTGTAGCTGGGTGCTGGGAGAGGGGGCTTTGCTCCTAGGGGATGCCCTCTCATGTCTCTGCCTACCCCTTTGTTGGGCAGTCATGGAGAGCATAGTCTTCCCTGTGTGTTGGGCAGGCAAACAGGCCGAGATGGCCACCGTCCTTCCTGGGTGCTGTGCATGTTGAAACCCATCTCTGACGTGGCCAAGATGTTGAAATAGGTTCTTGTGAATTTCCCAATATCCTGCCAGCCTGTCACAGGACTGGTTGTCAGGCGCCTGGTGCCAGGCCTGGCCTGTGTCTCCCCCATGGGGTGCCCAGGCCTCATTTTCCTCCTGAGAGGAGATCCCCCGCCCCTACTGTCTGCTTCGGACACCAGTGATATCAGGGCTAGGTGACAATACTCCAGACTCAAGAAATCATACTAACGGCTCAGTTTTACAGAGGGGGAAACTGAGGAAAAGCAGAGCAGTGGGATTTGATGTCAGGCCTTGAGCCTGTGCCCAGACAGAACAGCCCGTGTGAGTGGATAGCAGAATGAGGCAGGGTGCCTTAGTAGCATGGTGCTCACGGGTGCTGGTTGGAGAGGTAAGGGCAAACCGACAAGAGACTCAGCACAGTGTGTGCCCACCTGAGGGAAGCCTGGACTGACCATGTGGACCCCCTTCTGTGTCAATGGATGCTGGAGGTTGTGGGATGTAGGAGCCTGTGGCAGTACCCAGTGTTGTCCCTCTGTCCCTGAGGCCAGGGCCAATCAGGGTAAAAAACTCATTGATCATCATTGTGTTCCAGGGCCTTGACCTGGAAAGTTTTCCCACCTCACAGGAGGTTCCTGTGCTATGTTTAGAGAGAAGATAGCTCAGGGAGGCCCTATGGCTATCCTGGTGTACACACAACCCTGTGACCAGATGACCAGATGTCCAGGGGCTGGGGCATGAAGATCTAGTCATTAATTTGGGGATGGCTCACACACCCTTGGGGCATATACTTGCTCTGCCCTGGTGGTCTCAATGGTCCCAGGCTTATGGCTTTTATTTGATCTGGCCAGGGTTGAGCACTGACTGTACTCTGGCTCTGTGAGTGAAGGGGTGGGGTACAGGAAGGCTTGAGACCATCCTCCCAGCTGGCATAGTGTGACCCAGTGACGCCATCCGGTGTGTATATATGTGTAACCTTGGTTCTAGGAATCTCATGGTTGAACCTTCCCAAGCTGTGGTGCCTGCCCTGTGCTCATCAGTAGGGAGGGGCCCTGCAGATGAGGAAGCAGATGCTCTGAGAGGCAAGGGGCCTGAGCATAGCAGCTATATCACCAAGGCTACGGTAGAGGGAAGTCTGAAGCTTGCTTTCTGGAACATGGAATTTTTGATGCTGAAGACTGGGCAGGAGGAAACATGTGGTTCAGTTTGCAGACATGACAGCTGGGCAGAGCAGTGAGCACAGAGGTCTCCTCAGTTACAGGCTTACATACCTATTGTGTGTACTGAGATATGAGCCGTGTTCTATGGTATGTCAGCTCTGCACACCTCCTCGTGTCCTGTAGCCGTGAATACCAGGCTTTTCTGGCCACCCTTCTAGTGAGATTATGACAGTCCAGAGAGGTGACATCACTTTCTGGCCTTGGACTGAGGCCTTGTGTGTCCTGTTGCTGGGACCCCTAACATCTGTCTGCTGGCCCTGGGACTGTGCTGGGGTGGCTTTTCATAGTGACATGCATGCAGGTTTGTCCTGCCTGCCCTGCCAGCTGTGCTTGGGAGTGTGGAAGCCTGCTGTGCTGTAGCTGGAGGGAGATGAGCCATGCTTCTGTCAGGAAGCCCTCTCTGATGTCTGCTTCCAGCCACCACCCTGCTAGATAGGTTGGGGCTCTAGACAAGGTTGTCTTTCTAACTGGATGGAAGTCATTGACAGGGCCAGTCTTGCCATTCTGTTTCTTCCTGGCATGGGCAGTTGGGGATGAAGATGTCCTATTACAAAGTCCTCTCTGGTGTCCATCTGTGTATGGGGCACACATTCCTGAGGATCAGAGAGTTGAGTCAGATGCCCACAGCTCTAGTTAGCTGTGCATGTCCCAGTCAGAACTTGAGCCCAGGCTTGCTGATGGTGGGTGCCTTTACAGAAGTGGGCTACCAGTTGGTACTCAGCGCTTGTGTGCTAGATTCAGCAAAGCCAGCTTTGCAGCAGCCACAAGTCCACTTCCCCCGTGTGGCTCCAGGCTGTCTGCAAGAGAATGACTCTGGCCCCCAACAGGCCAGAGAGCAAGCGACTGGCAGACTACCCTCCTGTGGGTGGGCAGGCCCTAGGGGTTCTGTCCTCCTAAGCACGAGCTGAGGAAAGTCTTGTGGTCCAGTGGTGGAGTGTGCTTCGCTTCCTTTGGCCTCACACATTCAGCCTTAGGAGCAGGTCCAGAGGGGATGGCGCCAGAGGAGCAGCTGCCTCTGAAGCTCTGCAAATGGGGGCATAGGAGAGAGACATTACAGTCAGGCCACTTCCTTAGCCTGCAGTTCTTTGCAGAAGAGGAAATAAGTCCCAGAGGGTTTGTTTGGTCAGCCTGTGTCAGGTCACACAGTCTTACAGTCTGGGCCTTAGTTGGAACTTTAGAGTCGGCTTGCCTGGTTCCTAAGCTTCTGATGGGTCTGCAGCTGGTGCTGACCAATGTGCCTGGCTCCGTGATCCCATCCTTCAGCAAACATCTGTTTGTCAGATTCTCTGGGCCAGGCCTGGTGACCTGACCAGAGCTGTGAGTGAACTGACTGACCACTGCTCCTCCAGCGAATGCTTTGGAGGGTGGGGGAGGGAAGGGGCACCGCAGGGGGCACTGTGTTGTTAGAGGAAAGCCATCCAGGGCATCTCAGCCTGAGGAACAGCGTGTTCAAGGCCAGAGGAGTTTCAGTGGTACTAGAATGACCCTGGGCTGTGTGCGTGTGCATGTGCATGTGTGTATATACAGAGGTGGATTTGTCCTCCTGTGTGGTGGTTACTGTTGACTGGCCCCTGGGGAGACCTTGCTCCAGACCCACAGTGGGAGATCATGAACCTTGAAGAGGGCACTATGTGCTGAGCTCTTTCTTAGAGCTTGGTTGACACCCCCAACACCCCCCCCCCAACACACACACACACTCACACGCACACGCACACGCACACGCACACGGTGGACCAAGAAGGCTGGCTCTAGGCAGATCTTGGCCCAGAGGACGGTTAGTATATCCCAGGGTCATCTCAATGGTGGGCCTAACTTAGAGCTAGGGTTGAACCAGACTGGGGGCAGGTAGTGCTTGGATGCCCAGGGTGGGCCCTGAGGGTGGGATGCCATCCTGGACCTGTGGAGCCAGGAAGCTTCAGAGTGGTTAAGGACCGCCAGGGTCCCTGTGGTTGTATGTGTCAGATGTCTGTGTTCAGCAAAATAAAACAAGCTCCAGCCACCCTGAGACTGTCATAGAAGCCAGCAGGGAAAACAGACCTGCCATGTGCCTTCTTCCCCCAGCCCCAGGGCAGAGCTGCTTGGTGGCTTTGGCTCTGCCTGTAGACAGTGGCTTGCCTGGTATGTTCAAGCCTAGAACACTAGAGGAACTCAGTGTGGCTTCTAGCAGTGCGGGGAGCTTCAGTGAGAAGCAGCCCCTACCAGTATTGGGTGCAGAGTAAGAAGGGCCCAGGCCTCAAATGGGTGCCCTCTGATTTGGGGGGTCCTGTACCTACCTAGCTACCTACCCAGTGGCCCTGCCTTGTGTGGGCTTCCAGAAGCTCTGGATCCCTAAGAGGCCAGTGTGTTTTGTACCCTCTTCATCCAACCCCTGTGGGCAGGGCCTGCCAGTGTCCCTGGCTTAGCTCTGCTGTGTGCCTGCTGTCCAGAGGTGGATATACTTCCTCTGCCTGGGCCCCCTCCACAGCTGCCTGTCCCTCCTTTTGTCTTTCTTTCACCCCTGACAGTATCTCTCCCTCCTCCCTCCCTCCTTCCTTCAGCTCCCTCCCTCCCTTCCTCCCTGCCTCTCTCCTTCTCACCCCTTCTGATCCCCTTGCCTTTTGTGCTCAGGTGGCCTTGGACTCCTGACCAGCTAGCCTCTGGCCAGCAGAATGGCCTTGGGCAGGTTGCTCTTTACTTCTGAGTCTCATCATCCTTCCTGCAAAAAGAAGTCAGGCTCGCTGGAGGTTTGAGAGAGCCGAGGAGGTCCCAGTTGTCAGCTGTGCATGGAACATACTGGATAATCAGGGAGTGTGGGCAACAGTCTTTTCTGGTTACTATCTACTGGTAGAAGGTGGGTGTTGGGCATGTCCACCTGTGGATACCAGGAGTTGGGGTTTTTTCCTGGCTCCTTGTAGCTGAGTCTAGTGAGTAGTCTCTGGGGAAAAACAAAACAAAACAAAACAAAAAAACTAGTCTGGTGTGGCCCAGGTGAACACAGGGTCTGGGGAAGGAAGCATCATTTACTTCGCTGGGCAGCTGGCCAAGTGGGCAGGCCAGGAGGAGGGCTGGGCAGTGTGTCACCCAGCCTTCCTTTGTCCTGGCCCCATGCCCTCTGTGCAGGCATGCTCTCTGCTGTTATGATTGACTCCTACCTAGATTGGCATCAAAGCTGCCACGGGGTGCAGAGACTCCAGATGGTTGCTCGGCCTCTGGAAGGAGGCTCAGATGTTGGGACCTTCAGGGGGACCGAGCTCCAGCTTCCTTGCTTCAGAGATAGGTAACCAGGGTGAGCCTTGACTTCGTTAGTCCTTGCCTTCTGCTTCAGTACTGAGGGCAACTGTGTTGAACCGGCTAAGCTGGATGCCTTCCCCACATCTCACCACACTATCCCTCAGGTGGAGGGTGACAATAGTCCTGTCATCTCTCCTGATACGTGGTATTTATCAGAGTAGGCGGTACTAGGGCAGCATGTGTCTGGTGCAGGGTTGGAGCAAGAGGTGGAACCTGAGGGGTGTCCTGGGTGAAGAGAGTTGGATGGGCTGCGAGGTCTTGAGCAGGCCCGGGGCTGATTGGTGCTCAGAAGGAGCCTGGTGGGCAGAACCACCTGGTCCCTGAGGGGCGCACACACCTTTCCCACACAGGTGAAGTTTTCATCAGCGAGGCTGCCAGAGGCGCCTCTAAGTCCTCCGCCAACCCCCCCCCCCCGCAGCCCCTTCCCCACAATGACCTTAGGATCCTTCCTTGCAGTGGGTTTTTAGTCCCCTTGTGACTGGAAGGGAAGCTGCTGACATTCAAGATGTAACTTCATTCTTTTTTGTTTCTTGTATGAATGTGCCCAGTTACTGGTCCTTGCCGAGGTTGGCAATGGGCCCTCAGGACCAATGCCATGATGACTGCTCTCTGAATACATGTTTCTGGGTTATGGTTGCTGCAATGTGTTTGCTGCTACCAGTGTTCCCTGGAGGTGACAGGTCACACCCCTTGGACAGGATGTTCCTGGGCCCATTGATGAAGTCCTATACAGTGGGTGCCACCAATTCTAGAGCTAGGACCAGGGTCTTAGCTACTGAAAGCTGAACAGCAAGCCTTTGTGACCTGGGCAACACACTGTTGGATTTTTAGAGATTGAGGGGAATCCAGAAACTCTATCCATGTCTGACTCTCTACCTTTACCCTCTATGTTGCCATTGGTTGGACCGTCCGTCCTTACACTCAGGAGCCTGTCCTGCCCTCCCAGACGGAGCAAGGCAGAGGCTGTCAGTGAAGTGTCAGAGTGTTTCACAGATGTGCTAAACTTTGTCAGATTCTCCAGCGGAGAACTTTCCTGTACGGGAGAAGGGTCTGGTGCTGGTTTGAGTTGAGCTGGAGGTGGCACTGGCTGCCCAGGTAAGCTGAAGCCCTGGTGTGCAGCTTGGCATTGGTGCAGGCTAGGCCTGTGTAAGCTGCTACCCTCCGGAGAGGTGGCTGCACGGGCCAGGGCGGGGCTGAGGCCAGGGAGCAGGCTTTCAATGACTTTGATGGGATTAGAAGCAAGCCCAGCAGGAAGCCTGGTTCACGGCCAGGCCAGGGAGGAGAGCTTGTGAGGCCCAGAGCTCCTGGGGTGTCTGGCCATCCCAGGGAGCACTGAGGACTTGTCATCTCAGGGTGAGTGGCACATCCTTTCCCAGGAGACCAGCATCTGGATGTCCAGACAGCTGTGGTGTGCTATGTGTAGGGCCCTGCTCCAGGATTCTCCACCCACACTTCCTGTGTTCAGAAGTGGAACAGGGAGAAGTGGCCTGGGCTTGTGGCCCCGTGGGTTTTAGGGACATGAATGCTTGCTAGTTTATTAAGAGCTAAACTCCAGTGTGCCCAGAGCACAGGCCTTGGCCCCCCATTTCCAAGGAGCGGGTTCACTGTCTCTGTGGATCAGTCTTGTAACAAGAACCATGGGAACAGCCCTTAATGTTCTAGTTGGTCTTCAGATGGTAGTAGGCCACCAAGTCCAGTAGATCGCTGGGCACAAGAGGGAGTGTTGACTCTGTGCAACATTTGACAAGCTACGTGTCCACAAGCCACAGGCTCCAAGATGCTTCTTACATTCTGCCTCCAGAGCCCTCCCAGCCTGGCTGTGGCCTTCTGCCCAGAGGGATCCTGGCTGTGACTTTATTTTGTTTCCTCAAGTCGGATTGTCCTGCTCTGCCCACGTCCTGGCCAGAGAGAGGCCTTGCTTTGTGTCCAGGTGAGGACAGAGTCTCTTGTTTGTCCTCATTTGTCTTTTCTGCATCTGTCCACTGGTTAGCAGATGCAACTGCCTGCTGGCTTAGTTCTGTGGCTTCCATCCAGATTCCTCAGCCCAGCCCGAGGGCCCTTCCACCTTGGCCACACCTCTGCACAGCAGGACTGATGTCATGTTGTCCCCTGTTGGGCCTGCTTGTCTTTGCTTGGTTGTGTCCCATCTGACTCCCTTTGATTTCTCCTTCAGATCCTACCCTACGCTCATTCATAGGCATTGGATGACAGGAGCTTGCACATCTCAGGAGTCTGTCCCATATCCTGGAGAGTCTCAGAGTTGCAGAAACCTGAGCCCACCCGCTTAATTGTACTTAGGGCTCTGGGCAAAAGTACAGCCACCTTAGCATGGTATTGGAGGATAAATGGGGCTGTGAGCCATGATCAGCGTCAGAGGAAGCAGGCTGCTCAGTGGGTGCTCAGGCCAGGACTAAGGTACTTTGGGTGAGAGGGTGTGTTTCACTCTGCTGTCTGTGGGGTCTGTGTCTGGGCCCTGGTTGGGAGCAGCCCCCACAGTATAGTGAGTTGGTCTGAGCCAGTGTCTGGTTCTGGGTTACAGATGCTATTTGTACAGCCCCTGGCAGTTCCAGGGCTCACTGTCCCTAGCCTCCCTTATTCCTGGGAGACATGACATCTTGGTTTCTCAATGGAAGGACACCAGGCCCTGGTGTCAAAAGTGGAACTCTTGCTGGGCCCTCCCTCCCCATGGCTTATGCTAGACTGCAGGCCAGCCTTGCCCTAGTGTGAGGAGAATCACTATGAGCTTCCTCAAGCTCAAAGCTTGCAGGACTCTCACAGGGGAAGGGCTGAAATCCCCTTGATCTAGGTTGGAGGTTTCTCTAGGCTCACAGTCATGCAGAGCAGACTCCATCTGACCTCAGGGCCATGTCCTCTGGGGACAAGAAGGTCTGCGGCTCTCATAGGCTGTTCAGCTTCAGAGTCAGGACTACAGCTCTGTTGGTCTGTCCATGGGTGTGTCGTGTCGTGTTGTGTGTAGTCTGTGTTGTGTTGTCTCCCTTACCCCCAGCCTACCTGATCATGACCTTCAGGAATCCTTTTCTGAAGCCCCTCTCTGTCTGTGTGACTGGATGGCCTGGTGGAGTTGAGGACACTTTGGTTCCTATCTCCTATCTTGCCTCTCAGTGGACCAAGCTTGGCTTTGGCACTGCTGCTGCCTACCGGCAGCAAGCCTGGGCAGGTGAGTGTTCCATGGATACCTGCCGTGTGGGCCGGAGGTGGTGTGCTGGCCCTGTGAGTCACTTGGGTCCCGGAGTGGGGGTGGCAGGGTTGGCTGCAGCTGAGAGGCTCAGGCTGACAGGCCGTGGCTTGCCTGTAGCTACTTGATGGAGCCAGGTAGGGGCCTGCTTGAGATGTGGTTGGACAGGGCTGTGTGGTCACAGGAAGTAAGGAGCCTCCTTTGGGGCAGTGTTCGAGAGGCCAGACCTTAGTGGCCACTGATGACTGGGCCCAGTTTGCCAAATGGTCTTCAATCTTGAAGCTAGCTGGGTCTTCCAAGATAGCCTTTCGTCTCTGTGTTAAGGATCTGTCAGTATGTCAGGTGGAAGAAGAGGGACAGTGACCACATCATCGTGGCTAAATTTAGCCTACAGGAGCTGTCTGTCTCCTATCCCTTCTGTTTCTCTGCCCACTTGTGCTCAGCCTGGCTGCCTGTGGTGGGACGGAAGTTGAAGTCTGGGTAGGGGAGTGTGCCCTGACTGGGCACAGGGGAGTGAAGCCTGGGGAGGGAATGGGTTCGTTGGACTGACAGGAGGAGGATGAGAGGCAAGGGTGAGATCAAGTTGGGCCCCATGCTTCCCTAGAACAGTGGGTCTGCTTGAGGGGTAAGAGTTGGGACTTTAAGTCACACGTTTACCCCCTCGTGAGGGATGTGCTATGCTAATCAACATGTAGCGGCCTACCTGGGTGGCAATGGATGCTCATTTCAGCCATTTAATTCTCTTGGTGTGAACACCGCCATGGCGGACCCAGAGCCACCTATGTGATGTTATGTCACCGTGTTAGAAAGGACTGTAGAAGAACTGGTCCTGATGTTCTACCTCCTCAGAGTGGCTGTTGTGCTCACAGGTCTGCTCAGTGTCAGAGGACCTGGGCTGGGCCCAGGCAGCACCTGACAGATAAGACCCCAATGAAGAGGCCCGGTAGGGCTGGGCTCCCTGGCTATGTCATGGGTGTAGGCACTGGTTAGATCTTAGGCCATGTATGATCTACACAGACATGGCTGTGTTCATCGTAGAGGTGAGAACACATCTTAGCAGCTATTCCTCTAAGAGACTTCTCTAGCACTTGCCACGCTCAGGTGGGCCGTGTTGAGGCCTGTGCCTCACAAGAGGACCCTCAGTGAGTGAACAGTGGCCTGTGACTGGTCATCTGGACTCGCTCTGTATGGTCTCTGCATTCTCAATGAGTTCTGTCAGTGCAGAGGACAATGGATGGGGCTGTGTGGAGTGGAGTGTGATTGAGATGTGTTCATAGCTTAGCATGAGACTGGAAGCAAGTCTGCTAGCTTTGAGCAGTGACCCTGCAGTTCTGGATTCCACCTCCTATGGGGCCAAGGTTGAGCCCTGGACAGGTAGAAAGGGTGACAGTGCTGCTAAGATGGCAAGAGTCAGCTTTCTGGAGTTTGGTGGGCACAGATGGCCACTAGATGATCCTGTGAAGGGCCTACCACCTCATCCCTACCCTTGCCTGGGGTACAGGCCTTGTTTACATATCAGACCCAAGGCAGGTGGATTCAGGGGTCATAACTGTCCACCAGGCAAAGCCATGGTGGCATGGCTAACCAGACAGGCTGGCTATGGTAGTCCCTCCAGTCAGGACTGCCTGGGCTATTGGCTGTAGGCTGATGTGGGTATAATTCTGTCTGAACCAAACTTTTAGCGTCCAGAGCCTCCAAAGCAGGATAGAAGCAGTGGTCCTGGCTAGCATGGGCAGTAGCCTGTGATCTGTCTGTCTGGTGTTGTGTCATTATGAAAACAACACAAAACCCAAGCCAAAAAAAGGCACAAAAATATGGTGTGTTTTCTCTGACTTAGAGCCAGGGTCTCAGGAACCCTCTATTTCAAAGTACAAACCCTGGGGCTGTCTCTCATGGTCTCCCACCGCATCCTGAGTTGGTGTGTATGGGGCTCCTGATGTAGGTAGCTGGGTCTGGGAACAGAGGAAAGGGATATCTTAGTGATCGGTCGGGGGGGTGGTGGTGCGGGTGGGGGTTGTTGGGGGATGGGCAAGGGCAGCCTGCTGCTGGCTCTCAGAGCAGGAAGAAGAGAACCCTCTTGCATCCCCGCTGTCCCAGGTAGCTATAACCCGTGGGGTTCTCACATGCTTGGGCCTGGCCAGTTCTCACCTTCTGTCCCTGCCAGCCCCTCCTCCAGCTCCAGATCCCATCAGAAGAGTTTTCAGGTGGGAGTGTGTACCTCAGTGTGCCAGGAATGACTTCTGGCACCCCTCCAGCCTTGATGACCTCTTGGTAGTCTCCTTGTTCCCAGGGCTGCTGTGGTGGGGACAGTGTATGTGCCAGTAGCAAGTGCTTGCTACTCAGAGCTGCCCCTGACAGCTGGACTGTTCTGCAGGCCCCATCGCTTGAGCAGGACAAGCCCAGTGTGACAGAGCGTGTTGAGTTTTACACTTGTTTGAAGGGTCGGGCAGAAGACTGTGTGCTGTGTCCTCGTGCTCAGCCCCCATCACTAGGCCTGGGTTTGGCCCTTGACTGGAAGGCCACAGAAGGAGCCTTGTATCCTGAAGAATGAACCCTTGTGTAGATAGAAGGTAGTTGGGGGTACAAAAGCCTCTTCCTGCCATGTTCCTGAAGCACCGTCATGGCACTTCCATAGACACAGCTGTTCAGGCCTGGGCTTCCCAGCTGCTGGCCATGTTGCTTTCTCATGCCAGTTCTTAGCACTGACATTTCCAGGCCTCCAGGCCTAGCCTTGCTTCTGCTCTGTAGGACTTTCCTAGGACTTGACTACCTGGCTTGCTGTTGAGTGTGCCACTTGCTGTGTGAGGGTATAGACAGGGAGCAGGTTTCCCCAGGGCCCAGGCCAGGAGGATAGGCACATTGTCAGATCATGAAGCATACTTGAGTGCCAGTTGGCACTGGGTTCTGTTGTCCCACCAGCATGCAGATGGGGAGCAGGCCCAGCTAGGTAACCTGATCTGCTTCTAGTGAGGTATCTGGCTGGACGTGGTGGTAGATTTGAACTCGGGTCAGTGCATCTGGGCCCTGGTCAGGTGGGGGTCTGTTTGCACCAAGTACTCTCTGTTTAAGTTTGAGGAAACGAGGCTGGTTCCCAGTCTTCTTCCAAGAAGCCCTTGGTTTCGGCCATTGGGAGCTGCCTGTGGTCACAGGTGTCTGGCTGAGGGTGGAGGGCCGGGCGGGTCCTGGGAAAGGGGAACTGGGCTACAGGGCCAGTGCCAACAACACTTGTTCCTGAGAGCCTAGCTGCTTCCCGAGGCTCGCTGCCTTTCCCTCCTAGGCTCCTGCTCACTGATCAAGCTGCATCGCCTGAGGCTGTGGGACCCCGAGCCAGCAGGCCTGGGATTGATGGGGCCCCCACCATGGTGGGACTTTTCGCCTGCCCTCACCCTGAGGCTGCGGCTTCTTGCCTCTCTCTCAGGAGGGGGCCTGGCCTGGCAGGCAGGGGACCACAGGTGGCCGGCAGGTGAGGGTAGGGTTTGGTGTGGTATAGGGGTTCTTGCTGCAGGGTGTAGGGGTTTTGGGGAGGGAGAGGGCCTGGAGACCACAGGGGAAGAGAGTCTGGGTTCATGAGTCTGGATACAGACCTTTTTATGGCTGTCTGCAGTCTGTCGTGGCTGGGCCAATCCAGGCTTCACAGCTCAGCCTGCAGTGAACAAACTGAGGCCTGCCCCAAGAGTGCCTACCTGGGTATCAGGGCCAGGAAGGTTTTAGGAAAAAGGTCCAGGTTTTAGGCTGTTGCTAAGTCAGGGGATTGCTTTTATCTTGGGGCTTTAGGCGTGACCTCTCTCTCCTGGGTCTGGCTTATTCTCATTCTTACAGGTGCAGAAACTGAGGACAGGTGAACCGTGGGGTTTGTCTAGCTGGAGGGATGTGAGGACTGGGCTTGGCGTTTATATACCCTTGAGGGGGCTCTGGAGCTCTGTCCTGCCTGATGCTGTGAGACATGGCTAGCCTGGCTACCTGTGGCCACTTGAGGTGGCAGAAATGGGAGCTTTTGGTGCTCTGAGAGGCAGAGGGGCTGCCCTAAGTCTCCACAGCTACTGTCTTGGTGGCGGGTTGACGGGCTTTGGCTCTTTCTTCTTTCTAGTAGCTATGGCATCCTTTGTATAGTGTGCCCTGGGCCATACACATGTCTTTATAGCTATCCCGAGGATGCATTCTACTGCCCACATTTGAGGGGAAACTGAGGCTCAGAGAGGGGAAGTCACCTTTCCAAAGCCACTGGGAGGCTCAGATGTGGTTCCCAGCATTCACACTGTTGTCTTTCTGGGCCTTTGCAGAGTCTCCTTTGTGGTTTGTAATGTGGAGTTGAGACAGCTCAGCAACATGCTGTGGGCTACATGCAGAGATGAGCCCAGAGCCCTGGGATTCCTCTGACAACTGCCCTGGCCTGCTGGACATTGAGTTTTAGTCTTTTTCCCACTTCCTGCTGCCTTTCTTTTTTAAAGATTTCTTTGAATTTTATGTGTATGGGTGTTTTTGCCTGAAAGCATATAACTATACCCTGTGCATGCCCAGTGCCTGCAGGGGCCAGAAGATGCCAGTTCCTCTGGAGCTGGATTTGTAGATGGTTATGTCACAGTGTGGGTGCTGGGAACCAAACCTGGGTTACTATGTGCATGCAGGTACCCTGGGAGGCTGGAAGAAGGCATCGGATCCCCTGAAGCTAAAGTTATAGACACGTGTGAGCCACCTCTGATGTGAGGGCTGGGAACCGAACCCTGGACCTCTGTAGCTCAGTAAGCACACTAACTGCTGAGCTGTCTCAGTCCTTGTGTGTCTTTCTGGCTTGTTCTTACCTCTCCTCAGTTGTTTGTTTTTTAGGAAGGAGACCGATGTGGCACATTAACATCATGTACACAGGGAAGTCAATAGGCTCTGAGCCCAGGTATCTTAATTAGGCCTAGTGTGTGCAGTCACGCAGAGTCTGGCATTTCTGACTCATTTATGCTGTTCTCGTGCTTCTGGGTAGGTGAGACGGTCCAGCTTCTCACCTCTGACATAGTAAGAGTATACCCTATTGTCCTTTGTCACATTCACCAGATGATGCTGAGGGCTTCCTAGGGGTGGGTGGGCTGTGATCTTCTCAGACAGAGTGGAGCTCTGGATCATGTAGGCTTGGGGGATGAACGTGCTTGAAGCCTTGGAAGGCAGTTTCCAGGACCCTTGTTCTTCCCACCAGGTGCCAAAGTAGAATTCCCTTCTCTGCCCAAAGTAGGACCTGGTGGTGCCTCCTGCCTGGCCTTCTGGCTCCTGGGCTGTGGCTGTGACCTCCCTTCCCATCTCACAAACTAGGCTTTCCGTATTGAGTTTAGCCCCCCAGAGACAGTTGCTCATCCATTTGTCTTGGCATGGTGCCATCCTTGAGTGTGTCATGCCAGTACCCTGGCTGGCTCTATTGAGGATGGTCCAGCCTGTTCCCCCCCTTCCCTCTGAGTGCTCTGATTGCATGGTATCCATGCTTCACGGTGGAAATGCCATTTCTTACTGGTACCCCTCCCCTGACACTGGCTCTGGCCTCAGTCGCTGTAAGGATTGTTTGGGGAACATACCAGGAAGAAGGTTAGGCAGGGCCATCAGACAAGATGAGGCAGCTCAGGCCCCCTTTCTCAGAGGGGCCAAGGCTTTGGTGTTAGGGGTTTGTGAAGCATCATGGGTGGCTCTGGTGGCAGCAGAGTAGACCATCACCTCCTGCCTAGTAACCAGCAGAGGGGATGGCAGTGGAGAAGGTCTGTTTAGCCTGGCTAGGGCTGGATCTGCCTCTCACCTGCATAAAGGGATAGAAAGCTAATCTAAGTGCCATCTGGATGGAGGTTTTGGTCCCCAGAGTCTGCTGAGAGGCTGTCCTGCGCTTGTCATTTATTCTGTCCCCTGTCCCTGAGGTCCTCTATGCTGGTGGCTGACTGCACACCCCTCAGGTTCGAGGGCATGAGCTGCAGCCTGTCCCCTGTCCATGCCATGCTGCTGCAGCCCTGACTTGCAATGGCAAGGTTGGAGTGGGAGGCTGTGAAGGTGATGACCAGGTGGGACATCCTGTCCCCTACTTGCTGTTGTCACCTAGGCAGTAGTCTCTCCCACTTGCTGAGGGATGAGGAGGAGGTATAGAGAGTCTGACCACACAGTCTGTGTGCAGAGATCCACTGGGGTGACATTTTTTGATGGGGGTTCAGCCTTATGGGCATCATAGGCCCTGGCCAAGCCAGACATGGGCTTCTCAGAGGCTAGGGAGGTTTCTGGGGCCCCAGGCTGTGAGTGGCATATACCTGGTCACATACCTCACATGGAGACAGCCCTGTTATCCTGGATGGCCATGGTGAGCAGAGTCTCTGCTGGTTCCCGTGGTCTGCAGTGCAGACTCTGTCCATGTGGAGTTAGGGACAGTGAGGGTACCTGGGTGATTGGGAAGTCCCATTCCCACTCTCACAGATGAAATCCTGTCACACTGGCAAGAGGCTCTGGCAGCCAGGCCCTGTTTGTTGGGTACTTGCGTTGTATGTTCTGGCCAGTCACAAGGGCATGGGCAAGCCCCTGTCAAGGGGAAGATAAATGTGCTGCCGTGGAATGAGATGTCACAAGGGCATGGGTGAGCCCCAGCTGAGGGGAGGGTGCACATGCTGGGTCTGGGCTTCTGCAGAGGCTGTGGGGCTTGGGGAGAGCTTGATTTCAGACCCTGGTGCCCATCAGATGTTTCCCCTTCCAGGTTCAGCCCTGTTTCTGTCTATCATGTGGCTCTGGGTGCTACCCACTACACTATATCATGCTTATGTGTGGAAAATATTGATGCTCAGCGGGTGTGGGAGGATTTAGGGATGTCCCCACAGGGGCACTCTCTGCCTGGCAGTATCCATCTGTCCTGACTGTTCCAGAGTCACCAGTGTCCGTGTCCCATGAAGCCACTTCACTTCATGGTAGGCAGGTGGGGGCTGGGTGGGTATGGCCCAGATCCCCTCCAAGTGTGATTTGAAACCAGTCGGGAATGCAAATGCAAGTGAGGACTGTGAGGGAGGACAGGAAGCCCAGTCGGGGTTCGTGGGTTCCACGACAGAGCTGCGGGCAGGTGGGTGGTGGGACCTCTGAGCCACCGGGGACTACGTGGCTCAAATTGAAACAATCATTTCTCTTCCTGTTGAATAGAAACTGCCTTCGAGAGTCTGTAGCCTCAGGGCCCTCTTGCCATCCCACCACTGGGGTTTTTCTTGAAGTCCCCCTCCTCCTCTCCGCCTACTTACTCTCCTCTGAAGTCCATAGAGTGTTGGGGACAGGCAGACAGTTCAAGGGGACAGCCTGGAAGGGAGACTTCAAGTGTCCTGCCTGGCCTAGAGAGGTAAGCATCCTTCCAAGGCTCCCAGGATGGAGTGTTGTCACCCCTATCCCCAAGTCCGGGACATCATGACTGGGATTTCCAGAGCCCAAGCTTGAGGTAATTTCTGTAGGGTTGAGCTGTGGTAGGGACAGGGTTGTCAGAAAACTAAGCATAGACTGGCTGGCAGCTCCTCCTCCGGGCTCAGGAAGCCCCTGTTCTCCAGAGTTGCTGCAGGACAGAGCAGCAGGTTCTTCCTGTGGTGTTTCCGCTAGCCCACATGGTGCCATGCCAGCTTAGAGAGAACACAGGATGGGGACTTGAGCTGCAGCAACTGTCCCCAAATGTGCCTAATCACTTTGTAGTCTGTTTCTGAGGTGTTGAAGTCACCTGCCCTGTGAGTGTGAAGTGATTCATGTTATCAGTGTCTTGCCTGGTACAGAGCGGGTAGGGCATCATGCAGCTGCTCCTCAGTGGCCCTGTCCCTCTGGTCACGTCTCTCTGTGGCTCTTCTCCTATGCAGGCAGCCTGAGGATGAGTGCATGTGACTCCCAGCCTTTGCCTGCTCCTGCCTCTGGCAGTAGCTCTCCAGGGTACAGGGCAGGAGACTTGGCGTGGATGTTGGGCAGCAGGCTGGAATAAACTGCCTGCTGTGCTCAGGGAACGGCTGGCCATGCGTGGGTCTCTTGCTTGGGGTTAGAAGCCAATTCACAGGACTTTGTAGGATCCTGGAGTTGAGTCTTACCTGTTCCTCTGCTCTCCTGACTTTGAGCAAAGTCTGGGGTCTTCACAGATAGCCCTGAAGTACCTAGTTGTAAGTTCTTTGCTGCTGGGATGGCAAGATGACCTGCAGATGGGGGACAGGCATCCATTAAGCCTTCTTCTCTCCTGGGTAGGTGAGAGGACAGTACTCAGGCCAGGAGCCTGGTGTCAGACAAGGCACTCAGGAATGATAACTCTTCCCCCCATAGCTTGCTATAAGCCCTGAAGCACCCCACTGCAGGCCTCCAAGGACGAGCCCACCTAAAGGACTTCACTAGAGTCGACCTCCACCGAGGCTTATTTATCTTTGCCAAAGAAAGTACCTTGCTCTCAACAGAGACACCTTGAACTCGCAAGAGGCGGTAACAGCAAAGGAGCCAAATATTAGACATGTCTGTATAGTATGCTCAGGTTAGAGCCAGGCAGGGAGTGTCTGCTGTGGGCATTGATGCCCGATAAGGCTGTGAGCAACCGTGGGACTTCTCTCTGCTGCCCCCTAGTTGTATTCAAGCAAAGGAAAAGTGTCATACAGCCAGGGGCTGGAGGGAGTCCAGTTGGACTCACCCAGCTCCTGGGCAGAGTGTGCCCTCTATGTAGGTATAGAAGTATCCACGGATGGTATAAGGCACATCTCTAAGCATGAAGAGTTTGGGAATGGAGACAGCCAAGTGGTTTGGGCAGGTCTGCCCGGGGTCGTGAGCATCTCAGCAGTTAGCTATCCCAGACAGTGGCCGCCGTGGTTGGTGCAGAGGGTAATGATACTGACTGGCAAGTATCAGGGGTGAGGTGGGAGGCCTTGTACAACAGCCTGTGTGGACTGTGAACTTCAGGAAGAGTTGGCATGGTGGGTAGCACCGTAGCCTTCACAACTGAATATACTGGTGTCTTCACATCTCCTGCTGCCTGGCACGGACACAGGCTGGGCACAGGGGCTCCTCCTCACCTCCTTTGTCCTGTCTGTGCTTCCTGCTTCTCTTACTGTGGTTTGATCTAGCCACACCTGTCACCACCAGGCCCAACCATAGCACCGTTCATAGCTGTATGGGAGGTAGCTACTAGATTAGGTACTGTTTCCTGTTCCCCCCGTGCCCCTCCCTGGACAGCCCCAAACTCAGTGAGTATGATCCAGAGAACCCAAAGTACCGTCTCTGCCACCTGCAGAATTCATCAGTCTCTTTGGGCTCCAGCCTCCATCTGCACAATGGAGATGTTCTTCTGGTGACGGTGGTGCTGGTGCTGATGCTGATGCTGATGGAGAGAGCGGTGACGGTGTAGCGCTGATGATATTGATAGTGGTGGTGGTGGTGGTGGTGGTGGTGATGGTGGTGGTGGTGATACCAACATGGATTATGAACATTGCAATATTGATGGTGATGGTGATAGTTTTGATTATGTTAATGGTGGAGACAGTGGTGACGATACTGAGGTACAATCATTGGTGCTTCTTGAGGCCCTCACAGCCATCCTCCTATCTTGAGATTTATAGTGGATATTGTTTGCCATGCTTACCCCCTCGGTGATGCCATCTCTGTGGCGCCATTGCAGAAGCACACTGTACACTAGGAGCTAAGAGTTTGGCCAGGACAGGGGGGCTTTGGGTTGGTCTACCCTGATTGAGGATCAGAGAAGGTCAAGGGATGGTACAACCCTTCCTTGAGGTCCTTAAAGAGGCTCTGCTGGGTCCCCTGCAGATCTGGCTTGTAGAGCCTTTGCCTTTGTATCTGTTCCTGATGACAGGCCACACAGCCAGTCCTTTACACTTGCTGTATTCCTTTCCTCGGGGATCAGCGGCCTTGAATAATACCCCCGAGCCCCTCACCTTCACCTCGGACCTCCACACCGCCCCGTGGTTCCGTCTCCCACCCTGAGCTAGTTCACTGGGGAAACTGCAGTCTCCACCATCAAGGCCTCCTGGCCTAGGAGGGTAGGTGGTGGGGGGAGGTGAGGTCAAGGGGGATAGCTCAGTATGTGACAGCTCCTAAGACAGGGTCCCTTTATGGCTAGTGGCCATAAAGGTGGGCTTGACATTCAGAGCCTCTGAGGCCCCAGGGTCAGATGAACTCAGGGGTTGGAGTGGAGCTCGTAGGAGCAGTATAGCCAACCCTATAAACTGGTCCAGCTCCTGGACCTTACTCTACGGCCTGCATACTTGAGGCTGCCAGGGAATCACCCATCTCCTTCTGAGCTCAGCCTCCTGTGCCCCTCTGTATCTACTCCATCCTTGCCTCCTTGCTAGTGGCCTAGTACTTAGCTGCAGGGACAAATGTTGATATCTTGGGATGATCATGGCTGACCCTCCTACTGGGCCTCTGGGGCATCTCTGCCATGCTAAAGGTTGGTTGGATGGGGCAGGATCAGGACCCTTCTCTATGGGGCATGCAGGGATAAAGCCCAGATGGCAGCCTGCGATTGCTGCCGTATGTTCACGTCCTGTGGTTTCCCATGGGTGGTAGGGTGAATGAAACACACTTCTGTTCACTGTGCCTTTGCTTTCCTCCTCATGCTGCTTCTTTCAGGGTTCTGTGGGCTGGGGCCTTCGCAGGCTCAGAAACAGGGCCTGCTGCATTCTGGCCCCTCTGTGCGTGCGACAGCCCTTCTGGGTCTGGGTCTATGAGATTACTTACTGGCTCACTTCTGACTAGTTCAGTTCTCTCTGATCGAGAGGCCCCTGTGGTGGGCTCCCAGTGCTAATTGGGTTGGAATTAGTGTCACTCTCTCTGGCCACCCAGGAGGGTCTAGCTGGCCTGAGGCTTCCTGATAGGAGGCTGAGACATTGGCTGGGGCTTTTGAGAGAAGGGCACGGTGATCCCAGAGCAGGCCTCTAGAGTGGTAAGCTGACACTGGGAGAGGAGTCAGCTCGCAGCTGGAGGTGACCACTGGGACGTCCCTCCTCAGGGAATGGATGTCAGGCTTGTAGTAGGGTTGTGCACACAGGGCTACTGGGGGCTGTTCTCTGGACTGGCGCAAACGCCCCAGCCCATTTTACAGAGAAGGAAACTGAGACTCCGCAATATTGAGAGGTCCCCGTGGCCTGCTTTCCTCTTCCTCCCTGCTCTGACCACCCTTGGCCTCCCTCAAGCCCTGGCGCCATTGTCTCTGCCATATTTCCATTGCTGTTCTCTAGGGCCACCACTTCTCCCTCCCAGAGCTTCAGGGGAAGCAGTACTTCCGGAAGCTGGAGGCTGGAGGTGGGCAGCCCAGGAAGCTCTGAGGACCCATGAGCTACCCGCTACAAAGTTTCAGTTCCGGGGGCTGCCCCCAGGAGAGGATCAGGGCACTGTGCTTAGACCATGACAGCTGCCCTGGTGCTGGCTCACTTCGTGGGCTTTGGCTGTACGCTGGGTACCCACCCTCCTCAGGCCCCTCCTTGGTGGCCCCAGGTTATCTGTCTCCCGTGTGTTCTCCTTTGGACCCATCTGTCCTTCCTGCCAGGCTCTAGATGGAACAGCCACATGGTCCACTTCTGTTCACCCAGACACACAGCCTGCTTAGATCCTGCTGTGCTGAAGGGCTGTGCATGATTGAGCTCCCCTCTCCAGGAGCTAGGGTTCCCTGGCTACCTTAGAGGGGCCATGAGGCTCTCCTCACCCCAGCTGCAGTGGGCTGGCATTTCCTGCACCCTTCCTGCCAAACAGAGGCTGATAGGGGGTTGTTGGGGGTTCCCTGAACCTCCTGATATGGGTCCTGCTGCTGGCAGGCATCTTGCAGACACTGTACGGCATAGGAACTGGTAGGGGTGTGCTCCTTACTTGCATATGACCTCACTAGTGCCTGGCATCTTGGAGTCACCAGAGCTGTTGCCAGTATTTCAGCATTTGGTATTTCAGTTTTATCAGTGTCACCTACCCTCTGAGGTCTAAGGAACGGCCCTGGGAACTGGGCTGAGGACAGTCCATCTCTGCTCTGCGCTGGCTTTCTATTTAAACCTCCAAGCATTCACAGTGTGGTCAGTTTTGTACCAAGGGAGTTCTCTCCGCCCCCTCCTCTGAGCACCCTTCCTTGACTGCAGTGCCAGCTGCCGGTGTTGTGTGTGGAGTGGTGGGCACCTTCTTATGAAGATGGACTTCTTAGTCTTTGTCTGTCCTTGAGGCACATGTAAGCCCCCTGGCTCAACTCCTTCCCCAGGGTCCCTGGCCATGTTGGTGGTATAGTCTGCAGAGGTATCTCAGATTGCAGGGTTATATATGGGATCCCTGTGCCTCATAATCTGAGGTTTTGGGGTTATGTGATTCAGTTACCCCTACTCAGGTTCCTGAGTAGGGAACCTACTCAGGCCTGAGAGGCCTTTCTGCCTCTTCTTGGGCAGGGAGTATGTGTGTCTTGTGATTCCCAGGTCTGAAGCTGGCACTTTGCAGCCCTAGGCCCCATCCTACAGCCCTGTTGCCAGAGGGCTGTGCAGGTTTTCCTTAAGCAGTGGAGATGGCTGGTGCTAACACCCCTGCAAGTCCAAAGCGAGGCTATCAAAACTGTGCCTTATGGGGGCCATGGCTTATCATGATGGTGACAGCTAAGTGCCAGACTAAGCAGAGCATGCACACAGCACACATGCATATGTACACATATACATGGCATACGTGTACATGGCTTGCATGCATACAAGATGAGCCAGGAGGCTTTCCTTGCAAGGATGTAAAGGCATTTCTTGCTCGTTCCCTTCCTGATTAGTAAGTTTCTCCCTCCAGAAGGTTCCAGAAAACACACCCAGTCCATTGTCACCCAGGCTGTGGGAAGGTGTCTACAGTGGACATTCTTTGTAAACAGGAAAGCCTGGGGTGGAGGCCTGGGGCTGTGGGGACCTGCCAAGGTAGGCATTGCTCTGGTGGCAGCCCCCTCCACACTGGAGCCCCAGGGACTTACAGTCTGCTTGGAACAACTGTAGGATGCTTGGCTGTCTACCACCAGGCTGGGGGAGGGGTGCCTAGGGGAACCTTCACACAGGGACAGCCACATTCCCAGACTGGAGGCTTGGCTCTTGCTCCTGCTGTCTCCCTTTCTTCCTGAAGTCTCTGCCTGTGCCACCTTGGCCTGTTTTCTCCTCCATTGGTTTGGCTCCCCTCCTTAGCAGTTTCCAACTCGAGCCAGGTACGGACGGTGCCTTGAAGGGCCAGAGGAGCTTTGAGGGGTACAGCCGGTAGGTAGCTGGCAGCCTCACAGTCTGCCTCCCTACCTCCCCACTTCATTCTCTCCTGCTACTCCCACAGCAAAGCCCGGAGCCAGAGGAGCAGCTCCAGCTGTGGCTTTTTACACAGACCCGGTTGCGGCCTGAACATCCCCCCCTAGATGTTCCCTCTGGCTGAAAGGGTTCCTCCTCAGCTCCCTGGGCAGAAACATGGCCAGTTTTCCCTGGCGTTTGGGTACAACTAGCTAATAAGAGCCACCCTTAGTGTGACAAGCTGCCTTAGACCCTGTATCGCTGCTGGCGTCCAAGTCCTTCCATGAGCAGGGGGTGCAAAGAGCCTGAGGACTCTGAGAGATTTCTCTTCTGGTCATGCCTCATCTTGTTCTCAAAGACCAGGAAGAGTGGACCCTTTCGGGGCCCAGCCCAGCTCCTTCTTGGTGCCCACAACTTTACTCTGCCTTCTTCTGGAACACCTGCAGAAGATGCTCAAGGTCAGCAAAATGTGTCTCTCAGCCAGGCTAAGGGGATACAGTAAGGGCTTAGACTGGTGCGATGCAGGGTCTCAGTGGTACACCTCAAATGCAAGACTGCGTGGGATGGGAAGGGCAGGGCACAGGGGAGGTGTGCCTGTGATGGGTCAGCCCAGAGGCTTCCAGGTATCCGAGTGCTGTGGAAACAGTTGTGGTTGCTGGCCTAGGGGCAGCTGCAGATGGAGCGAGCTTGCCTTTAGGCAGTTCTTATCCATGACCTTCTCACATCCTTCCTCTGTCGTAGGTAGGAGCTGGAGACTTTTCTGACGTGGTCACAATAATTCAGCTGACGTCAGAAGCACAAAGACATTCCGGGCTCGAATAAGCGATTGGGTTTTGTATTTGTTCCTTTTAGACACACAGTCCATTCTCTGTGGACCTTCTCAGATCCATATGGCGTTTAGTGGCCTATACAGCTGGTTTGTGGTGCTCGTCACTGCTTGGTTCTGGTATTAAAACTTTTTTCCTTATGTATGGGGTGTTTTACCTGCATGTATGTAAGTGTACTCTGTGCATAGAGTCCCTGTGGAGACCAGAAGATGGCATCAGATCCTCTGGAACTGGAGTTGCAGACAATTGTGAGCCACGGTATGGTTGCTGGGAACCAAACCCTGGTCCTGTGGAAGTCAGGCAGGACTCTTAACCACTGAGCCATCTCTCCTTTGTTTTTGAGACAGGGTTGCTCTTGGTAAATCAGGCAGAACTCACAGAGATCCTCCTGCCTCTGCCTCTCTAGTCCTGGATTAAAGGTGTCCCACTCCACCCAGCTAGTTCTGGATTTCTTTAACACCCCCCCCCCCCCCCCCCAAGTACAACAAGCTGGTTTGTTCCCAGCTTTGTGAATGGGAAGGGTTTCTGGCAGGTGAAGTGAGGTTCATTTGCTGATGGAATCGATCCCTTCTCTCAGTCAGGGCAGGTCATAGAAACCAGCTTGGCCTTACCATTGCAGACCTGGTCACAGTGGGACCGCCTTGCTGCATCCTCCTCTTGAGGGGAAGAGGGGAGGAAGTTCTAGGAGGCCTGGGGGTGGTTAGGTTTCTCTTGAGGGCTGGTTCTGGTGGCAGGGCCTCTGTTCCGTTACTGGCTTGGAATTGGCACCGGTGCAGCCACGGGATTACTCTGTACTGTGCTGGCTACCAGGTTCAGAATGGGCTTATGAGCTCTAGGCAGAGTCAAGTCTGCTCTGAGTCATAGCCGCAATGCCAGTGTGCTCTTAAGGCTGACGTGATGACTTAGGCTCAGTGTGGTGACGTCTTCCCAGGGTGCCCCCTCCTAGGGTGGGTCGGTCACTCATTTCATGTGCCTGGAGTTTTTCTCTACTTACCTGGAGCAAGCGCCATGCCAGGTGGCAGGAAAGGCCAAGACTGGGAGATGGGAAGGAGAGAAGAAAGGAGGGAGGGAAGGGGAAGGGGAAGGGGGCTTCTCAGAGCACCAGCCTTGGGGGAGCCTGTAGCTCCCAACATCTTCTCCATGGCCTGCCAGGCCTATGGGCACTAGATTGGACACCTGGGGACCTCCCCAGCCTCTGGAGTTGGGGAGACCTGATTGAGATTTTTTTCCCATGTTTGAAACCCCCACATGAAAGGTTGGCACATGGGAGGTCCCAGCCCTAGCCCTGCTTGATGGGTTGCGGGTCTCCTGCTTGGCACACTCCCAGCACCTCCACAAGGCTACCTGGAAGCTCCCCACCCACCCAAAGGAAGTGCTAGTACCTTCCTTTCTACTGGTCCCTTCCTTCTTCCAGGCCCAAGAGTCAGACGGGGTGAGAGGAGGTGATGGCCTGTACTGCCCTGCTGTGGTACCCAGAGTCCAGGTCATGTGGTCCAGAGGGAAGGGTCACAGACATGAGATCCTTTAGCTTGCTGTGCTCGCCCTAACCCCAAAGAGTCTAAACGGCACCTCCTGGGGCCCCCAAGACAGTCTGGCTTTTTGAGTTTGGCAGAAGAGTCCTGGTACCCTAGGTTTCCCTGTGCCTTGAGTGAGTAGGGGAGTGGGCAGTGCCCAGGTCATAGAGGATGCTCTGACCCTCCTTCCTGGCAATTCTTGTCTTGCAGACTTCTCTACCCAGGTGAACTCTTCATCTCTCAACTCTCCCACGGGTCGAGGCTCCATGGCTGCTCCCTCGCTGCACCCCTCCCTGGGTCCAGGAATCGGCTCTCCACTGGGCTCCCCTGGGCAGCTGCACTCGCCCATCAGCACCCTGAGCTCTCCCATCAATGGCATGGGTCCACCCTTCTCTGTCATCAGCTCCCCTATGGGCCCGCACTCCATGTCGGTACCCACCACACCCACATTGGGCTTCGGGACTGGTAGCCCCCAGGTGAGTGCTGGGCTGAACTCTGGGGACATGGGACAGAAAGTGGGAGCTTCACCTGTAGGTTGTGAACCAGTGGGTGGGAACTGAGATTTCTATGTTTTCTTCATGAGAGTGGGCTACAGAGCAAAAGCTAGGCTCAGAGTCATGCTGGTAGCAGTAGGGCTGAGCCTCACTCTGGCTAACCCACACTGGTTTCTATAGCTCTGTCCGTTGACATTTTAGCTGGTCTTCACCTCAGCCTGGAGCCTGACCCCAGGACTGGGGAATTCTAGGGTATCCACTTCCTCAGGCTTGGCCCATCTTCCAGCGATCCCTGAGGGCTCATAGGTTCCTCTTCTCGAGACACTGGATTCAGTATCCCTAGGCCTTCGGGAAAAGCACATCTGGCCCTGGGATGCCCATCCTTGGGTTCTACAGAGGCCCCTGGTGGCAGCCTATATGTGGGCTATGGCTTTCTGTGGCTCTGTGGATGGTGGCTATCTGCAAGGTGTGACTTCTGCTTCTGTGGGCCTGGTAGGGCCCTCGTCCTGCTGTGGACACTCAAGGGTCTTGCTCAGCCTCTTCCTCCCAAGGCCCTGAATACCTGTTGGATACTATCTTAGGGTTTCTATTCCTGCACAAACACCATGACCAAGATGCAAGTCGGGGAGGAAAGGGTTTATTCGGCTTACACTTCCACGTTGCTGTTCATCACCAGAGAAAGTCAGGACTGGAACTCAAGCAGGTCAGGAAGCAGGAGCTGATGCAGAGGCCATGGAGGGATGTTCCTTACTGGCTTGCTTCCCCTGGCTTGCTCAGCTTGCTCTCTTATAGAATCCAGGACTACCAGCCCAGGGATGGTACCACCCACAAGGGGCCCTCACCCCTTGATCACTAATTGAGAAAATGCCTTACAGCTGGTTCTCATGGAGGCATTTTCTCAACTGAAGCTTCTTTCTCTGTGATAACTCCAGCTTGTGTCAAGTTGACACAAAACCAGCCAGCACAGATCCCTTACAGAGCATCATCCTGCTTCTGTTTTCTTGAGGATCTTGGTGAGTTTCTAACTGGATTTTTGTCCTTAGTGTACATGGAACCTGGAGAGCCAGCTCCTTGGCGTCCCTGTTGCCCTTCTGAAACAGGTCAGGGATCCCCTTTCTGCTCAGAGCTTCTCAGGTTGGGCTCAGTTTCCCTCTCCCAACCCCCAATAGCTTTGCTGTGCTACCTCCCAGTGGCATACCTGGGACTGTCCTCACTAGAACCAAAGGGTCAAAAGCACCTGTGTGTTCCTTAGATTTCCAAAGCCTTGTGTCCTGAGCCATGCCACCTCCTGTGCCCCCTTCCTGGTGCTGGGGTGTGTGGGGAGAGCACTCACACCTCAGCAGGACACCTGACCAGGTAGCCTGTTGAAACTGGTCTGAGCCTCTTAAGCTTCTCCAGACAATCTGGCTGCTTTTTCTAGGCCGATTCCATCTAAGCCCCTTTGCCCTAATTTGTGTGTGTGTGTGTGTGTGTGTGTGTGTGTATGTGTGTGTGTGTACATGAATGCTAGCACAAGCACCTGGACACATAGAAGGGCTAGGGTTCTGTTTATGAGCAGTCTGTTACACTGTCCCCCACCTCCCACCTTGCTTTTTAGAAGCAGACAGAAGGCCTGAGGTGCTGCTGGCATGATCACCTGCGTGCAGGCATGAAGCAGGCCTGACCACCCAGCTACCTCCCCTGGCTTGGACATGTTATTTTTATCATGGCTCCTCTATACCCTTGCTAGCTCTGGAAGCCAAGAGTAGAGAGGGTGGGTGAAGAGCTGATCTCCGCAGTACCTGGCTTCAGTGTTGGCCTCCTCTTGGCTCTCAGCTCCGTGAGGCTCCTTGCTGGGTCTGGATATAGCTCTATCAGGCCACGGCCACCCAGTGCCCAAGCCATCTGTGTGTCTCATTTGTTTTGGGGGCTCTGCTAGGACAGGGCCCTGGGGGGGGGGGGGTGTTCCCTACTACTTCTCAAACCTGACTGTTTGGCCATGCTGGCTTCCCTGGGTAATTTACAACTGTCTGCCCAAATGTGGAACAGGTGAGGCATTGAGCCCTCTGATCCTCCTGACGTCTGGGGAGGATCTCGAACTGTGGGGACTACCGTGACTTGGTAAGCTGGGTGTTTCATGATGCCTGTAGCCAGCCAGATGGGGAATGAAGCTGTGGGGAGCATGCAGAGCCCGAGGAGAGCAGGTCTGCCCTGGATAGCTCATCTAAGTGGAGCTAGTTGAGGGCCGGCCCAGGCTTGGGAGGGCAGGATGAGGTAGGGGTGGAAGAGGGGAGCCTGAGAAGCAGTTGGCGACCCAGGTGCGGTAGCGATGAGGCGGAACTGAAATAAATGCCATGGATATGAAAGGGGAAATGGGATGGCCCCACCCAGGGAGGCCCTGGGCTCCAGCAGAGGGCTGCCCAGTCCCCGGTCGCTTTCAGATGAGTCGGGAGCACGGAAGTCCCGGGAGGATGGGGCTGTGGTTCATGGGGGTTGTTGAGGAAGGGGGGAATAGAAACTCTCCTGGTCCATCAGCTCAGATCTGGGAAGGGCAAAAAAAAGCATCCTCCAAGCCAGGGGGTTTCCAGATTGCCCACTAGTGGACCTCTGAGGAACCTCGGGCATGTCTCAGGACCAGTAGGAGGGTTCCGTGCTACGGCCCAACCTGTGCTCTGCCCTGACATCAGGGTTTCACTGGCCCCCTGAGCTGTTTATTCTGCCCAGAGCTAAGACCTCCAGGGTTAGGCTTCCCATACAATGAGTGGAGTGGAGGGGTGTGCAGTAGGCCAGCAAAAGCAGGCTGTGTCTCCCTGCTGACCCAAGATTCCCATCTAGGGCCTTCAGCCAGTAAATAACACATGGACTGCTCTCCTCTGCAGTGAGATGTACTGCCTTCCATGTCCTGACAGCTCCCTCTGACACACTCAGGGTTCTGTCTGGGCCTCCAGGCTTCCCAGAGGCTCACCTAAAGCTAGTCAGAATGAGGCATCCTTGCTGAACCTCACTGTCTGCCTCAAGATACTGGCCAGCTAGGGCTGCAGAATCATTCTGGATGCCAGGCCCCCTAATAGAAAGCTTCTGCTCTTTTCCTGTCCTGTGAGAAAGGGGTGGGGGATGGGGCAGGAGGCCCTGAGGAAGGAGATGAGGTTCCCCTTGCAGGGGGGCAGCAGGGGCTATGCAAGGCCAGTGCAGACTGTACGGTTAGCTTTCTGCCTTTGTCAGGGGTTTTCAGAAGTGGGGGGGGGGGGGGGGGGGAGATACCCAGCTGGTCTCTGCAGCCTGGCAGATAGGCAGGCAGAGGGAAGCGCCTCTGGGCCCTGTGCTTACTGCAGAGCTAGGCTGGAGGCTGCGGAACCAAAACTGCTGTGTCATTGCGACGCTGCAGCTGTTGCCTGGGTGACAGGGTGAGTTTCCCACGCTTGCCCCTGGCGGGCAGGGAGAGGCAAGGGGTGTGCCCAGGCCAAGATAGCCACATGGGCCCTACAGCTTGATGTCTGGGGTGCCCACTTGCTTTCCTCTCTTGTCCTGCCCCCAGATACCACTGTCATGCAGGGTGGTGGGGGTATGTGTAACTCTGGAGGAGCCCAGCCTAATTGCAGCCCTGAGCCTGGGCCTCTTGTTCTCCTCACCTGGGTGGTGGGGGAGTGCAGAGTGCCTGGGCTCTCACGTGTCCAGGGCCCATGGCAGGTGTTAAGTGACAGCTGTAGCTCCTTGGTCAGTGGTGGACAGTAAGTGAGCCTCTTGTATCGTGCAGAGAGGGCTGAGCTCCCTGAGATGTGAGGTCTTTGGTACCCTGCAATGGCCTGGTCTGCAGAGAGGGGTACTCTGAGGACTGGACATGGTCCCTGTTTGAATGATGGTGGTCCTGCTGGCCCTTACTCGTTACAGCCTGAGCGAGGCTCTGTAAAGTAGAGTTTTTCCTTGTAGGAGACCCAGCTCTCATTAGGGTCCATCCCCAGCCTGCCAGGGCTAACCTACCCCACTCCTCCTCCTCTTGCAGCTCAATTCACCCATGAACCCTGTGAGCAGCAGTGAGGATATCAAGCCCCCGCTAGGCCTCAATGGCGTCCTCAAGGTTCCTGCCCATCCCTCAGGAAATATGGCATCCTTCACCAAGCACATCTGTGCTATCTGTGGGGACCGCTCCTCAGGTAGGACTGCCTGGTGGGCAGAGCTCACCAAGTCTCCCTAGCTTTTTCCACTGGGCTAGGTGTAGGGAAGCAAGAACCCAGGGCAGCTCCCTGTGCCTGACAGAATAAGGGGCGGGTTGGGAGCTCTAAGGGTCTCACTTTGTCCTCAAGTGAGGTGGACATTAGGATGGGAAGGGTGGACTGGAGGCATGCCAAGAGAAGATGCAGGCGTGGACGGCTGAGGTGCAGTGTTGGCTGGCCTCCACTCTGGGCCAAGCCTGAGAGCTGAGGATGGTACCCATCTTCTTCCAGGGCACAATAGCTCAGGCACAGAGAGCACAAGACCACCACTGTTGGTGATGCTGGTCCTCAGTCTATCTAGAGAGGTGGACCTGTTCTCTGATGATCAGGGAGAACCAGGCAGAGTCCAACCTGAATCCAGACAGGGATTCTAAAATCTGGACACAGAGCCCTGGCCTGCAGCATGACCCATGGACGAGGGCCTGGTCATTAAGTTCACCCATCCTCTATCCCCATCCTCCAGGCAAACACTATGGGGTGTACAGTTGTGAGGGCTGCAAAGGCTTCTTCAAGAGGACAGTACGCAAAGACCTGACCTACACCTGCCGAGACAACAAGGACTGCCTGATCGACAAGAGACAGCGGAACCGGTGTCAGTACTGCCGCTACCAGAAGTGCCTGGCCATGGGCATGAAGCGGGAAGGTAGGCTTTGAACACCCTCCTGCCCAGCATGCTCTTCTCATCAGACCCAGGGGCCTCCATTGCCCCCTTCCTCAGCATTCTTCAAGTCGAGGGATTTGAATACAGAGTCCAGGCCTGTATTTTACAGTTTGCCAGACTCTGGTATAGCCTGGTCGGTTTCTTTATGTGCCTCCTGCTCAGCAGAGCCCCTGGTCTGTGCTGTTAAGACAGCTGTCTGGATAGCTTGCCTTCGTACCAGCCCTTACCCCAACCAGATTTTCACCGAATGCCTGCTGTGTGGCTAGGTCTTGGGATTTTAGAATAGACAAGACAGATCAGGTCTGTCCCCCTGGAAACGTGGCCCCTAGGACAAGAACTGAGCAAATAGTCCACCCTTGAGGTATGGCCGGGGTGAGCCAGCACATGTTGGGGAGAGATGAGGCTTGGAGACCGAGCACTGGTGCAGAAGCACAGCAGAAGATGCTGGAGGCAGAAGTGGGGCGGGACGAGGAAGGTGGGAAGAGAGGCTTGGGGCCTGCATGGTCTCTGGCTGCTCAGGGAGGAGATGGGAAGGGTGGCCTGTGTGATGAGCCACATTTGGGCCGGAATGGGGCAAGGGGCCACTAAAGACCACCAGAGTATCTCCCAGAGCCTGCTGAATTCACGTGAGGGTCACCTTGGGCTTCCCTTCTTCTCAAGGCCACTTCCAATTTCATCCCTGGCAGGGTTTCCTGTCATGCTGCAGGTCCTCTGAGGAGCAGGATTCTGAGCCTGTTTCATCAGCAAGATGTATATGTACAAGACAGGGAGGCTAGGTGACAGTCCAGGTTTGTCCCAGATGACAAGCTACACTGTGTCTTCCTGGCCCTGCATGTGGGACAGTAGTTCTCTGGTTTGGTGTCTGTGTGTCTGTCTGTATGGGTGTGTGGATGTCTGCCTGTACGGGTTCCTGGGTGAGGTTCCTTCATCAGTCTTAGGCCCAGGCCTCACAGGCTGGGCACTCTCTGAGGCAGGCTCTACCACTGTCTCCATCACTGCCCCTCCAGCTTCCTGTCTGTGTTGTGCGTAGGGACCATTGTCTATTGTGTGTCCGTCTACCTTCCCACCAGCTCTTCAATTGCCCTGTCAAGGACCAGCCTGAGGAGGGCCAGTGCTGCAGTTTGCTCTTCTGTTCCCAGTGACTCCTTCTATTGGTACATTCTGCTCTTATATGAGGTTTCCATGGCCTTTAGGAGCCAAGTCTTAACACAGTTGTCTAGCTGAGCTAGACCCCAGCTTCTGGCTCCTTCCCCTGTTTTCTGTAGTGAGAAGGTAGAGGGAAGGAGTGCTCTGCCAATGGAGGGGTACACTGTCTGTCCTTGGGGATATGCCCTCAAGGGAGCACTTACTGGGAGTAGCCAATACAGCACACCCTCTGGAGGACAGGTGCTTGAGTAGGTAGACCTGTGGTGGGCCATGGCCAGAAGGTGGACGTCAGGCTGTGTGAGCCTCTCAGCACCTGAGCTCAGCCCTGAGCCCCCTCTTTCTCGGTGCCATTGTTCCTGATGACGGGCACTGTTAATAATCTCTGGGTATGAGCTCCTGTCCCCCGAAAGTGGCTCTGTGTAGAGATATGTCCAGGCTGACACCTGAGCATGGACAAACTATGTACTGTGTGCCAGCTGAAGGGAGTAGTGTCTGTGAAAGCCAAGGCTACCAGCAGACCTGGCGTGTGGTGGACACTAGAGTTCTGACCCCAGAGAGGGACTCTCTGGCTCACATGACCCCTTCTTCCATTGTTCCCATGGTTGCCCTTGGGTGCTGGTGTATGGTCTCCAGCTGCCTGGGCTTCCAGAGGCGTGGGCACTGTACATGATGCCCCCTGATCCCAGTGGAACAGTAAGTCTTGAGGTAGGGAGGCTGGAGTTGTCTAGGTCTTACTATATGTACTTCCTGTGGGTGGGGCACTGAACACCCCTGTCCAGTCCTTGCACATAAAATGCTTGCCCCCTCATGCCTGTGCCTAATGCCATCCACCCTGCACAGAAGTGGAAGTGGGGTGCAGAGAAGAGGACTCCACTGCAGCCTGCTCTGTTCCTTGGGCCACTGTGTTTGTGACACCTGAAAAATGCTTTACCCATTCCTTTGGAGAGATGCACCCAGCCCCACCCCATGCCTCTTTGTTCCAGCTAGATTTATGAGTGCTTAGTAGAAGCCTTGTGAAGCACTGCCTTGCCCTAGACACAGAAGCTGTTCAGCTTGGTCCCTTGGACTGCACAGGTGTCTGTGTGGCAGCTATAAGATGTCTGGAGGTCCTCAGGCCTGGTGGGCACTGCCATTCCATGGCTGGTTCTTGGCTGGGGGGAGGGACTTTTTCTTGAATACCTGAGATCTGTCATGTTTCCCAGTGCCTGTGGCTGTAGTCCAACAGCCCCACTCTTGAGATGGTTGGCCCTAGAGCAGCCTGGGAGTCCACCCTGTGGGAGTCTCTGAGAGGATTCCCAAGAGCTGGTCCCCACTTTTGCCTGCACTTAGGTATTGGACACTGCCCCTGCCCACCCGTGGGATCTGGACCAGTCCTTAGAATGAATTCATATCCAATTCTGCTCTCCTGGACTCACCACTAGGAGGGTTGTGTGAGTAGTGGGTGGTGCTGTTGGCTGTGTGAGCTGGATAGTCTGACTGCTGTTGGAGAAGCTGTGAGGCCTGTTGCCAATCCAGGGCCTTTGGCCCAGAGACTGCGGGCCGTGCATCATCAGCTCCTATGCTAGTTCAGCCCCCAAGTACCCAGCCCCATTGGGTAGCAGTCATTAAGCCTTGAAGCCTGGATCTAATGATCTCTGATTTCCAGGCTCAGTCACACATAGCCCTGGAAACTGAGGCTGATGTAGAGGTGCTATGAGGAGGGAGCTGACCACAAGAAGGCTATGTCTCTGGGAAAGGCACCCTGTTTTCAGGCTGACGAAGGATACTGCAGGCTGATAGCATCTATGTTGGGCAATAGCAGGGGCCTGTGTGTGCAAGCAGCCACGGGGACTTGTTTGGCAGCATTCCCCAGCTGGGGGTAGGCAGTACCCTTCTCAGGCTGAGCCTGGGCCTGTTGGCTGGGGCAGGTGGTGGTAGGGCTGGGGGGCCTGCAGGTGTGATGATCTGCAGACTGGAGAGGCTGCACACTACACACCCCATCCTCAGCTCCCTTCCCCTGAGGCCTCTTTGCATTTCCTTCCTGACTCTCTTAGCTTCCTGCACCCTGTCCTCTGGCTCTGGAGCACTTGGGTGCGGAAATGGCAGTTTCTTCTCTCTCTCTGTGTGTGTGTGTGTGTGTGTACGTACGTGTACGCACACATGTGCACAGACAAGGGTGTGTGTGTGTGTGTGTGTGTACGTACGTGTACGCACACATGTGCACAGACAAGGGTGAGCCCACCATTTCTGCTGTAGGGAAATGGCTCTGGCTTAGTTGTTTCTCTCCGTTTATGACTACCTCTCTGGGCCTAGTGTCTCCATCTGAACATGGGGCTTCAGTCAGGTCCCCCGTGGCTTGTTGGTGGAACAGAGCAGAAGACAGCTCAAGCCCTGCTGGTAGTGACATTGGAGCATGGCGGCCACAGTGTAGTTTTGTGCTGCATCTGTGTTTGTGCATGTATGCATGTCTGTCTGTGTTTTCACTTTTCTTGCGACTTGTCCCAGACTTGTCCTTGAGGGAGGGAATACCATACCCTGAGCTTGGGACCTTGGGACCTTGGGAAGAAGCCACTCACTCTGGCTCCACACTGCCTGGGTATTAGGCGGTATGGACATCACGTGTTGGTAGAACCTGGTCCTGCCTATTTCACATCCCAGCTCTGGGCTTTTAAGGGGTAGAGGAAGGTCATGGTTTCTGGCAGAGCCCCAAACCTGGGAAGCGTTAGGATCTGGGATACCCGTTTGCCTGGACACGAGCAATCCCCCAAACATCCCACTTTTGACTGTGTGTCCTAAGTGGGGAGCCAGGTGTGCTGGAGGAGGGTCATCTCCTGCTCAGCCTGCATCTGGATCTTGGGAGGGCTGAACCACAGGCTTTAGGCACGACCAACAGGCTGAGGGAACCTCAGTCTCTGAGGCAGCCACCTCCCCCGCAAGGCCTGCGCGGGCTTGGAAGGATAAAGAGGCTCTGTATTTACAGACGCCTCCCGCCCGAGGCTTCCCGGCGCCAGTGGAGCATAAGTCAAACATGAGTGTGTCTAAAAGGTGATTGAGCTGGCAAAACATAAATCCCCCACTCCCTCTGCCCCTCCGCTGTCTATAAATAAAACGATAATATTTATAACGATGCCGCCCTGAGCTGCTGGGGCCTTGGGAGGCTTCAAAGTGTTTCACAAAACATTTGCTAATTAATTCTCAGCTGCCCCCGCATGGGAGGCAGGTGTGAAGAGCCCCTCACCCGCCCGCCCGCCCGCCCCGTGGCCAAGCTCTCAGGGATAACTGACTGCTGTGAGGGCCTGCATTCTGGGTTGCCTCCTTCTGGGCTTCCCATATCCTAGGGCTGTCTCTGAGAGCAAGGAAGTCCCTTACTGGGGAGTGAAACTGCCCAGTGGGGCCCAGTGGGGAGCAGGGTGGGGCCCAGCCCGCTCAGGTGCTTCCTTCAGGGTCCCCTGGAGGGCAGGCTGTGCATTGACATTTTACAGGAAGTGGGGTACAGAGACGCTAGAGGAGTTGCCCAGAGGACGGCAGCTGCTCAAGGTGTACCTCTCTCTCTGGAGCCTGCAGTTTGCTGTGGCACTCGGCTCTCTGAGTCTGTTTTTCCCATCTGGGAAGGTGAGGCTGTTGAGTTGACATTGTCCTAGCCTAAGGCTGAAAAGTTTTGTCGTCTGGCTTTGGGATGGGGTGGGGGCCGAGGGCTGCCTGGCCCTGGCTACAGTTGGTCTTTTCAGATGCCTCTCAGTGGGGCTGCTTAGTAATGGTGGGCTGAATCTCCAGGCCCTGAGCCAGAGCCCTCAGTGACTTGTGGAGTGACCCTAACCCAGATGCGCTGGCAGCCACATGGAGGGCCCGTAGAAGCCCAGCTGGGGAGGGATGGAGCCTGGCAGCCTTTTGCAGCCCCTGTAGACTGGGCACCATCTGCCTATGGCATTCAGCTCTACACCAGTCCCAACCTGCTGTCAGATTTTCCAAAAGAGCCAAGCTTGCAAAACACCAGCCTCTGCCCAGCTCCTCAGCCCAGCTGGTGTTCTGCAGGCATCAGACCAGCCTCCCATCCCTGGCTTGTTCACAGGTAGAAAGTCTCTGCTACAACCAGGCCATTGAGTTTTGGGGAGCTTAACCCCAACATGGGAGAGCCTCAACTGACTGGTGTTGGTGGGCCCAGCAAGGAGCCAGGGGATTAAACTGTCACAGAGCTGTGGCAAGGAAGGGAACCACTGGGCTGAGCCTTGGGGGGGGGGGGATGGGTATGGAGAGAGAGGCCATGGCAGTGTGCGAACCCCTCCTCTCTTCAGCCCCCCATTGGCCCTGTGTTTTACTTTGTAAGCCATTTAAGGAGGTTGTGGACCAGTAGGTGGGTCTGGCTATAGAGGGAAGGCTGGTGCTGCCCTGCTCTTGAGATCCTGATGCTGCTGAGCCCTGCTCTGCCGCCTAGGGAAGGCAAGGGTTAGGAGAGCTCTGACCAAGGTCCTGAGATAGCAGCACCAGGAAGATCCCTTGGGCCACACCCTTGGGCCCTTCTGGAGCACTGGTCTGGAGAGGAGGTCATCCAGGTTTCCACCTTGCCTGCTGCAGGAACCCAGAATGGAGGGAGTGGCAGGGGCCAGGAACAGAGTAGAGCCTGGTTGTTCACAGGGGCTATTAGAGGTGGGCAGGAGGAAAAAGCACACTTGCTCCCTCTGCCTGAGGCGTTTCACTGGACCTGCTTTCCAGAGGTGCTGCATGGCTATTGGACTCAGCCTGCCCAGCCCACTAGTTCTTTTCCCTCCGTGCTGCCTCTGACCATCCCTGAGAGCCAGGCTGCTCACAGCTGTGTGGGGACTGTTGTCTGGGGGGTGGTTGGTGTGAGGCAGGATGGGCAGTCCAAAGGCCTGTGGCATCATGGAGGAACGGGGGGGCAAGCTAGGGCTGTGTGAGGCCGGGGTACTTCTTGGTAGAGGCAAACATGGAGAGCATGGGACAGTGGGTGCCTTCACACTTGCCCAGTATGTCTCTGAGTGAGTGATTGTCCCTAGCTCTGGCTTACCACTTCAGTGATCACCTGTTTATCATAGTCACCACCCCCTGCTCCTGATCAGGAGCATGTCCTGCACTCTTCTGGGCATTGTTATGAGTTGTTTCTTCTCTTGCATTTTACTCCCTCCTTCAGGCCCATTCCTACTTTTTCCAGGAAGCCTTTTTGGGTTTCCCCACATCCTCAGACCACCAATGTCTTGAAAACCCATGTTAGTATTCCTGTAACCCATCAGCTCTAGGAAAGGCCATCCGCCTTGACCTCAGATGGGCTCTGGTTTATTTACATTATTAGCTGAGTATATTCAGGGTATACAGCCACCCAGTGGCAAGGTACAAGCAGGTATTAGGCTGCGCTCAGCCCGTGTCTCCTTCAGCTGGCCCTGGAGGGGACTCCAGGGTTGTGGATGCACTGGGTTGGAGCTAGCCCTGCTCGGCCCTGAGCATGAGGGGGATGTTCTAGGAACTGTGGGGCTGGCCAGCCTAGGTGACTGTCTCCTGTTTACAGCCGTGCAGGAAGAGCGGCAGCGAGGCAAGGACCGGAATGAGAATGAGGTGGAGTCCACCAGCAGTGCCAACGAGGACATGCCTGTAGAGAAGATTCTGGAAGCCGAGCTTGCTGTTGAGCCCAAGACTGAGACATATGTGGAGGCAAACATGGGGCTGAACCCCAGCTCAGTGAGTGTGAGATGCTCACCTGACTCAGTTTCTCCCTGTACTTAACTCTCTTACCCTCCTGCTTGAATAGCCAATGAACCTGAGCCCTTTGGCTGCTGTGGCCTTTGTCCCCACCAGTAGGACCTCTGTCTAGCTGGATGACACTGTGAATGGGGAGGGGGGGATATACCAGTCTTCCTGCTGGCCTTGCTTGTCTGGTTCATCCATATATTCAGCAGGGTCAGGGTCAGAGAAGCTATGAGGAGCTGAGCCTGGGCAGAGGGCTCTGCAGCAGCTGCTGGGCTCCAGGCTGGCTCTCTCACCAGTGTCTGGTCACAGGGTGACTTTCTGGAGCCTCCCTGTCCCACCCACTGCTATGAGAAAGTGGAGAAGCCAACAGGGAGGTACTCATGGGTGGCAGCTATTGTGACTACTGTTGAAACAAAAGTGTCTCTTGGCCCTTCAGCTGGTCACCCTCGAACTGGCCACCTATAGAAATGGCCTAGACAACTACCTTCCCGTCTTCCTGTGCCACGTGCCACCTATAGCTGCTGTAGCCTGTAGACAAAACTGGAAGTTCCCACTGCTGGCTCTCTTCCTGGCTGCTTACAGGGTTTTAGTTTCAGATCTTTCTGGCCTCTGTGCCTGTTCCTGGACTTTCACCTGAACTCTTCCCCCAGCCCCCCCTGCCCTGCTCCTGCTTCGGGGGCCATTGGCCTGTGTGGGCTTATTTGGGTGAGATACTCCATTTGCCCAAGGCCCCAGTGACAAGGCTGCAGCAGTGTCCCAGATTGGGACATTTCTTGTGCAAATCCAAGAACAGGACCTTGTACAAACCCACAGGCCTCATGTTGTCTCAAGCTCATGGCTCAGCTATGTCTGCCCCATATGTGCTTTTTCTTGATATCCTGACCTCATCTGGACCTTCATATGGGTTTCAGATCTGGGACCAGAGTTCTCCCATTAATTGTTGGACAGCCAGTTCAGGTAGACCTCGAGGAAGGCCCTATCAGCTTCTCCTTCTGAACTAGACTTATGCTGGTGTTCTCTTGCATCTTAGTGTTCTTTTCTCAACCTGTGGCTGTGATGGACACAAGAGTGCCCATTCTTTTCCTTCAACTCCAGGCACAGAGCAGTGGTATAATGAGCTATCTCGGGAGTCAGTGGGCTGGCTGAGCTATGTGTGGTCCCAGGGGCTCAAGCATGTCTCTTCCTTTCTGTAGTCCCTGAGTGGAGATCCACCCCCTCTTGCATACTTGTGAGGGCATGTGCCACAGTCCTTATCCCACTTCCACCCTCATTACCCAGAATTCCTGTGTCTAATCCCAGAGCTGCCTTACTAGGGACAATGCATCATAGGTCCTTGGAGGTAGTCTTCGTTGGCGGACTCAGCCATGGCTGTGTTATGACACCTCCCAATGGACACCACAAACATCTTGCCCACTCAAACCTGCCCAGTGCTCTGGTTGGAGTCTAAGCCCTCTTACCAGTCCTGGAAAGGAGAGGAGAGCAGCATCAGGACTCTGCTTTGTGGCATAAGACCTGAGGGTATTTGGCTGAGTGTGAAGGTGACTAGGGTTTTCCTTTGTCACGTTAGGCCATTGTTGGGAATGGCCTCAGATATGACCCTTCCTGTTCTTCCATGAGGATTCAGTTCTTCAGAGTTACACAGTGGAAGGTCTGTGTCCTCCCAGTGTCTTGTGACTGGCCTTGATCTGCTCCATACATGGACCTGGTGGTCTTCCCTCATAGGCAAGCTAAGGGGGCTGGATAGGCAGCACCTAGCCTCACCGATGGGCTGCTGGCTCCTCTGGCCCTGCCTGGGTGGTCTTGTGACCACGCCTAGCTGGCAAGCAGTAGCTCATTAAATGTCTGCTGTGGAGTCTGTTGAGATGAGAGAAGCTGCAGTGAGGTGGAGCAGGGCAGAGCCAGAGCACACTTATCCCCTCCCTTCCAGACTGCCCTCAGTGAGTGGGCTTGGGCCCTCACACAGGTGTGGCCCCTGCCTCCTTCCCTCTTTGTCCTCTACTCAAGTCCTGGCAGATGGCACATGTGCAGTGGCTGCAGAGGCCACAGTGAGCCCAGGAATAACTTTGAGCTCTTTTATCATAGTGCATTGTGGCAGTGGATTCAAGAGAGTGGTCAGGGAGGAAGCTGTTTTAGGCGAGGCAGAGATCATAGAGCCTGAGTGTGAGGCTTGTCTTCCGGGCCAGTCTGTGCATTCTCACAGCTGGCTTAGGGCCCTCACTGTCTCCTATCTTGGGACTGCTCCCTGGCAGATGGCAGGCAAGGAAGACCTCCATGGAGCAACCCCCTGTGGCTGAGAGGCAGAGCCAGGATGCAGACAGCCTTCATGCTAAACAGAGTCCCTAATACCCGTTGTATTAGGCTCTCTCGGTCTCTTAGGTTTGCTGAGGGTCGTGTGGCTGAGAGATGTTACCCGTTTCTTGGGACTCTGTTCTGGGGATCATGTGCTGACATGTGGCCCTGGGATTCCCCTGCAGCCAGTCCTGCCAGGCCAGTGGTGTGATGCCTTTCACTGAGCGTTTCACAGGCCCTTCACACGGGCCTGGGTGTTTAGACTGAATGTCACGGCTGAGCAGATGGTTTCTGTCAGCTGAAGCCCTTTAAAGCTGGGATTCTCTCCTTAGCCAATGCTCGGCCACTGTTGTTTTCAAAACCAGGAGTTCTGTATCCTGTTCCTGGGAACTCTTACCTATCATACCCTGAGATCAGAGGGCCGTGGCCCTGGCCCACCTGCCAGGAGTAAGGCCCACCTGAGTTTCCTCACTTATGGCAAGGACTGTTCCTCTTCTGAGTAGGACTTTCTGGAAGGCTTCTCGAGACATTGCCTCTTCCTGCAACTTGGAACACAGACAAAGCAAGGCCCAGTCCCAAATTTGTACTTGCACGTTTGATAGGACTTCTCTCCTGGGTGGGCTACTGCTCCCTTTAGAGATTGGGTCTGGCCCTGCCTCAGCTCCCTCACCTGCTTGTTAAATGGCCCCTTTTCCTCTTCCCCCAGCACCTGCCACTCTGGGGCGGGAAGACATGATAGGCTGTTCCACACATTGCCCGTGGCTTCTCCACTACAGACTTTGTTTTCTCCAGCCATTGAGCTGGAGAAATCTGTCTAATCTGTCTTGGTGGGCCCCAGTCAGGTCGTTGGCAGTACTGACTCTTCCTGTCTTTCCTGCATTTGGAGGTTCCCCAGCCCCCTGACTTGGGACTCCTGCCAGCTTCAGGTCAGCCCTGTCTTCTAACCTGCTTTTCTTGATACATCCCTTCTGACTTTGAGCCTCCTGCTTCTTCTGGTGACTGCTGCCATGATACTAAGCCCAACTCCACTAAGCCAGGGTCCTTTCCCCCATCCCTGGTATCATGGTGGGTCTCTTCTTCAGAGTCCTTTCACTGTGCCAGGTCTCAGATGCCAGGGTTTGGGCTGCAGATTCTGGGACTCCACCCATGGATGTTTTGTGTGGGGTGAGGTTGTTCTGTCGGGTATCTGAGGTGCGAGGCTTGACCAATGTCCTTCCCCCACTCTAGCCAAATGACCCCGTTACCAACATCTGCCAAGCAGCAGACAAGCAGCTCTTCACTCTTGTGGAGTGGGCCAAGAGGATCCCACACTTCTCTGAGCTGCCCCTGGACGACCAGGTCATCTTGCTACGGGCAGGTGAGTAGCCTCGGCAAGTGAGGCTGGAGCGGGAGGCTCCTAGTGGTACAGTGGGCTACGGCTTACTCCTGATGTCTAGAGCAACTTTTCCCTTCCAGCTCAGAAAGTCAGTAAAGAGTTTCCTCAGGCTGCCCTCCATGTCTGTGTGACCTCTGCAGCCATGCCACCTCGGAAGCCTCAGGTCTTTTTCTGAGCAGAGGTTTTGATCCAAGTGTCTGGAATGTAAGAATATGTCTCTCTTACTCAGCCAAGGGTACTATTGGGAAGGGTGCAGGCTCTGATCCTTGTTTATTAACTGGGCATTGGGGCATGCTGACTGTTGCTCAGGTTCCACCAAGTCACCAGTAGGGGAGCTAAGATTGGGAGCCTTAGATCTCCAACCTGTGGAAAGATGGGGATATATTGAGAATAGCGTCTGCAGTGCTTGCTCACCGCAGAGCTGTGGTGACAGTAGACACTGCCCCACTCCGGTAAAGGGCCCTGGAGACCACGCTGTCTTGGGAGGCCTGAGCGCCCTGACTTGCTTCAGTTTTCTGTTTGCACCAAGGGCTCTCTGCCTCAGTTCAGCCTCAGTCCACCTCAGTAGATAAAATGAGCAGAGATAGATCCCTGTACGTCATGGAGTGTTTTGGAAGCTACTTAGTTGGGTGAGGCTCACATGGGCCCCGGCCTTCCGGCCTTCCCTTTGAAAAGACCTCTTGGTAGGCATGGGTTGCCAAGATGAACAAGACGGATCCTGCCGTGTTTGCCTCTGCCTAGGTGGGCTTGGGCCCTGCTGGGATGAGGCATGTGACCCACTTTGTGAGCACAGGACTTCTCTGAGGCTATGGGAAACATTATCTGTGTGTATGTGTGTATGGGGGGGGGGGCACCACTGTCCCGGTCTTTACTGCAATGGCTATGGGGACAGCAAAACCACCTGGCCTTCTAGCCTTGGACAACTGTTCAATGCAGGTGTTTCAATGAGCCCTTGCCACTGAGGCATGCCAACCCATGTGGAAGGGAAAGCCCTAGGGTGGAGCCTCAGATGACCTGCTCAGTGTGGGGCTTGGATGCCTAGATATGAGGTGAGGTAGAATTGGTCCCACATATACTTGTGGGGTCCCTGAGGTCACATTTCTGGGAGTGATCTCACCTGTGACAAGAAACATATCAGGCCCCACTTCTCAAGTGCTGACTGCTTTTCCACTTATAAAATGGGTCAGTAGGCTTGAGCCATGGTATGGGAACTGCAAGGCCTGGGATTTCAGGACATAGGGAGTTTCTCAAGGAACCCCTGGCTCTTTGTGCAGAGTCCTCTCTTCCTCTTCAAGGCCCCTTTTTAGTGCTTTTGTAGTAGCTCTGGCTGGTTGGTGTTGGGGCCTGGAATACGTGGCACTGGGCCTGTTACTCCAAGGTGGCTTACCTCTTAGTACTCAACTCTCCTGGCATTCTACATGTTCCAGACTGGGAGCAGTCATCCCTTAGCTGTCATGGGCAAGGTCCTTGGGAGGTCTCCCAGCTACTCTGAGTCACATGCCCTCTTTGTGTACAGAAAGAAGCTTCCAGGCCCTGCATTTGTTAGTTCGTGGGAGTACTTGAGGCAGAACTTCCCAGGCTGCTACACTGATAGAATGTGTACTTGGTAGAAGAAAGGGGTGCTGTTCACACTCAGGCGTTCAGGAGCCTTTCTCTAGGTACACTTACTGGGGTCCCACTTTAGGAACCCTGACTTGAGTGTGGAAAGAGATGAGTCTGGAACGTGCTGCTTCCAGAGATCTGGCTGTGGGTGAGGGGAAGGGACAGTGATAGGGTCATAGAAACAGCAGAGTGACCATATGCCTCCCCCCACCCCCAGGCTGGAACGAGCTGCTGATTGCCTCCTTCTCCCACCGCTCTATAGCTGTGAAAGACGGCATCCTCCTTGCCACCGGCCTGCACGTACACCGGAACAGCGCTCACAGTGCTGGCGTGGGCGCCATCTTTGACAGGTGGGCTGGGTGGTACCTTCTTCAATAGGTGGGCAGGGTGGGTGCTATCTTTGATAAGTGGGTGGAATGGATGCCATCTTTAACACATGAGTGGTGTAACGTCATCTTTGACTGTCTTTGGTTGGTAGGCTAAGTATGGATTGTGTGCAGCAGGTAGGTGTCCTTTTCAATAGTTGGGCCATCTTGAATAGGTATGTAGGGCGGGGAACCACTCTTTGACAGGTGGGGACAGGCCCCTTAGTCTCTTCCTGCTCTGTTGGACATAGCCTCTGTGTAGGAAAGACATTAATGTGAAAAATGCAGGCCAGACATTTGGAGACTGCTGTCTGTGGACTGTGGAGTCCAGTGTCAGGGGAGATGAGGCCACGGGCAACCCTCTTTGTGAGCTGAGTATCCCCGAGTATAACAAAAAACAGATTATGCCATTGGTATGGTTTTATAAGTGTCAACATCTGGCATATCTCAGCCATAAGCACTGTCATAGTCCCAGGTTGACCTGTGACTGAATAACTGGTGTTTCTGATCTGTTGCTCCTCGTGCCCCCCCAGTAGACCTGCGTCTGGAAGGCACCTCTGCACGTGCCTTCGCTGCCTTTTAAAAACATGCTCAGAGGAGATGACTGCCTGGAGTGCAACCACATGCAAAGGCACCTGGCCCCAACGAGTTACGCTCCTGCGATACCTGACTTAAGCCCCACCAGGGACTGTGACCGCCTGCCCTTCTGTCTGGGTGCCCAGCCTTGGTGTACAAGCTAAGGGCCTGTGCCAGACCTCTGTGTTCTGGGGACCTAGATGTCAATTGCTGCCAGACGAATTTGGGGAGCTGGGGCTGATGCAGGGGCATAGGGCAGTGAGTGAGAATGAGCGGGCCCATAAGCCGTAAGAGGAGGTGGGGTGGGGTGTGTGTGAAATGGGTGAGTCCCTGGGCTCCTGAAATTGGAGGTGAGCAGAGCCACCCACCAGTACTCTGGGACAGCGAGGACAGTACACAGACTGAGCTCTTCTCAGGGAAAGGTGAAGCACACAGGCAGATTGTAATATGTACAGAAAAGTTCGTTACTGCCTATAGGACAAATGCTAACCTCAGCTCATTGCCAGGCTCTGCACTGCAAGCTCTTGACAAGCTAACATAGGGGTCGCTCCACTGGGAAAGGTATTGGGGCGTAGTCTTATGGGGTCTGATTTGGTAGTGAAGTGACAGTGTGAGGGTTTTATGCTTATATCTTCTGGGGACACCAAGCACTGGTTGGAGAGGTCCTAGCTTATCCTCACTGTCAAAGTGAGAGGATTGTGAAGTCTGCCTTTTGGTGACAGGGCTCCTCCTTGCTGCTGAGGCCAGAGAGACTCTGGTTCGGGTGGCTGACACAAGAGTGGAGCCTAGGATTTTTCCAGAATCTGTACATGTTGAGTAGGCTAAGGACACATGAAGGCCGTTTGGAGGCTCCCTATCTTTCTGAGGCTATGTGATATCTGCTGATGAAAAATGACTCCCACCAAGAGGCTTCGTCTGAGGGAAAGGTCTAACCTGGAGCTAAAGGAAGCAGCTATGCGTGCAGGGCAACCTTGACTGACCACACAGCAGGACATCTTGTCTCAGCTCTCCTTGGCTCATCAGTCTTGGGGTTTCTCCTCTGGCCTCAGACCCAGACTGCACTGGGGGACTTTAGGACCTCATTCTCCACAGACCTATGAGCTCATGGTGATGCTTCCTTCCTGCGGACCTGACCAGGCCCCTTGCATCCAGCTATTCTCAGTCTGCCCTGGGCTTGCCGAGTCCAGTGGATCTTCCTTGGTGGGGCACTGGTAGGGACGTGTCTAACGTGGACCTTGGAACCTGCTTTTTCCTGCAGGGTGCTAACAGAACTGGTGTCGAAGATGCGTGACATGCAGATGGACAAGACGGAGCTGGGCTGCCTGCGCGCCATTGTCCTCTTCAACCCTGGTACGGCCCTCCTGCCTCCCACGTGGCCAAGGGCGCTCGAGTCTTCCCAGCTGCTCTGCCTCATGCCTTGACCTCTGGGGCCCAGTGTCCCATCACAACAGACACCAATCTCCTGCCTCCAGTTGTCTGGAGACTTAATGGGGAGTCTCAAGTGGCACTCTATGTGGCCAGAGGATGCACTTGACATCAGTGCTCTTCAGCTGAGCCTCGTGGGCTCTGTTGTCCACAGCAGTCTTCTGTTAGAGTGAGCTCCCAGGATGGGGGTGGTGGTCAGTCCATCTTGTTAGGTGTCCCGAGGGTAGCTAACATGTCTCAAGCCTTAGCTTCAAGGGTGTTTGGGGTCAGGGCAGAGTAACCTCTTGAGGACAGCAAGCCCCTTTGGTGGCTCTGGAGCTGCAGTGTTTGGGGCCTCCAAGCTGTTGCTGTCACAAAGGCTGAGACAGGGTCTTCTGTGTGGGACCATGCATGGGAGACTGTAGTGTGAGGAGTGGCCCAGGCCTGTGCTTATAGCTCTGGGTTGGTGGCGGATGCCACTGGTGGCCAGTGATGGGAACACACAGCTGAGAGTGTGGGATTCTTGCTGGGACGAAATTCAGGGGTTCAAGGGACGGCCCATGGGCTTGTGGGTGCTCTGACTAGGCTCTAGGAAGCTGCTGAGGCTGGGGCACTTACTGCAGCAGGGTATGCATGATCTTTTGTATTTGAATGTTCATCCCTGCCTGCCGGGGAAGGGGTTGAATGTGGGTTGGGTGCTTGGCTGATGGGGCTCACCAGCCCTGCCCATGATGAGTAGAAGATATGGGGGGTTGGGGGGGCTGACAGGGACACAGGCTTCCACCCTGGTTAGCTCACCAGGCTATTCCCAGGTTAGGTCTGAGTGGCCTGGTAGGAGGCACGGTGAATCAGGGAGGCCTGGGCCTGAGGCTATGAGGGGTAGGGAGGGACTGGCAGGGACTAGGTCAGTTGAAGGTGTCTTGTGTATTCTAAGGAGCTCCCAGACCCCATGATCACTCCAGCTTTCTTACTGGCACACTGTGCCCTGATGGTGTTGATGACTGTGGTTGTGGCTTTTCTGCAGCCTGTATTGTGGCCAGTGTCTAGGCTCTGAGGAGGGGCGTCCTGGGCTCATGGTGTAGGGAGATCTTCAGGGAAATATTTACAGCTTTCTTCCTGTCATTGAGACCAGGGCCCAAGGGCAGTGAAAGGATTGGTTATCTCTCATGGCCACCTGGTGAAAGATGGGGAAACCAAGTCCTTGAATGACAAGGTACTGGTTCAAGGTCACTTGACTTTCAAGAGGCCAAGTGGAGGCATACATGACTCTAGACCTCCTGGTCTGGGAGCTGTGGGCAGCCATATCTAGTTGTGTAGCATGTACACTGTCTGCTGTGCTTGCATGTGGGTAGGAGACAGTCTGGGGGCTCTGACGTGAGGCTGTTTTTCTCCACAGACTCTAAGGGGCTCTCCAACCCTGCTGAAGTGGAGGCGCTGAGGGAGAAGGTGTATGCATCATTAGAAGCATACTGCAAACACAAGTACCCCGAGCAGCCGGGCAGGTGAGCTCCACCTCCATCCTCAGACAGCCCCCTGCCTCCACCCTTGGGCTCAGCCACACATCCCCAAAGCCCTTTGTATGCCACAAAGCAATGGTGTCCTCCTCAAGACCAACCTAGGATGCGTTGTAGGCTTTGAGCAGGAGCTAGGCAGCCCTTGGGCTCGTGAGCTCTGAGGACAACCCACTTCCCTCTATACCCACTTGAGTTCCTAGTGCACAGTAGGTTCTTGCTATTCATGAGTATGAAGCCTTCTGTTCTTCACCTGTTAAGTGACCTGGGAATACCATCACAGTGTAGGCGCTTTACAGTTGTGCATAGTACGTGGCTGAAGCTGGATAACACATTCTGTCTGCTAGTCTAAGGAAGACTGGCATCTAGTCATGTTCAGGTCCACAGTGCTGGGTGCACAATCTAGTGCTAGGCACACAGTAGGTGTCCAGGAGAAATGGTGCATTCCAAGGATTCAGTTCTGCTTCTTCCTCCCTGCAGTCTCCCAGTCTGCAGGCCGGGTGTCAGACGGGCAGTGGGAGACTGGGCACATGGGCACACTAACCCATTTGTTGCCTGGCGCACACATGGTTAACTGTCCACACTGCTGTTTAGCCCTCATCTGGTTTGGTTTAAAGTGAAACTTCCCGGAGGAGGGCAGGAGGGTGGTAGCAGCTTGTTTTTCCTGGCTTCCTGCCTTAGCCCATCTCGCCAGCTCAGCAGAAAACAGCCTGTTCTCTGGCGCCTCTCCAGGCTCCAAGCTACGCTTGTGCCTTTAAACTGAGGACTGCGGGGCAGCCAGCCACAGGGCTTCCTCCCTGGAAATGAAAGACATTGTTAATAATTAATGAGGCCCAGAGCCCCCTCCAGTATATAGGGAGGCCCTGAGCAGACACAGAGGTCACATGTGGGACCCCAGGTCCTGTCCCCACACCACACTGCCCTCTTTTGTCTGTCCGTCTTCCCTGAGTTCTCAGACTCCTTTCCCATGCCTATCAGTCTTTTGCCCAGGAAACGCTCCAGAGGTAGAGGAACCCCAAGGCCTCCCTAGCGTTGAGTGGCCTAGCAGTGTCCTCTCCTCTCCGGGGAGGTGCTCCTGCTGAAGCAAAGAATCCTGCAGTCACTACTGGCTCCACCTCCAGTGGGGGTCTCCACCCTGTGGCTTGTCAGTCTCCCCGAGTACCATGGCCATTACTACCAATGAGGCTGCCCACTGATCTTCCTGTTGCCTCTTCCCAGGACATGCCCCACTGCCTCTAGAGGGACAGCTGCTCTCGCAGAGGCCTCTCTGATGTACAAACACACGTTCTTGCTCTTACCTGCTTACATTTCTGTCGTGGCTCCCATTGCCCACGGAGCAAGCCCACACATGTAAATGCTCTCCCAAACCCTGTTGGGCCTGTCCTGGCCAACAGTAGTCTTACCACTGGTTCTTCCTTTCATTTCAGGGCCTCATGGATTTTGATGCACCTCACCCTACCGCACCCCCACCCCACCCCATCCTTATGCTCTTTGTCTCCAAGAGCTTCCTTTCTCTAGTTCCCCACTCCTTCCCGAAGGATCAGTTTAGGCAGCTTCCTCTGCAGACCAGATTCGGGTCCCAGGCACTGGGCTCAGTTGCTCTCCAGGGAAGCTATAAGTCGCCAAGTAGAGCGGGGAGCACTCCCTGCCTCCTGACCTGTCCTTACTCTCTACTGTCCTGCAGGTTTGCCAAGCTGCTGCTCCGCCTGCCTGCACTTCGTTCCATCGGGCTCAAGTGCCTGGAGCACCTATTCTTCTTCAAACTCATCGGGGACACGCCCATCGACACCTTCCTCATGGAGATGCTGGAGGCCCCACATCAAGCCACCTAGGCCCCTGCTACCCATGTGCCGGTCCCGTGCCCTGCCTGGACACAGCTGCTTGGCTCCAGCCCTGTCCCTGCCCTTTCTGATGGTCCGTGTGGATCTTTGGGGTGCAGTGTCCCTATGGTCCCAAAAGATGCATCACCATCCTTGCCATCTTTCATAATGCTTGCCTTTGGCCCAGGGCCATGGCGGAGCTGGTGTGACACCTAGCCAGCCCCGTGCCCTGCAGCAGGCTCTAAGACGATGCTGCTGCTGTCACCCCGAGGGCCTTGGGGTACTGCATAGGGTCTTTAGCACCTGGAGCTGCAAGAGCTGGGCGAAGGGCTTGTTCTGGTTGCTGTTTGCTGTCACTGGTTCTCCACATGCCCATGTAGCACCTCTGTTTGGAGTACCCCATCTTTGCTCCACCTGGGAGAGCAAAGTCCTTTGTTCAGAGTCCTGGTACCCAGCTAGGGTGGGAATCCACCTGGGGTCAAGAGGGAGCAGGTGGGGCAGGTCGTATCCTTCTGGGTCATAGCTAACCTGTAAAGCCTGTTTCCAAAGATACCCTGAGCTAACACCCCAAGCAGGATTCTGGGACCACCTCGAGGCTTCGTGGGCTGGAGGTCTTCTGTCATGTCCCCCAGTTCCTTTTTATGTCATTGTCCCCCATCATGTCTCACCAACACAGGGTTAGCCAACTATAGTAGCCTGGCTTTTCCCTATCACAGATCTTCCTTTCTGCTCTGCAAGGTGGCGCCACGAATCATCCTGGAGGGCTGCCCTGGCTCACATAGCATAGGGTTTCCACCTCAGTGGTCCTGTGGGACACTGGACATCCTGAGGCTCAGGGAAGAGAGGAGGGCTGTTGTCTGCTTTCTGGAAATGGGGCCTGAGGGACTTGGAGATGAACCATGCAGACATGGCAGGTGACTGTCCTGGTGTGGCTGACTCAGCAGGCTCTGTGTGGGACTCTAGCATGGGCCCTTTCATGGACTGGCCACTTCTGTTAGAATCCTGACAGGCACTTTCTGGGACTCCCTCTGGTATGTTGTTGTCTGTGGATAGTGTTTGCCCAGAATCTTCCCCAAGGGTTCTGTCACGCCTGCTCAGGTGGCAGGCTGCAGACTCAGACTTCAGCCCTGTCCCAAATGGTTCTTAGTGTGCTTCTCCAGTTGACCAGCCTTGTTTGCACTGTGGGGCCTCCTTGGGTGCCAGTCTTCATGATCTAGTCTCAGACTCTTAAGGGGCCCAGGTTTGTCAGGAGCAGGTGCCTTAGTGGGTATGGCCATACTGCCTCCCCGATAGCTGGTCTCCCATTGCTGTATGGGGTCGGAGGGGAAGGCCTTAAGGAATCAGACCATCTAGGGGATTGGACCTAGAGGTGGTGGGTGGGAGGAGCTAGTTTTCTGGGCTCTGTGGGGAAGGACACATTGATTTTCCACCTTTTCAAAATCCCAAATCCTAGCCAGCAGAGGCACCTATAACAGATTCCAGAAACATCTTCCCTGTAACCCTTCTCTCCATGTGGTGGCATGGGAGATGTCCACGGGAGACATCCCAGTTCCCAGGACCAGCCGGCTTCCCTAGAAAATCTGTCCAGCCTTTGAGGCTGGTAGCACCAGGCAGAGGAGCAGATTTCCCAGTCTATACCCAGCACTGTGCCTTCCGCAGACCTCCACTCCCATTGGTCATGTCAGCCCCGTTCTACACTGTGTTCTGACCCTCTGAGCCACTGAGGATGCTCAGTGGCTCCAGCAGAGAAAGTCCTAGGGCTGAGCCATGTCTGTGCTTGGATGGCTGTCAGGCACTGGGGACTTGGCCACAAGCCCCACTGGGCCACATAGTCTTACCTGCCACTGCTTGTCACTATGGATTCCCTGGTGAGCTTCCTGCTCCTTTAGCCTCATTGTCACTGCCATGGGGGGAGGGGGGAGCATGCTGTTTGTTTGCAGCGGTGGTATGGGTGTGGTGTCACTAAGGAGAAAATTGGGGCTTCATTTAACCATGCCTTCAGTCGCGTTACCAATCTGGCTCAATTAAGGTGATTGTAATTATTATTGTTATTATTTTGGTGGAGCAATCTTTAATTTTCTAAAGATAGCACTAACATCAGCTCATTAGCCACCCTGCGCCTATCCCCACCTCAGCCTGGTTGGATAACAGTTGCCACCAATGGTCACGTGACCCCCACACTGCAGCTTCTGGGCCATATTCCTCATCTGTGTCACCACCCTGCTTGGAGATTCATCCGGGGCTCCTGTGGCTGAGAAGTGAAGATGAGCGCAGGGCCCATGGCAGCTGCTGGCCTGTGTCACCCTGAAACCACAGTCACTGGGGGAAGTTGGTCTCCTACCCTCAGGTTTCCAAACTGCAGCCTCCCCCAGGATACTGGGCGACTTGGTGACAGTGCCAAGAGACACCCAAGCCCCCTCTCCTGACATCCCAGGATACTCGGCCAACGCAGGCAACCAATGGCTTGTCATCTGCTGTCCCCACCATAGAACTGGGGTGTGTGACCTGGTCCCCATGCAGGCAGGTATGTGGTGTGAACACGGATGTGCTGTACAGAGGCTACCCACGGCGACGGGAGATACGGCGCAGTCATTGATGTTTTGTGTTCTTTTTAATCAAAACTTTCCTATTTTCCTGTACATTTGCTTCTTGTGAGCAAGGACCTGAGGTCCCCTTCTGTGGGGAAGCCGGGCTCTGGTGACTCTCTGGAGGCAGGGGATGCATCTATTTTCAGATGCTTCAGGGCTGGAGTGCCCTGATCTCTAGCCATGCCTTAGCTGGGATGTGCGGCCACCGTGGGGAGAATGCCGCATCCACAGGGAGTAAAGATGGAGGAATGTTTAGTGCACGGGAAGGGTAAATGAATCTATTTTTGTACAAATGTAATTTTGTCCCTCATGTAAACTGGAGGGCGTGGCGGGGGACCTGTTTTGTTTCTGCTTTGAGTGTCGTGGAGAAGCAGCGTTGGGACACCCTGACGCTGACGCCGCCGTGAAGCCGGCAGAGGAGGCCCTTCCGAGGAGGCTGAAGGCTCGTGAGAACAGCACAGACAGACACTTCCTTTGGTGGGAGGGAGGGCCACAAGGGGCAGGGTTTCCTTCCCCTTCTTGGTGATTTGAACAACCTTGCTCTGTCCTCGGTGCCTGCCTGCCTGCCGGCCTCGCTGCAGCTCGTGTGACTGTGAACTGACTTCCCTGTGTAACTGCTCTCTGGGACATTGTGGTGCAGACGCCGGGGTTGATGAACAGCAGTCTCAGGATTGTAGAAAAGAAACAGAGTGAGAGGAGAGACAAATATGAGCGTTTCAAAATATATCTCCATTCGGTTCTCAGCTGCCTGTGTTGGGGAGTCCTGTCTGTGGGGCAGCGGGAGTAGGAAGGAGGTCCTGTGGTCAACTCCAGTCCCCGGCTTCCTCAGGGAGGGTCTTCCATGCCTGCTCTGCGGTGGTGCTCTCCTCTGGGGCCCCTTTGAGGCCTGTACAAAGCCCTCCCCATTCCATCTGTTGCTACCTGCCCAGCCCTGGCTTTCCTGCACTCAGCTTCTATTTCTATGCTGGCTAGAGTGGGCAGGAGGTTCACACGGAGGGGCCCGGATCCGTGATGTCATCTAAGTGCCCGATTAATTACAGGTTAACAATGCCCCATCTGTGCCATCTCCTGTGATAAATGCCCGTTGTCTCCGTGCTGTCTGCAGGTTGGGCTGCATCTGTCCCCAAGTTTGGTGACACTGCCCTGTCATCTCACACTCCTCTCTGCTGATGGGTTCACTCCTGGGAGACACTGGGTACCAGTCCGAGGCTGAGAGCAGCAGGACCTGAGGGGCCTTGTGATGTTGGATAACTGTTTCTAGCTGTGGCCAGCAGCCTGCAGAGCCAGGTTTCTTGAGATCCCCGCCTAGGAGCACTACATCACAAAGCACTTCCATACACTTGTTACTGTGACACCCTGTGTATTTCCCCCTTGGCTGCCGAGGCAATGGGAAGCCGGGCCCAGACCGTGGGACTCCGGACCTTCATACTGCCATTTCCACTTCCTCAGGCACGCAAAAAAAACTTCTTCCCTGGAATAGCCTTCCTCAGGTCCCTAGTTAGTGAGACTGCAAGATGCAGTTTCTCCTCTTTACCAAGAGGGACTTTGTCCTGAGCCAGGTCCTGGCTAGAGCCAGTGTCGACCCCAGGTTCGATGTGGACTTTTGGCAGTCCAGAGGTAGGGGACTGGGAGGGTCTCTGAATCACTGAGCTGCCTACCTGATGCCTCTGGGTGAGTCCAGCCCTTCTGCCAGCCCACCCCGACCTTCTGTGATTAAATTTTTGTGCTCAAGGGTCATACTGGCCCGGTCATTGGTCTGGAAAGAGGGTCACCTCAGGAGTGGTGACTTGTCTAGGCTTCTGTATCCCTTCTGTACTGACCTTGCCATGCATTAGAAACTAGGTCGGTCCTCTTGGCCCTAGCCTTCTGCAGGAGTCTGAAGACTTAAAGGGACCCTGTGAGAGGCTTCAAGGCAGGGTCAGAGAGCAAGGTGATAACCAGTTGGAAAACAACGGCAGAAAAGACAGTTCTCAGGGCCCTTGGGTGCTGGGTTTTAGTGACCCACGGATAATAGGATGAGAAGGGACCGAGGTAGGCAAGGCTGGGTGGGGCAGGGCTGGCCCTAGCTCAGGTCTCCCTGGGGTGATACATGGGACTGACCACCTCCAGGGACAGTACTGCAGAATGCTCCACCAATTGAGCAGACCCAGGCTGCCTGCCGGCATCACTTGGCAACCTGGTCTAAGGCCTCCTTGCTGCCTCTGGTTGCCATGGCAATGCCTGCTCAGGGCAGTCCCTCTGGACCAGAGATGCTGGGCTTGATAAGTTTATCAGCAGCAGAATCAGGCAGTGGCAGGCTGAGCCAGCCTTTAGGCCTGTGTAACCTGAGAGGCCAGGGTGGGGGTAGGGCCTCAGGTCTGGGGACACATGATGTTTCCATGGACTATCATCAAGCCCCTATTTTCTTTCTCTGGTCTTATGCCCAGTACTAGGGGCCAGGGGACAGGAAAGAACAGACCTTCCTGTCAGCAAGTAATAGTGGTAAAGTGAGTGTGTGGTGGTGGTAGTGGCCACATCTTGGGGCAAATGGGGCTAGCCCTGTCTCCAGGCCTGAGGAAAGCAGTGCCATGCAAGTGCTAAAGTGTGTCAGGAAAGTTGATCAGGGAGGGGTCAGAGCATTGAGGGAGTCAAAGGCATTGCATCCTGGCTGACTCAGAGTGAAGAAGTGGATGGTCCGCTGGTGCAGAGGCCCAGGAGAAGCTCTGAGGGGTCGAAGAAGGTCCAGTTTGCCAGTCCTTGCAGAGCCCTGGGGGCAAAGAAGCTGCCTTGGGTGCTGTGCCAATAGAGGATTAGAAGCTTGAGGCTGTGGAAGGTACCCTGGCTGGCCCAGGAGTAACCGCAGCGTAACCAGTTCCCAAATGGAAGGTGGCACTGCCCCCTGCTGGAGATGTGTGGACAAAGCTGATTCCCTCCAGGGCCTTGTACTCTGCAATGTACCCTGTCTGCACGATTAGAACACTCTGGGTGCTGTGGCCTGTCCCAAGGCAGACAGTTTACCATGCTTACAAGAACAGGGCTTGGCAGGGTTGTAACATCTGGAACGTTCACCAGGACCCTGGGGAACGTGCAAGGCTAGGCTCATATCGCCAGTGCTTGATTGGCAGCAGGGACAAACCTTGGGTCTATTTTCCTGTCTATGTTAAGGACGGTATCCCCATGCCCAGGGCCCTGGTAACAAGAGGCCTAGTCACTTGGAAGATGGTCTTCAGGTGCCGTTGCTCTTCCTCTGCTGTAAAGAGGCTCTAACGCTGGCACTGAGGTAGGGCAGTTTGGATTCAGATACCAGCCTCGAGACCCACCTTGGAGAAGACTGGGGCTGAGGGCCCAACGCCCAGGGAAAGGCACCATTTCCCTTGCCTGCTGGAGGAAGGGTCAGGAAGATGAGGTACCATGGCACCCTCAAAGGCAACAGTGGGTCTTGGAGATCCGTGGGCAGGTCAGAGCTGCCTGAGGTCAAATAGGGGGAAGCTTGGGACTGTGAGGAAACTTGATAGCTCCCCTCTCCCCTCCCCTCCCTCTCTCCCTCCCTCTTTCCTCCTTCCCTCCCTCCCTCTCTCCCTCTCTCCCTTCTTCCCTCTCTTTTCCTCCCTCTCCCTCTCTTCCCTGTCCCTCCCTCTCTCCTTTCCTCTCTTTCTTCTTTCATCTATTTTATGCAATCTTTCTGCCACCTTCCCACCCATCTGTCTTTCTGTTTATCCAAGCGTTCACCCACTGTCTACCCATCTATTCTACTTGTCCATATGTTTACTCAACCACCCGTACATCTGTCCATCCATCTACCCATCTATTGGCTATCTGTCTGTACATTTCTTAGGCTCAGGTCCCATCCGGAGGGGGCTTTATCTGTCCCTCCAGGACAGGAAGGCATCATCGGCTGGGATCCCTAAGACTCCAGGTTGCTTTCTTCCTGGCCCTGTCACCATCAAGTGGTGTGACTGATGCAGTGAGACCCACACCGAGAACCCAGCTCCAACGTCCTAGGTGCTAAAAGATGACAGAGCTCTGTCCTCTGGAGCAGATGGCTGGAGCATCACCTTCTATCCGTCTTCCTGCTGTCAGCAGCTGTCAGTGTGTGGTCCAGCTTGTAGAGGGGGCAGTGGTTCCCCATGTCCTGGTGTGAGGGTCAGGAAGCCAGGCCTGGAGCTCAAGTCCAGCTCTTGGAAACAGACAATGTTATTTTCCTAGCTTCAGACTCCCACCTGAGGGTGGTGTCAAGACATGCTAAAGTTATTGTGTCCTGTAGGCCAGGAGGGCAACACACAAAGATCCCTTGCCAAAGAGTAGGGTAACAACCTCACAAGGATAGTTAGCCAAGAGCTCAGCCTAGAAATTGTTCAGGAGAAATGGTCACTATTCTAGGTCAGCAGGCAGGCCAATGCTCTGGATGAAAGTAGGCCCGGGCCTGCCTTGGAGGACTTAACAGCTGTGGGGATGGAGCTGCACACTCAGGGCCTGCAGCCCAAGGTTGAGTCTACTTAGAGTCTAACAGAGAGATGGAAGGAAGGAAGGCAGGAGGCCTCAGCATGGGCAAGGAGCACAGCTGCAGGAGCCACCTTCCTGTTGCTGCAGGCCTGGTTGTGTGTGTGTGTGTGTGTGTGTGTGTGTGTTTTACACACTCTAGATATCCAGTTCAAGATTCCCAAGATGAACTTGAGGATTCAGAAAGAAGAGAGGCTGTTGCCACCAGAGGCTTCCAATAGTCTCACTGGATGAAGGCCTGAGAGCAGCCCTTAGCAAATAGGTTTTGAAAGGCTGAAGGTGGCCCAACAGTCACCAACCATGGCATGCACCCTGCAGGTTTGAAAACTTACATCTACCCCAAACCTTGCCAGAGAACACTGAAAACACCTTTCCCCTAATAACTCAAAGCTAGATGTGGCCAAGATGTCCTTCGATGACCCGCCCCGGCCCCTGTACCATGCCATGCTGCTCAGCAATAAATGGGTGGGGTTAGCGTTGGTGAAGCCAGGGGCCTTTTGTAGAGTAAAGTTTTCTGGGCTATCCAGGGTCAGTGGGCAGTTGTCAGCACCTCAGAGCCTTCTGGCATCATGAGACAATCCACTGCACACAGGAGGTCAGGGGCTCCCAGGGTGGAGGACATGGTTAGCCTGTGGCATAGGAGTAGAGCCTCCCTGAAGGGTCAGACAGCTGCCTGGTGGCTTGGCAGCAGGGGAGGGTGAACCGGCGGAGGTCAAGGCGGCTATTCCGGCATAATGCAATAATTGGATTGTAGTTAGAAGTTTGAACTCCACAAGGCTGTGCTCATGTAAATAAATGATTGAATGAACAAAGAGTGGGGGAAGAGGAAGGGAAATTCCAAACAAACTTTGTGGCCCTCAGCAGATATGGAGTGGAAGCTTCCGTTTGTGGCTGAGTGTGGGGTCTGCACGGTGACTTCTCCGGAGGAGCCTGGTGTGCAAGGGAGAGAAAAGTGACACCGTACCCAGGGCCACACTGTGATAGCACATCTGCCATCACCCGGATGGGACCAGTGTCGGGGGAAACGAGCAGAAAAGATTAACTATCAATCACTCTTCGACATTTGCGATTGTGGTGCTGTTTCTGGGCTCATCACGGGGGGGGGGGGGGGGGGGGCAGAGCGTGCTGTGTAGCAGAACTTCCTATCTCATGGCAGCCGGAAGTGGAGAGGGAGAGAGGGAGGGTCCAGGGCAAGTCTTGTCCTTCAGTTCAGGTCCCCTGTGAATTACAGCCAGCCACCAGCTCCCGACCGCCCATCTAGTGGGCTAATCCAATCCCAGAGTTAGTGGCTTCGGTCTCCCCTCACCCCTTGGTAGTGTCACTAGGACCATGCCTTTAACACCCGAGCCTTTGGGAGAATATGCTTGATCTAGAAAAACCAAAACGTTCCATCCAAAGGCTCATGTAAGTCTCTCACTAAGAGTCCTGGAAGTCTGAAGAGGTCTTAGTACAAGCTGGGCATGGTGGAATTCTCCTGTAATTCCTTCTGCCAGGAGGCCAAAGCAGGAGCATCATATCCCAATTTTGAGGCCTGGCTGAGCTATACATACCAAGAAATTTTAAAAAAAGAAAAAAAAAATCAGCCCAAGGCTCCCACAGCATAGGCCCCAGTAGAACCAGAAAGGAAGCCTGCAGCGTACAGAGGCACGTCAGAAACTGACCACGAGGAATACACCAGATGAACCCCGCAGCTTAAGGTCATCAAAAAAGACGTCCTGAGGAACCCAAGGAGATACGCTGAGTAAATGTGACACAGGGACTGAGCACAAACTATCAATATGACCTCAGCTAAGGGATGTGATAAAGATGAGACTGGAGAGACTGAGGCAGGAGGAGGAGGGATGGGAAGATGAAGGGAGGAGAGAGAGGGAGGAAGGGAGGGGGTGGAGGGAGACACTAAGAATGTGCAGAATCTCTTGACAGCAAGTCTTCAGCAAACCTAAAACCATTCTAAGGTTTAAAAATGTATTATGGGGTGTGGTCATACAACACCTACTGTAGACCCTGTTGTAGCCACCAGGAACTAGGCCAGGCATTTTTTGTTTAATGTTTTTATTAGCATATATTAATTCTATATAATAATAGGTTACAGCCAAGTGTGGTGACACACACTTTCAATCCCAGCACTCGGGAGGCAGAGGCAGGCGGATCTCTGTGGGTCTGAAGCCAGCCTGTCTACATGATGAGTTCTAGAGAAATTGCTGCTTGTGTGCTTTCTTAGGAACAGCCTGTCAACAGAAGACCTGTGAGATACCCTAACTATAATACATGAGGACATGGCTTTTCTAAAAACACCCGTGGTTTTGTCCCTATCCAAGAAGACAGGGAAGGGGAGAACAAAGCAAGCCTCCTGTAGTGTGGTGAGAGCAGAGAAAGTTTCCACCTCCTGGGATAGCTCCACCTCCCGGGATAGCTCCACCTCCTGGGATAGCTCCACCTCCTGGGATAGCTCC